>CM060966.1:30818486-31303486 GCA_030765045.1 Tenodera sinensis | reverse complement strand
ATTGACTAAACTAAAAGAGTTACCTAGTGATAATTTGTACAAAACAAAGGAATGACCAGATGATAATTCATATATGTTAATTTAACGCCTCTATGTACGAAATAGTCTTTGTAATTTCATGTGTCATAGGAATATTTGTGTTTCCTAATCTGCCTATAAGGGCATGATAGCTTGAATGTTCCTGAATTGTAAGCAGTATTGTCCTACAAAATTGAAGTTTAAGGTTACAAATATTCATTTTACAGATACATCTCAGCTTTTCCCTGAGTGCAGGTGCAAACAGTAAGATGCCTGGGCAAGAGGGTCCTCAATTCATTACTGTTCTTTTGCAAAGTCTTGGTGTCACTCTAACTGATGTGCAAGATGTGATATTCAAGTAAGTTGTCATCAATAACATTACAATAACATTTTCTGTTGATCATGACATATTCATGCGTGATATACCATGACGTAAACTTCATCAAATAATACAACTTCATTATTTTATTTAAATAATGATATTGTTAAAATGTGAGTTTTGTTGAAATTGAATTCCTATGAAAAGAAGTAAAATAACACTTGAACGAAAGCAGCACATTATCGCAACCGCCACTGCTGCCACCATCACCACCGTCATCACCACCACCATCACCACCACCATCACCACCACCACCACCCCCATCCCCACCCCCACCCCCACCACCACTGTCACCATCACCACCACCAGCACCACCACCACCCCATCCCCATCCCCATCCCCACTACCACCGTCATCACCACCATCACCACAACACAATGTAATTTTTGTAATGTTTGTGAGATTACCGTAGTTTACAGTCAGTATAATAGAGTAACATTTTGAGATGAACTTAAAAGTAAGGTGCATGGTGGAACAGGTGTTTAAGAACTTGTATTCAACTAAAAGCATGTGTCCTTACTTTAATGCATAGTCTTACTGAACCGACAGGATCTTGCAGATACCTTACCTTAGTAGACAAAAAATTCTAATAGTAATAATGTATGAAAAAAGTATTTAATGGTTAGAGAAAGTAGTATGACTTATTTCATTTTCTGAAGCAGCTGCCCAATGTATGAGGTACATCCAGAAAGTAAGTCCCGATTGCATCCAGATATGTTACCATCAGTCAAATATGAATGCACCTGCAGAGGAGTAGAGAGGAAGTATGTGGGAATAATGTAGTAAAGTTTGTCTTGTAACAGCAGTGGTTATTGTGTTGCTCTAGGAGAAAATGGCTGCTCTGATATTGTCTCATACCAACTGCGAGGTTCATGCACTCATCTGATTTTTGCACACTCCAAAGCAATCTCCAGCAGAGATTCATCACCAATTGTGTCACGTGTATGGACACATTGTGTGTGACAGTATGGTAAGACGGTGCAGGCAATTCACTGATGGAAGAACCAATATCACAACAAAGACCAGCGGCCGACCGACTCTGGTGATGTCAGAAGTGTTAGAAAGTGTGTGGCAGGCAATTATGAGAAGTGGCACTTCACAGTTTCAGAACTCTTTTGTCAATTTCCTCAGATGTCTTGCCTGCTTTTGCACAAAATTGTTACTGGCAGGAAAACGCTTTCACAATGATGCTCGGCCACGCTGTAGCCAAGTGGTTAGACCATTCACTTCTTACCAAAGCAGCCCGGGTTCAATCCCAGGCAACTGCATGTGTGATTCGTGGTGGACGAAGCGGCACTGGAGCGGGTTTCCTCCAGGTTCTCCAGTTTCTCCCGCCATCTCATTCCACCGGTGCTCCATCGTCATTCATGCATTATCAGTGTGCAGAATGAAGTGACTTCATGGCTCCTGACATTAGCGGCAGCCTCCTATGACTTGGGCACACAATTGCTGGTGCACCAATAGTGGTGACTATGTTGAAAATTAGCCAGTAAATCTATATAATTATTCCAATATTTCTTAGTGTAATTTTTGTTCTCTTTATTGGTCATTGGGGCTTACATTGTGGATGCACCTTGTACATATATTGAACCAAAGCTTAAACAGAGGTAACAAAAACAAATGATACAGGATGAACTTCTGCTGGGAAGAAGTATAAATAAACATTTCTAATAGCACCATCGCTATTGCAGTTTAAACTTTAAACAGTAGGTTGAGTACTGTCATAGACTAAATATATTGAAGCTGACAGTCATGGACAGATAGCAGCCAAAAGAAGCATGATTGGTTTTCCCACAAAATTAAAACATGTTCACAATCTACGAAGGCATCCATCATCATTGTTCATTCATTTACCTATTCATCCATCATTACTACCATAATTATTCTCTGGTATTTCTTTTAGTACATGAAATTCATTAAACTTGATGAAAAAACTGAAGCTATTAACAGTGAATCAATATAAGTCTGTATATATCTGTAGACACTAGGCTTCACTTATCTTAGATTTAAGTTCTGAAGATGCAGTTGTAACTGCAGTTTGATTACTTTGGAAATTGAAAACAATGGTTGTCTTCCATACCTAGATTTATAGATAGTAAGACATACTTGAATTTTGGCATTTATAGAAAGTCAACTCATCTGAAGATTACATAAAAAATAAAAGTTTTAATCCTTCTTCGTATAAATTTGCTGTTTTTAATAGTTTAGTTTATAGGTTAATAAATATGTCCCTTAATAAGGAAGAATTTAACAGAATATAAACACATTATCAACATTGCATTAATTAATGGTTTTAATCAGATTCTATGCATAAAAAGGATAGAGAAATTTAAATTCCAAAAGGCTGAAAGAAGTTTCTACCCTCAAAAAATAAAAGATCTTAATTTTAAAAAGTTTGAGAGGTAAAATCAGGACTGAAAAATTCAATGCCATAGCTGGGTATTGAACCACGGATCTTCCACTTCATGCACGGCTGCTATAATCTTTGAGCTACCAGGGCAATTTGCCAGTATGACATTAAATTCCCCAACCAATTTGTATTTTCCCAGTAGACCATTAGGGAATCTGACACCTGAGATAAGTACCACAAGGGCGACCTACAATTGTAAGTACTTTGTCCCAGATTTAATTAAATATTTATATTTAATTTAATTCTAAGGCAGGAAAGTGGGGAATACTTGTATAGCTGTGCATTCTCTAGAATCTGGAAGTATGAGTGAGAATGTAAATATTTGTGTGAATTTAACATAAATACCAAAAGAACTGTATTTTATGCTATAATCCTTACACTTTTAATGATTTCTTCATAAAGTAAAAATACGTAGTGTGACTGTTACATGAAGAATAAATTACTTTAAGACTGGCCTTAACTTTCAGGTACACTAATATGAATAAGAGTAGTCTGAACATATTGAAGCATAATAATGAAGAATAAGATGGTTATTGACTTGGTATGGGGCCCTAATGACTTAGCTATTGATGGGCCCTTAAACCCTACTCACTCACTCACTTGACTTGGCATGTACTAACCAAGTGGTTCACTTCCCTTGTCACTCCATTAGCTTATTGCTTAGTACCTGCTAATCCTGCACTTTAGGTACTTGAACCCTATCAGATTCATTGATGGGCTAGCCACCATCTCTGCAGTTGGCATCAACAAGAAGGAATATATCACATTACAGTACATACTCTGTATTCTCTCCCATTAATCTAGCAGGTTGCAGTGACAGCACATTATTTTTCAGTATTTCTTGATGGTGAACACCTGTACTTTTAATGCAGTGGTTATGCAGTGAAATGCTTTAGTCGTGATTGTTTGTCTATAAATCAAGGTGCACCCATTATGCAATGGCAACCATTATGCAGTGAAATACGATAATACCACCCTATTGCAAATGAGTAAACGTCATTGCTGATGAATAATTGTTTTAAAGGTAAAAAGTCATAAAAAACTAGAATACAGTATAACATGTACTGGTTATTGGTTCTGTTTTAGGTTGGCATATTTTGAAAGGCAGTATGTGTTCCTCACACAACAGCAGCTCATTTCAGAGGCTTCAATGCATTATGTAGGACAATCACTGAAGCAGCTCTATGTTTTGGTGCTAGGCTTGGATGTTATTGGAAATCCTTATGGCCTAGTATTAGGAGTGAGACAGGGAATTGAGGATCTCTTTTATGAACCATTCCAGGCAAGTACTGAATAGCATAAGAGATGCTTAACATGTAAGTTAAGTTCAGAGTAACTGAATTTTCATAATATTAACCTCTTGAGCGCTATGGACGTGAAATCACGTCCATTTAAAATGACAGATGAGCGTTATGGGCGTGTATACACGTCCTGTGCATTTGTGCATTTAACTCTTATTTATCCCTTATCTAACTCAACTTATCATAATTTTCCCTTTATGAAACATTTAAATAAAGCCTATATACTTTACTGGCTTAGCTTAATATGTTCGTTCTGCAGTGATATGCCTCAAAACAGGGATAAACACACTAGGGCACATCTCCACATTTGCAGATTCCCTTCATGCGGCACTCGAAACACTTTCGAGATGGGCGGGACTTCTTTGCTTTTGGCGGTATTCTTTTAGGATCATGTTTTCCTTGAAGTCTGAGGGGTGCAGGGGTTCTGGATTTTCTACCCCCAACGTGGTATTGTTCAATTAGGCTGTGAGCTATTGATAGTCAGAAGTCCAGGTAGGTCATTGTCTTGTGTGGGTTTAGAGCTCTCCAAATTACCAAACAATTGTATATGGTTATATCCAGTTGGTGCAAAAATACCTTTTTATACCACTTCTCACTTCAGCTACAAGCAGGAAAGTATATGTATGTATTTCAAGAAAGAAACAAATGGAGCCTGCTATCCAAGTTACGAAACACGCGTAAGGAAAAGTTGCTAACATGCTTCATTCTGATGCCTCATAGACCACGCATACACTAGTGCTTTATTTCACACTATGCTATGTTTTGCTGACGCACAAGCCACACATACAATGGGTCGACTACTGTTTCTTTCAGAGAACTTATATGTACGCGTTCAACAGAGGAAAGTTAACTTTTCACCACAGTGAAACAAAATAGTGCCATTTCAACGATTTGTTAAAGCAGCTCAACTTTGCTGATGACGTACATGTATACTGCATATAACGAGTTTTATACCAGTTTTTGTTTCATTAAAATAACTCAATATTTACGCAAAATACAGCTGTGTATTTACGAAGCACTTTTAGCACATTTAACAATTTAAATGCCCGGCGTTGGATATTGGTTAGCAGTTCTCGGTCCGCAGAGGCTTTAAATGGCCAGTGCTCAAGAGGTTAATATACCTCTTTGTCTGTGATGTTTGTTACTTTTGCTAATATTTAAGCAGGAACCAAAAATATTTTGTAAAATAATGGTTTTTGTATTTGTGTTTATTTGCTGAATTGCTGTGCATAATGATTACAAAGAGTTGCTATCCTATCTCTTAGTCCACCATATATTTTAACACTTAAGTTATTGTTAAATAATGGTATAATTTTAATGACTGAATCCTATATTCACAAAATAATTTTCTTGGCTTCGGTGCTATGGTACCATTAGATTGTGCTACAAAAGTTGATGAAATACTGGATGTTTACAAAGCTTTTTGTCAATTTATATTATCAGTGATCATATATTTATACGATTCACACACATTAACTCACTAGATGTGAGTATCCTTAGTGGTCTACCAGGAAAGTATGAATCAGGGAATTTAATGTTATACGGGCAAGTTGCCATGCTAGTTCAATGGTTAGAGCAGCTACATGTGAAGAGGAAGATCTGTGGTTCAAATCCCAGATATGTCATTGAAGTTTTTAGCCCTGATTCTAGCTGAGTTAGAGCATATTGAAGCACAGCCACGTTACATTATTCATAGTTGAAAAGAAAGGAGAAGGGAAGGAAAGGGAATGCTGAAACTGCAATACAGAGATACCTACTCCAGTAAAAATAAATAGTGACTTTGATTTTATTGAACTTAAAATCAACTTTAGTTTCTAAAAGCTTTTATGTTGCTGTTAACACTAGAACCCCGGTAGCGGTCATTTTGACCGTTCTTGATATTTAAATAAGTTTAGTTCCGCCGGTTTTTAAAAACGAAGCTTGGCCTTTCATGACTTTTCCTGATATAGCCTCTAGTTTTATATAGCATAATAATTTTCGGCATGTTATTATTTACGTGGGCGTTTTTTCATGTTTGACCATGAACCCCGGAGACGGTCATTTTTGACCGTTACAATTTTGTCAGACTTTCGCGCGCACTGTCGTTGGATTTCTTACTGTCACTAATCTGCTTTGTCCGTCTTCTTACCAACTTTTCATTATAGTAGTGTACGTTGTGAATCTATGCCTTCAAGATGTCTCGTGGTTTGAAACTAGATGAAAAGCTAGCTATATTTCGTGATATACCAGACGATGTATCAGAAGGTGGTAGTGGTAAAGATGATTATCAACCTCCAGGTGAATCAGAACAATCAGAAGATGAGTCGTTCAATGAAGATGATTTGAATGGTAAGTTTTATTCTGCTTGCTTTAGATATTGCATAACATGAAACTGTATTCCTAATAGGTGCATTTATGTAGTTATTCATTTCCTTGTTTATACACAATATACACATATATTTGCTTTGCTTATTTATTTTCAGAAAGTCAAATTTAAGAGAACATTTCCTGTAATTCTCGTGCTGCGAGGGAGGTAAGAAGGTATGAGCATAGCTCGATACGACCATCATTTGAACATGACTTGCAGCACTGTAGATATGCTCCATGCAATTTGAGTGCGTCACAAGCGGCAAGTGAAAATAGAATGCGTACTAGTAATACTAAAGCCTCAGGTAACGCAACCACTTAAACACAACCAATAATAAGAAAGAGGCAGAAAAAGGCAACATGAAGAGGAAAAACTTCCTGCACTTACAAAAATTCTTAGTAGAGATAAGGGTACTGAGTGGCAGATCATAGATCCAGGTCACAATCCTGGTAGAACAGAGCAACATAATGTTGTGAAAGACAAAGGCCCTACTGCTTATGCTAAGAGGCATGTAAGGGACAGCAGCCATGCATCTGCTTGGAAGTTGTTCATTGATGAGTCGATTCTTCGACATATCAAGAAATCTATCGAGATTGAAGCAAAAGATAAGAAAAATAAAGAGAAATGGACTGTTACCTTGGATGAGTTAGACCCTTTCATCAGCGTAATTTACTTGCAGGTTGCACTTGGGTGCGGAAGCCTTGAACTAGCTGAACTATGGTCCAAAAAGTGGGGGCCACATATATTTTCTGATATCATGGCAAGGGATAGATTCGTGGAACTGATGAGATGTTTATGATTTGATGTCAGGTCATCCCGTTCTGAAAGGCTAAAGACGGATGGGTGTGCACTAGTTTCAACTATTTGGAACAAATTTATTGAAAACTGTAAGGCTTGCTTCATACCAGGCGCATTCCTTACAGTAGATGAACAACTTTATCCTACACAATGTCACTGTCCATTTATTCAATACATGGCCAATAAGCCTGATAAATTTGGTATAAACTACTGGATGCCTGGAGATGTGAACTGAAAGTATCTCTGCAACGATATCCCATGCCTGGGGAAGGATAATCAGCGGCCTCAGAACGAATCTGTTCCAGAATATGTTGTGATGTCTCTAAAAAATCCTTTTCTAAAAAGGGGATGAAACGTCACCACCGACAACTACTTTACTTCACTATCACTAGCTAAAAAACTGAAGGAGTCGGGCACTAGTATCGTAGGAACTGTGAATAGATCAAGACGAGAAGCTCCTGATCACCTTAGAAATTCCAGAGCTACTCTTTATGATACCATTCTCATGAAGAAAAACGATGGTATTTTGCTAACCAGCTGCCAAGGAAAGTCACAGAAGAATGTAATATAATAAGTACACTTCACAACTCATGTGCAATATCTGCAGTCTCCAAGAAACTTCCTGAAACAGTTCAGTTTTATAAGAGTAAATATGGAGTGAATATGATTGATGAGATGGCACGATTGTATTCCGTTCGTGCTGGTATCTGCAGATGGCCGATGCATGTTTTTTACAACATATTGGACCTAGCTGCCATCAACGCTTTGATAGTGTTTCGAGATATAACTGGCAAGGATTCATCCTTCAACTCGCTGATGAGCTAAGCTAAGAGAAACTACTGGGGAACTAGACAACGTTGTATACAGACTAATCCAATCAAAGAACATCCAACCCCTAATCGCCGACGACAAGGTCAAATAGGTCATAACTACACACAGAACAAAGCAAGCAATTCCTATCATATTTGCAAGAAACCGTATGTGGAAAATGCACAGCAGAAGTTAGAAAAGTTCTTACGTGTGTAGAATGCAACGCACAAGTGAATGTTCATAACAATGGAAGGAACTTTCTGTGTAAGTGCTAACATAGTTTTCATACTGTAATAGGTTTACTAATATAAAGATATGTGTTGCAGTATTACTGTTCTATTATACAAAAAGTTGTGTTATCACGTTCATAATCCTAAATATTCTTAGTTACACTATTACACTATATTCCGCCTTTCTGAGAATTTGAACTATTTTTTATTTGAATAAACATGCTGTTGAAAAATAGAGATAAATAAAGGATATTATGTTCATCGTACGGGCTTTTTTATATACTACCAAATTAAATATTTTTTCTCCTAACTCTTTATTAGCACAGAATTATTAGAGAAAACATTTAGCATAGAAAATTCGAATGTATGTCCTAGAAAGGCAATTTTCCAATAATTTATACACACACAGTGATAATATATTGGGCCTAGTTACCTAATAATAACAATATCAAACTGGTAAGAAAGAAGTTGTAAAATGTACATGGAAAAGGCAAAGAAAACGCGAACGGTTAAAAATGACCGCTACCGTAGTTAATGGTAGCTAGCGAGCGCCGGGGTTCTAGTGTTAAAACTCTAGTACTTTTTAACTAGAGCTAATATTATCAGATTGCTGACTATTTTTTTTTATTTTTTATTTTATTTTTTTTTTTTTTATTTTTTTTATTTTTTTTTATTTTTATACACTTGCAAAATTACAATCTGTTCAATAGTTGAACAATAAGTAACAATGATAACATTAATTTTTCAAACTATGGCCCATTGGCCATAAATTTGCTTATAATTTGGGTGCAAATCTGTACTGCAATTCCAAGACTTGGTTTCTCTGTAGTCGGCTTGTTGTACTGCTGCTGTTGTCAAGTAGATTTATTGCCAGTGTATTGGGATGACTGTAGAGACGCTTTTGGTAGGACAGGCTGTATGCTGCGATTTCCTGTTTGATTGTTGGGAGTTTAAAATCATTGTAGATGTACTTATTACTGATGTACCAGGGGATCTTACCAATTGTTCGCAGAGTTTTGGTTTGAAAACGTTCTAGTATTTCGATGTTTGAGTTGCTTGCTGTACCCCATAGTTGAATTCCATATGTCCAAATTGGTTTCAGTATAGTTTTGTAGATGATTAGTTTGCTTGTCACTGAGAGTTGTGATTTAGGTCCAAGAAGCCAGTGCATTTTGGAATATTTTAAATTTAACTGTTTGCGTTTGGTGCATATGTGTTTTTTCCAGGTGAGCCGTCTGTCAATGTACATCCCTAGATATTTCACGTCTTGTGCTTCTGGAATAATCTGATTGTTAAGAGTAACAGGTGGACATGAGCGTTTACGCAGTGTAAATGTTACGTGGTGACTTTTAGATTCATTAACTTTAACTCTCTACTTCTTAAGCCACATTTCTAAGTCAGAAAGATGGTCTTGTACAATTTGGGAAGCAGTAGTAGGATCTTCATGAGCTGACAGAATGGCTGTATCATCTGCAAAAGCTGCTATAGTTGTGTTTTCTTTTGTTGGTAGGTCAGCAGTATACAATATGTATAGAATTGGTCCTAGTACACTACCTTGTGGTATGCCTGACTTAATAGGATGAAGCTCTGTAAGGCTATCTTGGAATTTTACTTGAAAATATCTGTTTTCTATGTAAGATTTTAATAACACATAAAAAGGATGTGGCAAAGATTTCTTCAGCTTAAACTTTAGTCCAGTATGCCAAACTTTATCAAATGCCTGACTAACATCAAGAAATACTCCTGAGCAGTACTGTCGTCGTTCAAATGCGTGGTTAATCACTTCAGTTATTCGATGTATTTGTTCAATTGTGGAGTGTTGGGGTTGGAATCCAAACTGGAAGCTGGGAATCAGTGAAGACAAGTGAGGTTTCAGTTTAATGAGAAGTAACTTCTCAAATAATTTAGAAAGCACTGGGAGCAAACTAATTGGTCGGTAAGATTTTACTTCATGTGGAGGTTTTCCTGGCTTTAGAATGACTATAATCTGTGCTATTTTCCAAGCTCCAGGGAAGTAACCAGTCCTTAATATAGCATTAAACATACAATTTATGAATATGACTGCTTTAAATGGTAGCTCCTGAAGCATTCGTCCAGTGATGAGATATTGCTGACTATTAAACACAACATGCATTATTGTGCAACTCTTTAATATACGCTAGCACCTCGATATCAATTTCTAGGACCACAAAAAGAGTGTCTTGAATAGCTTATAGATTTCATTACTCTTTCATTTTACTCTAATCTCTTACAAGTTTTTTCACTCTCTGAATATTCCCTTTCTGCAGCTTGGTCAACATTTTGTTACGTGAATGCAATCACTCTTAGTTAATATCTGCTGTATAATTTCTGTATTTCCCTATACTGGTGTTTCACAAAATAAGCACTCATTAGAACGATAGAAACAAACAAAGCTGTACATAACCGAAGAATAAGATGGCTATTGATTTGCTGTGTGCTAACCACATGTGAAACAATCCACACCTCCTGTTGCTCCATTCGCTTAGTGCTCTTCTAATTCCTGCACTTCAGATGCTTGAACTAGTCAAATTCAGTGATGAGCTAGCCACCATCTTGACAAGCTGATGGCATCGATGTATCTCAATTACACATCAATGACTTTAGTAATAGGAATGGTGCCTCAGAACCAAACATTTGAATAAGCTGCATACCTACCCATTAACCCAGGTCTTTCTGAGTGCCGCCGAGGCGCTGGCTGGCACTGGCAGTAGCACCGATGTTGAACTGGACACTGGAGAGGTGGGGGAAGGTAAAGTGGCAGAAACAGAACCAAGAAGGTATTGTGGTAGCGCAGTTGAAGTCCTGCGTTAACTGTTGAATGGGACAGTTGTCTAATCAGCTTACCAAAACAATTATTATTGCTGACAATTTTGTGAATATACAAACACACCATTTATTCTCTACATCTGTCGTGGTTATCCTTGTGTACATTTACCATTTAGGTGAATTTTTGATATTGTTTTGCCACAACTTTGGTACAATAGATTTGGCAGTAGAAATTCATAGTACTGCCTCTAAGGCAGCATTAGACAGAGACATTGTGCTTTTATGTTCATTTAAATTGATAATTGAAAACATTTGCTCTTATACATAAGTTGCATTAAACATTGACATAAATTTTAAGGCAAGTGCATGAATCTTGGGAAATTCCTGTTGATTAACATTTTTGTTAAATTTTATTAAATCACCGCTGTAGTGGCAGTGCCTGTATTTTAAGATTGCGTCACTCTGTTTGGAAATTTGATGGTGCCTTTTCAGGACGTACTGAAAATGGATTCATAAACTAGTTTAGGTGCCAAATCGTTAATTCCTTTGAATCAGGCATTGAATTCATCATGCAAATTCTGGAATGACATTTGGTATTTCCCAAGATTTTCATGAGTACACAAATTTAATGATTTTAATGAAGGAAAATTGTTAAAATTTCAAGTTTAAGTTGTACTTCAAATATTAGTATGTACATTTTGAAAGCCTTAATTCTATCACAATGGTATGTACATCTGAGAATTTGGCAATTCTGAGTTTAGTTGAACAACTTGTTTCTTGCTTCACCAACAATGACATCATAGGTTGAAGCATGTTTATTGTCATCAAACAGTTGAAGATTTTAGGGTTAAGATGACATGACAAATTAAGGATTGGCTTTCCCTTCATTATTGACAACAAAATATAAATCTTCCCATGAAGAATTAAATATTTTGTTATGAAGGAGATACTACAATAACTGCTCCTCAACCTGCTATATCCTATTATAACACCACCTGTGGGTTGAGAGGGAGAGTGAGAGAGACAATATGTTACTCTCAGTGTCTGTCACATACATGCAGTTGCAGTGGCTGCTACGTGGGAAGACACTGGGGCCGCTGACTGCAGCATCACTTGAGTTGGAAAGGCCTGCACTAATCTCTCCCATGACTAAGAGAAATAACAGTACTGAAGGTTGCAGTGAGGGCATGTTATTTTTCAATATTTCTTGGTAGTGAACACCTGGGATATTAATGCGATGATTATGCAGTGAAATGCTTAAGTTCCTAATTGCTTGTCTGTAAATTAAGGCGTGACCATGTAGCGATTATGCTATCAAATAAGTTATATCTTTGAAAGTTTAAGAAAAACTCCAGAAGCACTCAGGCTTATTTCTTTCTCCCTCTATAACTCCTTTCCTCCCTCTTTCCATGTGTGTAAACAGCATAATTCAAAAATGAAAAATCACTTAAATATTCTGAACTTAGTATTAAAGTTCAACATGTTCCAAGATTGTGACACAAAGCTTTTGAAGAAAATCTCCCCACCCCAATCTACCCTTTACATGGAACATTTTTTGAAAAGTGTATTTTTCAAAAGTTGCATTAATGATTTAGATTAAAATACTGTATGTTTAAGATATTTTCAGAGCAAATGAAATGTATATCTTGAATTTTCTTGGAATGTCCTCAGGAGTCCTCTTTATTCAGAATGGCTTTTGTAAAACTGGTAAACCATAGACATACACAAAAAAATTGGATCTTGTTACAACATACAATCTATGCTAAATATAATTTTTTGTGGAGTGAACCATTTTTAACATATTCCTTATTTGTGTGAACTTTCTAATATTTAAACAAAAATAAATAACATATTCCTATTTGAGAAACATTTCTTGACCATACAAAGAGAATGGAATTTTAAATTTATCACACAGTGACCAGCTCTTCAAGTTTTGCCTATCACCTAAAGCCTACTGTATTTCCATATTCTCCTTTGATCTATAATAAAATTAGTAATAAGATAATTGCTGCAAATATTAATGTTGGTTAATATGAAGTAAATAGAGAATTAAGCATTTGTAAGGATAGTTTGAACAAGAATAGAGAAAGTCATTTGAGTGCAATACATCTGCTTTTTGTTTTCAGTATCACATCTATTATAAGCTTAATGTCTTTAATTTTAAAGGGAGCAATTCAAGGTCCAGGAGAATTTGCAGAAGGTTTAGTGCTTGGTGTACGAAGTCTGTTTGGCCATACTGTTGGTGGTGCAGCTGGAGCAATGTCTCGAATAACTGGTGCTATGGGTAACTATAATTTTTGTTATATAATGCTGATTACTATAAACATGTGTAGCAGCACATAAATTTACTAGCACTACCATAAGACCATATATGTATATATAGTGTATAAAACGTAATATATGTGAGGCGTTGCATCTGAGATAGTCACAAAATCACAATTTTACAGAAAAACGTTTTAAAATTTTTGAGCAATCCTAAAATCAGAAGAGCCTAATACATAGCGTAATGTTAATACAGTATATTTTCTTATATTTTTTTAAACATTTTACACAAGAAAACGTTTTATCTAATCTATTTTGTTATTTATGTAAAAATGTTCAAAGCATGCAAGCAATTTTAGTTGTGACTTACCTTTCTTTCTGGAATGAACGAATAAATAAACTTATTTATGCTAAAAAATAATGCAATTTAACCTATTAACAACAAAATAAATACAAAAAATGTAATTAAATCGAGTAACATTTCCTACTTATCTCTGCTGGAAAGCCAGCAGTTGTTCCAACTGGAAACCGCTAGAATTTACACACCTTAGCTACTGGAAATCAGCAGCTATTCCCTTAGTGTAATAGAAAAAAGTAGATATTTATTTACAGTGTCCTTACATTCAATTTTACTACATTTTTCCTACATTGAGTTGCTATTTTATTCTTTGGCCCGCCATACATTTTAACTCTGTGGTTATTTATGTATGGTTGGGGCCACCCTAGTCAGCATTATTTCTGTTTAGTTTTCTATACTCTTTTCCTGTTATTCTGGTTCTCTCTGGAAATAAATCAATTTTTAGATTTTAATTGCTTAATTAGTTTTTTTTTTTTTTTTTCAAATATTACAAGAATAGAGAATATGTATTTAAAAAGTTCATCATATTCATCCTAATAAACATCTCCACCTAAAAGTCTGTCTCCGATACAAGGGTTGATTTTCCGTTGGGATATAATCCATTAGTGACAGTACAACCTGAAGTTTCTTTTCATTTATTTTCAAGGATTCCTTGTAAAATTGAGGCAAACTGAATGGATTGCAAGGGACAGATCTGCCTTTTTTTACAAATGGGAAATTCATAATATTCTTGACTGTAATGCTGAGAAAGCTGAAAGTTGCTGTCATTCTCTTGAAGTTTGAAGCTCACAGTATCTTCAAAATGAATGAGTCTGTTATTATACACTATCTTTTTCATTATGTTAGCCTGCAAACTTTCCACATCCTTGAAATCCTTTCTCGAATCATAGTGACAATAAAAGGTACATACTTTAACAGACGATTTGGTTATAACATCAGCCCAGTCATTTGGATCATAAATGCTTCTGCTTGTTTGGGCATGCTAGTTTATTCATCCGAAATCACAGTCACAAAGTAGTCTAGTATGACCTACTTGGGGGAAACTGACTGACGGATTTGAATCTCCTGCATTCTACTAGTGCCTTCTACAAGGCTACATTGTCCAATTTTTGTTCTGTCCTTTACAGTTGTCACTTATTCTGTGGAGATGTTCCACTTTTGGAGTAGCTATTCGCAAGTAATTTAATAAACAGCTTCCCACTCCATCTGCTCCCCACCTAGCCTGGTTGTCACTCCATAGAAACATGGAGTTCTACATCCAGCTTTAAGTTATTTCTAAAGATTTCTTATTGGTCCTAAGTGATCTACATTTTTTCATCATATGCAAAAATTGTAACAGAGATAATCATAAGCCTCATATATATATGAGGCGTTGAGCACAACAGTGGCCCAACCACTAAATGTACATAATGGAGTGTAAAAAATATCTGTGATTTGAAAGTTTTATATTGACTTCAATAACTAAGCAAGAGTCATGATATTTGGAAATTTTAATCAATATAGCACCGACATTGTGATACATAGTTACATACATGCAGGAAGGTTGGACCACTGTTTCTATCCAGGAAGCCAGATTCAGTTTCATGCAATAACACACTTCTCATGCCATCTGCCAGTGGTTGTAGAAATGTGGTATAGGCCACTACTGCTCTTCTAGATTTTGATATGGGGAACATGTCTGTGCTAATAACTCAGTTTCTGAATTTTTGTGGGTTGGGCTACTGTTGCGCTCAACGCCTCGTATATACATACATACAGGATGTAAATGAATAACACCGCATGAATTTAACTGGTAATAGACGGTTCATAGACAATCAATTTGAGATAGGAAACCTATGGTCTAGGAATACAAATTACAGAATTGTGCCGGAAAATTGCTTGGGCATATGCATGCCACTGATTATGTTGACTGCAGCTGTAACGTATGATGAGAAAATATGTGGACATCTTTTGTAACCTTTCTCTCTCTCTCTCTCTCTCTCTCTCTCTCTCTCTCTCTCTCTCTCTCTCTCTCTCTCTCTCTCATACATGTTGAATTTAACTTGACAGAAATGTTTCTTGTAAATCATGAAATTTTTCATTTAACCAATGCTTAAGCTTTTTATTTCAGATTCGTTTTACTATTATTTACTCTTTCATGACCTAAATAGCAGATACACACTGAAAACTTCATATGTACTTAAACAGATGGTCTAAGCTTAACTAACAGTTTACAAACAAGTAAATAATTGATAAGCACTTGAAAGCTACATGCTGAACAGAAGTTGAATTGATATGAACATTACAATACAATAGGTAGATACAAGAAGAACAAAGGTAAGGAAACAAATTACGAAGAGGTGCAGATTTTAAAGGAACTGCTCAAAATAGTGATCCCTAACATCACATAGGGTCACATAGGTGACATTGGCACAGAAATGATTTGCAAACCCTGTTGAGCATCCCTGGTGTGTTGCAAATCTCATTGCTAGCTGCAATAATATGGGCAACCAGCATCTCTTAAGAATCAATTAATGACGAATACACCATAGTGTGAAGATGACCCTAGAAAATGGGATCTGTGGGATTGAGATGGCCAGGCATGGTAGGGCTGCCTCCTCTGATCTAAAGGTTGAGGAAGACTTCATTTAGACGCTCATAGCACCATGCGCAGCAACTCCGTCATGTTGGAAATGCAGTTGACCATGAACATATAATGGTGCTTCTTCCAAAATGTCCGGCAGTACATGCTTTTATAAATGTTGCCATGTAGTCGAGGAGGAAGAAAGTATGGCCCAATGACGTGATCAGAAACAATGCCAGCCCATATGCTCATCATAAAATGCTGCTGCTGGCTCTTCTGAACAGTGGCATGGGGTTTTATTACACCCACAGTAACTATTTTTGTAGTTTAAAATTGGTCCATCCCTGGTAAACATGGCTTCATCGGTGAACAATACCACTCAAAACAGTTCCGGTGGCTACCTTAAGGCCCATTTGCAAAACTGCAAGTGTAAATCACATTTCTCTGGAGTTCCAGCTTGCACCTTTTGCATGTTCCTCATGCAAGACTTGCCATACACTTGTGTGGTTGATGCCCATTGTATGTGCAATAGCATGGGTGCTGGTTCACAGTTCCTCTTTCAGTAAACTTAAACACCTGAGTGCAATGTAAACAATACTCTGTGCATTGTATATTATGGTATTTTGCTATTTCAGCATAAGTTCAACATTGCTCTAAAAATGGAAAAGAAATAAAAAAAGAAAGTTTACACATCTCTGGGTTTGCACTCAATTTGTCTGGTTTATTAGGTGCACAGTCAGTCAGCATAACCATACAGCCAAAGCTCACATTTTATAACTGCTCACCAGAACCATGTTATCCATTGCAGTGGCATGCAGCGACATGTTCAGTCCACAAGTTAGCACTTTTGGTAACGCTAAAATTTAGATATACTTCTTCAGAGAGACAAAAGACAGGCTTTACTAGGTAGCCAGTAACTGCTATTTCATTTCCAATGACTACTATTTACATATTTCTTCCAGATTATGATTTATTGATCACAATCTCTAAATTCTTTGAATACGTATAATTTGGTAACTTGATGACATAGACCATTGGTTTCCTGTCTCAAATTGCCTATGAACCATGTGTTACCAGTAAAATTCATGCAGTGTTATTTATTTTCACCCTGTGTGTGTGTGTGTGCGTGCGTGCGTGCGTGCGTGCGTGTGTAAATAATATAATGAAAAGAAAGATAGATTCAAAAAAGAAAGAAGGAAAGCAACAGAGTTACACACATCAGCTACAAATGTAGGTTGTCATTTCTGAAAAGCTGAATTTCTCTTTCGATTCAGAGTAAGACTTGTTAACAAGTGAGAGAAACTTCTAGCCTGATTCCAGTTAATAATCTCACATACTCTTGTGCTGAGCCATTTTAACGGTAAAACCAGAGATTTCAGGTTTAAGTAAATGTTCACCAATATAATTGTTCGCTGCAGAAATATACAGGGTCTTCAGATTTACTCCTCCCTGTGCTAGTCTGTTGTCTGTGCATTATGTAGGTTTATTGAAGCAAGTTTTTACTAGTGATTTTGAGAGTGGACAAACAAAAGTTGAGTGGAAGGGGTTAATGTTAACAATTTCAAATTCACCTTGGTGAAATACTTGTATCCTACCTTTCCAGTATTTACATTTGCAAGTTTCTGCACTTGTGTCTTGTAAACTTGCAGTCTCAGTATGCGTGGTGATAGGTAACTCAACACTTGGATAGTTTTGGTAGCATAGTGTCTCAGCTTTAATGGCACAACTGTTCCATTACAAAAAGAGCTTCTTCATACTCTTAATCGTAGTAAATGAAAACTGACATACACAGAATAAATTGTTGTTGATTAATGCCTTGCATTTGGCAATGAAGTCATTAGCATTCATGCTCTCCAATACTTTTGCACTCTAGTTTTTTCTGCACATAGGGCTTCATAGGTCTTCAAGCGATTTTCATTCATCTCTGCTTGATTACTGCACAGGACACACATTGATGTAGCTGAGATGCCTATCCTTTAGAGATGACTTGCTAGGCAGTCAGGATCTATCAGTAGTCAGAAGGCTACAACTACTGTCTTCCGAGCTCTCTGGGAGAGTATATCTTCGTTTGGAAGTAGTGCAATCCACTTTTTATCTTTGGCAGTTTTTTTTTTCTATTTCCTGTAGGTATGAATGTGAAAATTTTGCAGTTATTGTTTTATTGAAGAGTACTAGTAATTAAACTTAGTCCTTTGTTTTATAGCTGTGACCTTTTTTGCAAGCATGTCTGCAGTTTCATTACCCATAACTTAAGAATTGCTGGGATCCATTGAAGATAAGATAATTTTGTTTATTTTTTGAAGGTGTATCATCATTTTATAACATCCTCTAATTTTTGTTGATTTCTTTGTAGTATTTAAACATATTGCCTAAATTGTAACTTTAGAATCGGAAAGAATTACTGCCTTATTCAATTTACGTAATGGGAGGTTTGTCTTCAAAGGATGCAAGACAAGGATTTTTAAGAAAATTCTCCTCCCAAACTACCCATTACATGGAAAACATTTGTTTAATTTTTTATTTCTCAAAAATGGCTGTAATGATTTTGATAAAAATATTATAATATGTTTAAAGGTATTTGTATGACAAATAAAATGTGTATCTTGAATTTTGTGGAAATTGCCTGTGAAACCTTTTCATTCTAAAAGACTTGCATATTGTTAAAGGATAAGAGATAGACAAAGTCTTAGTACACAAATATTAACATAATTTGTAACAATGTTGGTTGGTATCTAATGTTAAACGTCTGATATTCGACATTCATTTTCTTGCATACCAATATTTAACTGGGAGGTTGTAATCTTCTGTAAAAGTTGGCCAACGTAAAAGATGATTATAATCCATTTCCTCATTTAAGTTGCAGAAAAGACATAGGAATCTCTGCTATGCCAAATCTGTATAAGTATTTTGGTAAACAGTAATGCCCCATATTTTCAAAAATGTTTATGACAAACATTACTGAGATATCTTTTTTTATTAGTTTGAATTTTCAAGTACTTAGTTTTTTCAAGTAGTAAATTGCTATTTGTTTTTTCTCATAGACATTCAAGGAGCATTGAATTTCAAAGCTATCACATAGAAAGGCTGTTCCAGAAGTATTTGATCCAACAAAGAAAGTACAAAAATTTTGGGGAAAAGAGATTTTTGTTTCTCTACAAGATTCCTTTCAGCTCGATACACTTTTCCCAGCGATGCTAAGTAGCTTCGATACCTTGTTACAGTGAGAACCATGGAGCTTTGCAAAATAGCCAACAACTGCAGACTGCATCTCTTCATTGTTGGCAAACCTTTTACCACCAAGCCATTTCTTCAAGTTTGGAAACAGAAAATTATCAGAGGAAGCTAAATCTGGTGAATAGGGTGTATGAGAATTAACTCATTGATTTTTGGCTATGCCAGTAATGAATGTGTGAACTGGTGCACTGTCTTGATGAAACAAAACTTTCTTTCTCGCTAAATGCAGCCATTTGTGCTTGATTTCATCACTCATATGTTGCAACAAGTTTGCATACTTGCCATTGATTACTTGTCCTTTTTGGAGAATCAGTGAAAATTATCCCAAGTGTGCGTCCCAAGAAACTGATCTTCTCTGCAGATGGAACCATCACCTTCTTTGGAGCTGATTCTGCCCTTTCAATATACTGTTTCAACTGTTTCAACTGTTTCTCATTTCAGGTGTGAAGTGTTGGATCCACGTTTCATCATGGTTATGAATGTATGCAAAAACTCATCTTTATTGCACCAAAACATTGTCAAACACTTGAGTGAAGCATCCTTGTGGTGCTGTTTTTGTTCCATTGGAACAAATGTGGTACCCATCTTGGCACATGTTCAAATTTTCAGTCATTATGTGATGTATAGCACATTTTGAAATTCCTGCAATGTCTGCTAGGTTGTGCACTTTCAGGTGATGGTCATCCAATATTAGTTTGTGGATTTACTGTACAATTCCTGGCATGGTCACCTCATTTGGTGGACCATTGCAATATTTGTCTTGGCAGCTCGTTCGGCTTTGCTTAAACTCTGCCACCCAGTATTTTACTCTTGTAAACAAAGGAGCAGATTCCCCCAAAGTAGAATCTAGCTCAGCGTTAATATTAGTGAACTAAGATGTTTCAAATAAAAGTACTGTGTCATGTGACATTGTCCAGTTTTATCCATGTTTACAAATTTGCTGAACCATTTACCATTGATGGCTGCCAAACAAATACTAAACAACGTAGCATTGTCAGACTTCAAACTTAAGCTAATTGGTATTTTCTACCATAGTCATTTGTTTGAACCAACTGCTATCTATATGTCAGGTTGGGTACTTCTGGGACAGCCTTCGTAGCAACTGCTTTTCAAAAATCTGACTATTGCTTTAGCCTACTGTATTCTGTTTACATCTACGACAAAATCTGTAGTGCTCACATCTTTGGTGTTGCGATAGCATGTCTGCCTTGTAAATATGATTCATAGGAATTTTTGTAAACAAATCCTGGATTTGCCAAGAGCCTCACCCAGTGGTGTGGCACAAGCAGAATTAAGAAGAATTGGAATTGAAAGAAAAGAGTATTGAAATGTTGGACCAGAATGAGAAAGGTGGATTAATAGAGTTTTTTATATCAGTGTCTGCTAGTACAAGAAAGGCTTAATCATGTCACCTAGTTGAGTAAGATAAAGGAAATCATGGTAAAGTCAGGTTTTGGTGACATGTGAAGGGAGAGGGAATTGTTTAAAAATGGTTTCTGGAAAACAGTTAAAGCTGAAAGATATTGAAAAACAAAAAAATATTTGCAAGTTTCAGTTTGAGAAGTTCATTAGGAATACACAGGGAAATGAAAGTGGAATGGAGCAGGGATAAGCTTATCGATAGGAGTGACAAAACAGAAAAAAAAAGGTTTTTCATGGGGTACAACAGGTGGTGAAATTGAACGGCTTAAGATTAGAGGGTGACTCAGAGAAATGCACTTTATGTAATAAATAAGATACATAGCATGTTTTTGGAATGTGAGGAAACCAAGATTCTCTGGAAAAAAATGGATAAAAAGGAATGGTCAAATTTACCAAAAAAGTTCAAGGGAAAAACTTTTCAATACAAAATCAAGAAGCATAATAGAATTAGGAAACTTTCTAGGCAGATCAAAAGCCATGTGACTGAGAAATATTAGAGAAAATCTGATGTGTTGCACTCACATGAGTTTCTCTACTCTTGAACTAACCATTCTTACAAACTCTTATTCCTATATCTGCTTCGTGTTAGTTAAGATAAACATTTGTACAAATTATCTTATTGCTTATTTCCTTGTAGGTACATGGGGAATATTAGAATACAGTAGGCTTTGTGTGATAGTCAAATGGTTTAAAGCTTTGAGATTCTGTTGTCTTTGCACTCTTAACATATAAAAAAATGAACAATGATGATCCATTTCAAGAAAGTTCTAAGTTTTCTGAAACTCACACACATAACAAGGAGTATCTCCGAAATGGTTCACCATACAAGAAAATTTATTGAGACATAAATTGGGTATTTTAGCAAGATCTATATTTTTTGTATAGTATGATTTGGTCTATCTCTAACAGTTTACCAGTTATGCAAAAGTCGTCCAGAGTAAATACGACTACAGGGGCTATAGCCAGAAAATTCAAGATATACATTTCATTTGTCATCAAAATATCTCAAACATATGACATTTTAATCAAAATCGTTAGAGCCATTTTCAAGAAAATCAAAATTTTCCATGTAAAGGGTAGTTTAGGGTGGGGCTATTTTCTTCAAAACCTTCGTGTTCCATCCTTGAAGGACATTAAACTTAAATACCAATTTTGGTTTTTAACCAACTTTTCGTTCTTGAGTTGTGCTGTCCACAGACACACTGATACTCTGACATACTGACACACAGACCTTTTTCTAAAAATGCTTTTTTTGGATTCAGGGGTCTCAAAGCATACATTTCTGGTGAAATCTCGACATAGAATTTTTGGGTGGAATACAATACTTACCCTACTTACCAGTAGAGAAAGTAAAAATTAGTAAGAAAGGGACAAAAGAGGAAGACAAGACCCAAATAAACTCAACAACCACAGGGTCCGAGTCATTTGGATCCCAGCAGCTCAAAAGGAAGGGAACTGGACAATTAATATGCAAAATTGGTGTTATGGGTTTGGGTAAAGCACTATTGTTGTTTGTATCAAAATGTTGTATTTAGTTTACCATAAATACTAATACTATAAGAATAGATTATAGATGAGTCAGTAGAGAGTCATGAGGATCATATGCATCAGATTGTTGCTCTGGTTTTGTTGTGATGTCAGTATAATAAACATGTGCTATTTTGGGGGGCAAAATATTGTGTCCCATATGGAATGCAATTTTTAAATTGAGCGCCTCTTTCAGTTTGCTAGTTTGCCAGATCTGAAATTTAAGCGACAGTGTCATCTGTTTATATCGCAATTACCAACTGCCATTGTCAATTGTCATTTTTGCATATTATCAGCTAAAATGGAGTGATACACAAAGGATCAATGCATCCAGATTTTGAAAATGCATTTCAAGTATTGTGAATGCTATGCAGAGACCATTCAAAGACTTTGTGTAATTTTTGATAGGCAAAATGTGCCTAATGTGTCAAAAGTACAAAGATCGGTAAGGAAATTTGAAGATACAGGATCAACAGTGAACATCAAATTATCTGGAGGTCCTCGTTCTCGTCAGCCAGTAAAGAATGTGGCTCTCATCCATTCAGTTTTTATGACCACAATTGTGCGAAATGAATGTGGAAGACTTCAGGTTCCAGCAGGATGGGGCAACCTGTCACACCTCTGTTGAAACAACAAGGTTGCTGAGAGAAAGTTGCCCTGCTCGTCCCATCTCTCACGAGGAACAGAACTAGCCACTGAGGTAGTGTGATTTGATACAGTGTGATCTCTTTTTTTTGTTGAGGTATGTCAAATGTTGTGTTTAACAATCCACGAAGGCAGAAATTCGACATGCCATGGGTGAAATTCAGGCAGAACTTTGCTCTAGAGTCGGAAATTTTTTCCACAGAGTGGATGTGTATAGACAAAGCCATGTAGGACAGTTGCCTGATATTTTGTTTCATGCTTAATCACAGTCTTTGTGCTTCATATTGATACAGTAATATTGGCAATTTTCAAATAAATTATGTGTTTTGCTATTAAATTAAAAGTTGCATTCTTTATGGGACACTGTACAATTTTATAGTCTTGATTTAATTACCTTATTTATCTTAATATGAACAAAATGAAATTAGTTATGTGATATGATTGTTACATCCATCAGGAAAAGGAATTGCTGCACTGACTTTTGACAAAGAATATCAACGCAAACGTCGAGAACAATTACAGCAACGACCAGCTAATGTGCAAACTGGACTGGCAAGAAGTGGCAAAGGATTAGTGATGGTTTGTATTCCTTTGTTTAGGTTCTAAATACATTAGTATAATCTCTTGTCAAAGTTGAAGTATGCATGATTCAAGTCTTGAACATGTGTTTGCTCATAAGTTTAATCAGAGTATGTGTTTTTGTTGAGCAGGGTGTAGTGGATGGTGTATCTGGTGTTATAATGAAGCCTATTTCTGGAGCTAAACAGGAAGGTGTTGAAGGATTTTTTAAAGGTGTAGGAAAAGGAGTCATGGGCTTGGTAACAAGACCAACGGCAGGAGTAATTGATTTTGCCAGTGGATCATTGGATGTGGTGAAAAGGTTAAAAATTATTTTTATAGATAAATATCTATTTAAGGTTTCCAGTTTTATATTCATTATGCTAAACCTTTTGGGATGCTGCCAGATGGAATGTTAAAATATTATAATAAAACTATGCTTCAGTTATAACTATACTATCCCAAAGCCAACAGGAGAGAAAAAAAAATAAATAAAAACAAACTTAGAGGCTAAAAGCTTCACTTATCTTGTAATGCTGTAAGAATTTTGCACCAAATATAAACACCTTATTAAAACTGCAGTAATTAACGGCTTTAATACAGATTTTATGTATTGAGGCGGGGGTTTTATTAAATAAGGTATTTAACTAGCAGCAGGAATATAGCAGCAGGAGTAATGTTTTTACTAAAAGGTGGAAAGTTTGTTATAGCAGACGCTACTCTTATCTGCAGGGTCGACGGTCGAAGAATGGAATGCAAAAGCCAACGTTCTTTTATCACAAACACATTTATTCGTTATTTACACTTTTTATCACAATTTCAATTAGTTAACAACTTTTAAAATCCGATAGCGTCTACGCTGGTTAAAAGTTTGGGTGTAATTTACATGTTCACACGCCATCAGCAAAAATACACTTCCATTCACTCTGAGCTCACAGACGCCAATCATAAACTAGTCCAAGCGTCCTATGACGCAACACCGCCATTCTTATGTATTCATCCGCGCAACAGTTCTCATTGGTTGAACTCAAAGTGACAAGAAGACATTGGATCTTGAATATCAAAAAGAAATAGGTCCCTGATACACCCAAATTAAAAGAATTAAAAATTTACACACTCTTACAAAAATATTTACATGAACAATTTTCTATTAGTCAATATTCTGTCTCATATGCCCCTTGTTTTGTTTTTCAAGTTGTCACCTTATTTACAATCTTGAAACACAATACAATACTTCTCCCTACTCCTATGATTCAATCACTTTGTACAATATTTTTTTTTTTTTTTTTTTTTTTTGTTACTTTACAGTCTTCTTCACTGTTTGTCTTTGTCCTTCGTTTTGACATAATACAGCATGTCTTTATAAGTTTCACATATTCGATTACCACACAATACATTCAGTTATTATACAATACATATTCAGTTATTGTACAACACATTTAGTTATTACACAATATGTCCAATTATTACACAATACATATTCAGTCATTGTACAATATACCCAGTTATCATATCATATATGTTGTTATTATACAATACACCTTCAGTCATTATACAATACATATTCAGTTATTGTACAACACATTTGATTACTACACAACATGTCCAATCATTACACAATACATATTCAGTTATTGTACAATATATCCTGCTATCACATCACATATGTTCTGTTATTATGCAATACATATTCAGTTATTACACAATACACATTCAGTTTTGGCATAAAGCATTTAGTTATTACTCAACATATTCAGTTATTACACAATATATCCAGTTATCATACAATACATATTCAGTTATTGTACAATATATTCAGTTCTTATACAACACATACTCAGTTATTGTACATTTGACATTGACACAAATATAATTTAAGTGTTTCATGTGGTTTTTGACTTGTATTCATTGCTATGAGGAGAGAAAAGCAGGATACAAATTTTGAGCTAATGATTATGATCATATTTATGGCAATGTTTTATTCAGTTCTTTGCCTTCTTTGTCTTATGAGCTTATGTATAGACAGGTTATTGAGTCGGTTCTTAAACTCTGATGTTACTAATAGTACTAATTTTCTTAATTGGGTTATTATTCATTGTTGTTTGGTTCAACATTTCTTCGAGCTTAGCATTGGCTACATTCATCTCAATTCATGGGCATTGTTTTTCTGATTATGGTTTTCCTCATTTCACTAATTGTCATTTCTTTATCTCTTATTTCTATAAGAGAAAACTTCTATACTTACAATTATTCTGTAATTGTATTATCTTTCTTCTCCATTTACCCTCGACATCTTTGTGTAGAAATATTATATCTTTTTCATCATAATTGATTCATTTTTATTTTTGTCCCTGACATCCTTATGTCAAAAACATATCATCTTCCGTCGCTATGATTCATTTATTTAATGACAATCAGTGTCCTCGTCTGTTTTTGTTGACAATGCTCTTTGTGGTCGATATAGCCAATGACTATGTTGACTTTCTTCCTTGTTGTAATTCCTAATCTGAACATAATTTTCTATAAGTAACCCATTTAAAATTGTTATCTTCTTTCATCTCTACTACTCCTGCCTTACACATTCGTTGACAAAGACTATTTGGTCCTTTCTTTGTATGGCTTCAATTTATTTTTATGGTATCTTCCTACCAACTTGCCATTTGTATTCTGTAGTTCATACGTGTGGTCACCCAGCTGTTTTGTTATGACCAGTGGTTCCATCTTCCTCTTCGTGTAGTCATCATGGTGTCGATGTCAATTGTAAGTTGCTGAGATTTTGTTGTTTGTCGTCCACTCGGTTGAGACGAACTTAGTTGTTGTAATTTCCCTGAGTGTTGGTGGTGGTTGTTGTTTCTGTATTCTGTGCAGTATCTGCCCTATTTGGCACATCTTCATCTACCTCCTGCTGTCTTATGTTGTCAGTGTACCATTGGTCTCTGCCCCTTTGGCGTGAACCTCTGTCGTATGACGGTCTGTGGTTGTTCAAGTGTTCCCTACTGAATCGCATGTGATTCACTTGATGGGTATGGTCTCCTGGTCTTCCACGATCATATGTATATGTTCTGTATCTCGATTCACCCCTCGGTATCGTGTCGTGGTATCGCTGTCTTGTGTTCTCCATCCTCTCGCCATGATTATGCGGTTGTGGGAAATGGTGTGCCCCTCTCCCCCTTTCATGGGTACTCCTAGTATTTCTATGTTCTCCCTCACTCTGGTTGTTCGTAGTCGTGTTCCGGTTTAGGATGGGTGAGTTTGGGTGACCGTTCCTATGTCTATGCTCATTAGGCCGACCATTTTGTGTTTCGAAGGCTGTCAGCAGTTCTATCATATCTGCAAAATCTACTGGCCTCGCAACAATTAACCCTGTTCTCACTGTGTCTGGGAAATGTCTTGTTATACTGGCAATTAGTTCTGCCTCCGACAAGTTGGGGTCTAATAGCTTTCCTTTGTTGGCTACTTTCATAAAATAATCGACTAATGACAACCCTTTGGTTGGATCGTATCTACCTGTCGCTAGCTCTACCCTAGTTTGGTTTTGTTTAGCTGGGCCTCAATACCTTGATAGGAATAAATTTCTGAATGAACTATACGACTCATGACCAGCTAATGTTAACCTGAGCCATTCCAATGCCTTGTTTTTTAAGCTTTTCTTAACTATCATCATCCTAAGCTCGTTTGGTATCCTTTTCACTTTAAAATATTCTTCCATCTCTTTAACAAAGAGCTTTGGATCATCTCCCTTCTCCTCGTCAAATGTAGGTGGTGTGATTTCATGTAATATGCTGTTGGTGTAACATGTGTTATGTGTTGTGTCATTGTTTGGTTGTGAACCTCTTTCTCTATATGGTGAGTCAACATTTTGTACATTACTCAAATAACTCTCATCTTGTACATTACTTACATCTAAATCATCTTGTCTTTGTAATGCCTTCACAACATCATTTACATTAGCCAAATTTTCTTTCCCTTTTTTCATTTCTTCACAAATTGATTTCAAATCATTCTTTATTTCTAAGTGGCTTTGTTTCATATCATTTATAGCATCCTGTTGTGAAAGCATCACATCATTCATTGTCTTAATTTTAGGAATTACAATTTGTTCTACAGTTTCATTAATAATGTCTTTCTTTACTACCTCAATCTCTTTCCTTAATTCCTCAGTTATTTCTGCTTTTACATTTGTAATCTTACAGTCTACACTTGTATTACATTCTGTTATTTCATCCCTACATCTAGCAATTTCCTCTTCTAACACAATTTTATTCTCTCTCATCTCTGATTCTATCTTTCCCATCCTATCTCCTACAATTTCTATCCTAGCTTCTAAGGCTTCCTTTGTTTCATTTAAGTTTTTATGTACTAATTTTAAATTAGTTTCCATTACTTTCATATTTTCTTTACACTCCTGTCTTCCTAATTCTATTTTCTGTTCTAAGTTCTGTCTACCTAATTCCATTTTCTGTTCTAAGTCTTTTCTCACTTCCTCCATTTTCTGACCTATCTCTTCCTTATTCTGTTCCAGTTTCTGACCTAAACTTTGTTCTATATCCTGTTTCAATTCTATGTTATTTTGTTTCATTTTCTGACCTATTTCTACCTTATTTTGTTCTAGTTTCTGTTCTAGTCTTTCAAACATCATCATCATTAACCTTTGGTCTTTGCTTATTTCCGCCTGTTCCTCATTCTCTAATTCTATCTGATAACTAGGCCTATCTGCCCCTTCCCCCACTCCTGTTTCTATCTCTTTTCGCGACATTTTATTTTCTTTATCCAATTCACTTAAGGTTGAAAGTCCCACTACTTTACAGTTCCTCAATAACATGGAAAATGGAAAGAAAATGTATGTAAAGAAAAATTTTGGATCCTACTTTTTTTTCTGCTGGTTCTTCGTCCAGTTATTTACGTCTCCTGGGTAGTTGGCTTCGCCAGATGGTCTCCGGTGTTTTTCCCACGTTGATTCTCCGTGTATCGATGTTTTGTTGATATCAGACGATGGTCTAATGGCGTCTTTCTCCTGCACGATGAGATAGCGTCATTCGATGTTAACACTTTGTTCTCGTAATTTTGCATTCCATTCTAAATTCGCGCTCCACGTTGGGCAAGCCATTTGAGGCGGGGGTTTTATTAAATAAATGATGGACAACACATATCAGCGTGAATATAGCAGCAGGAGTAATGTTTTTACTAAAAGGTGGAAAGTTTGTTATAGCAGACGCTACTCTTATCTGCAGGGTCGACGGTCGAAGAATGGAATGCAAAAGCCAACGTTCTTTTATCACAAACACATTTATTCGTTATTTACACTTTTTATCACAATTTCAATTAGTTAACAACTTTTAAAATCCGATAGCGTCTACGCTGGTTAAAAGTTTGGGTGTAATTTACATGTTCACACGCCATCAGCAAAAATACACTTCCATTCACTCTGAGCTCACAGACGCCAATCATAAACTAGTCCAAGCGTCCTATGACGCAACACCGCCATTCTTATGTATTCATCCGCGCAACAGTTCTCATTGGTTGAACTCAAAGTGACAAGAAGACATTGGATCTTGAATATCAAAAAGAAATAGGTCCCTGATACACCCAAATTAAAAGAATTAAAAATTTACACACTCTTACAAAAATATTTACATGAACAATTTTCTATTAGTCAATATTCTGTCTCAGTATAAAAAGACAGAAAACTTTAAATATCAAAAAGCTGTTAAACAAGTTTCTACCCTTAAGAAAATAAAAGATGACAGCATTTTTAAAAACTTACCTTGCCATCCTTGGGCTAATAAAAAACTTATGAACATTTTTAAGGAATATGGAATAACTCTGGTCCTTCAAAATAAATTTAATGTGCAATATATACTATATTTTTCTAAAAAAGATAAAATTCCAAATTATAAAAAATATGGCATTTACCAATTTAACTGTTTGGCTTGTGACAGAATTTACATTGGTAAAACTAAATGTCATTTGGAAACCAGAATGAAGGAGCATTTTAGAAATATTAAATATAAACAGATTGATAAGTCAGCTGTAGCAGATCATTTTTGGTCATTTAATCATGAAATAAATCCAGAGGTTAAATTATTAAAACAATTAAATGGACCTATAGATTTAATAGTTTGGGAAAAGATACTCATTTTAAAACACAGGAACCACGTTATGAATTTTGAACTACCTCCAATAGTTTGTATTTATAAGCTTTTTTGTTTTCAGAGGTTGGCTACATATAGAGGTGTTAAATAGTTGAGCATCTGTAGCTATGGTTAATGTTTTAAGTAGACCATTGAGAATGTGGTGGATGATCATCACAAAACAATTATCTGGAATTTTAAAGAATTTGCAGCACTATCTTCTTTCTTGGAAACTTGAAAACAGTGTTGTAATAATTAATTTAAACCAAAAAAGTTGTTGTTGTTAGCTAATGCTGGATTTCTGACAATGAAGTCATTAATCCTCTTGCTCTCCAATATTTTTCACTGAAGAGACCTAGCAATAAATGTCACCGCTTTTTAGAGAGCACCATATTTTTATGTTTTGGCAGTCACATCGCTCTCTCACAACCCCCAGAATGTCTGGAGGACCACACCTGTCGTTGGTTTACGGGTCTCACCGACCTGACCAGGAGAATTATCAAAATAAATTCACCGACCATATCCTCTGATTACCAATCAGAGAACGTGTACATGCCATGACAGGTCAGCGTGTTATGGGTTAAGGTTTTATAAGAAATTAGAGAAATGGAGAGGTTGGAAAAATAAAGACTCCCTAGCCCTCAGGAACCCTAATAGCATTGGGGTCGGAAGAGAACAAGAGTTGACCAAGGTAAGGTCAGACAGAAAAGTTACAGTGAGGAGCAAAACACCAGTAAGTGGAAGTAATGTTCTGCTCAGCTTGGGTACCTTGTGGTCGCTATTCACATATCCCCTAGACGGAGACCCCTGAGTACAGAGAGCTCTAAAAATACACAGCACTAAAGTTTTGTAGTGTTTCGTGACCTAAAATTAATATTTATGAATTTTGAGAATGTTTGGCCCCTTTTTTACAGATGGGTATGTTTAAGGCTTTTATTAAAAGTCTAAGAAATTTTAATCGTGTATTCCAAGGTATAAAATTAAGCATTTTACCAATTTTGAAGCTTCCATCTCAAATTGTTTTCAATTACTTACAAGTTTACTTATGAAATTTAAAGTTATCTAAAAATTAGTTTTGACTAACTTGTTACGGCGCCTAGAAGAGTTAAAACTGAGGATCAGAAATATTCCACCAGCAAATGATTGAAAATGTCTAACAACTATTGACTCTTATAGTTGGTAATGTTGACATTTCCAAATCTATTGTTAGTGGCTTTATCCAAAAGACTTTAAAAGCAATCACTTTAAGAAGTTAACAGCATTTTTGTTTGACATCCAACACACTTGTAATTCCAATACTAGGTTTAAACCATACAAATGCTCTTTGCACCTGACATGTTAGTTAATGCTACTGCGGTTGCTTACTGGATCAGGGAGTAACTCATTGCAATTAAATTATTCATAGATATCCCTTCTCCTTTAATATAAGTCCATCATCAGCTTTACCGCACTCAGTAATTTCTCCTTACTTAGAAACCAATTCTATAATAAACACCTTTTCAAATTTAATGGTGAATCTATTTCTAGATTTTTTGGTTGATATCAGAATACTAATATATATAATAATACTAATATGGAATATGTAAATAGATAACTTTCTGAAGTCTGGCTAAGGCTGTATGGGTATGTGTGTATGTGTGGTGACCTTAAATGCTATATGGATGTGTGTGTGTGTGTGTGTGTGTGTGTGCGCGTGCGCATGTGTGTGTGACCTTTTATTTTATTGTTATATTCTGGTACCGTTTTTATAAAAAGATTGTCAACACATATCAGCGTGAATATAGCAGCAGGAATAAAGTTTTTACTGAATGATGTAATAGTTTGATAGCAGACGCTACTCTTATCTTCAGGGTCGATGGTTACAGAATGGAATGCATAAATCAACGTTCCTTTATCACAACATATTTATTCGTTAATTTACACTTTTAGCACCATATTAATTATTCAAAGACTTTACACAGGATAAAAGTTTGGTGAAAGTTCCATGTTCACACACTACCAAACACACGTCTTCCAACTTGAGCTCACAGACGCTAATGAATAAAGAGTCCCTGGCGTCGGTATGACGCAACTCCGCCATTCTTATGTATTCATCCGCGCAACAGTTCTCATTGGTTGAACACGAAGTGACAAGAAAACATTGGCTATCTTGAATATTAAAAAAAATAAGTCCCTGATACACCCAAATTAAAAGAATTAGAAATTTACACACTCTTACAAAAATATTTACATGAACGATTTTCTATTGATCAATATTCTGTCTCATATGCCCCTTGTTTTGTTTTTCAAGTTGTCACCTTATTTACAATCTTGAAACACAATACAATACTTCTCCCTACTCCTATGATTCAATCACTTTGTACAATATATATATATATATATATATTTTTTTTTTTACAGTCTTCTTCACTGTTTGTCTTTGTCTTTCGTTTTGACATGATACAGCATGTCTTTATAAATTTCACATATTCGATTACTACACGATGCATTCAGTTATTATACAATACATATCCAGTTATTGTACAACACATTTAGTTATTACACAACATGTCCAATTATTATACAATATATATTCAGTCATTGTACAATATACCCAGTTATCATACCACATATGTTCTGTTATTATACAATACATATCCAGTTATTACACAATACACATTCAGTTTTTTGCATAACACATTTAGTTATTACTCAACATATTCAGTTATTACACAATATATCCAGTTATCATACAATACATATTCAGTTATTGTACAACACATATTCAGTTATTGTACATTTGACATTGACACAAATATAATTTAAGTGTTTCATGGTTTATTATGTGGTTTTTGACTTGTATTCATTGCTATGAGGAGAGAAAAACAGGATACAAATTTTGAGCTAATGATTATGATCATGTTTATGGCAATACTTTATTCAGTTCTTTGCCTTCTTTGTCTTATAAGCTTGTTATGTATAGGCAGGTTGTTGAGTCGGTTCTTAAACTCTGATGTTACTAATGGTACTAATTTTCTTAATTGGGTTATTATTCATTGTTGTTTGGTTCAACATTTCTTCGAGCTTAGCATTGGCTATATTCATCTTAATTCATGGGCATTGTTTTTCTGATTATGGTTTTCCTCACTTCACTAATTGTCATTTCTTTGTCTCTTACTTCTATAAGAGAAAACTTCTATACTTACAATTATTCTGTAATTGTATTATTTTTCTTCTCAATTTACCCTCGACATCTTTGTGTAGAAATATTATATCTTTTTCATCATAATTGATTCATTTTTATTTTTGTCCCTGACATCCTTATGTCAAAAACATATTATCTTCCGTCGCTATGATTCATTTCTTTAATGACAATCAGTGTCCTCATCCGTTTTTGTTGACAATGCTCTTTGTGGTCGATATAGCCAATGACTATGTTGATTTTTTTTCTTGTTGTAATTCCTAATCTGAACATAATTTTCTATAAGTAACCCATCAAAAATTGTTATCTTCCTTCATCTCAACTACTCCTGCCTTACACATTCGTTGGCAAAGACTATTTGGTCCTTTCTTTGTATGGCTTCAATTTATTTTTATGGTATCTTCCCACCAACTTGCCATTTGTATTCTGTAGCTCATACGTGTGGTCACCCAGCTGTTTTGTTATGACCAGTGGTTCCATCTCTCTCTTCGTGTAGTCATCATGGTGTCGATGTCAATTGTAAGTTGCTGAGATTTTGTTGTTTGTCATCCACTCGGTTGGGACGAATTTAGTTGTTGTAATTTCCCTGAGTGTTGGTGGTGGTTGTTGTTTCTGTATTCTGTGCAGCATCTGCCCTATTTGGCACATTTTCATCTACTTCCTGCTGTCTTATGTTGTCAGTGTACCATTGGTCTCCGCCCCTTTGGCGTGAACCTCTGTCATGTGACGGTCTGTGGTTGTTCAAGTGTTCCCTACTGAATTGTATGTGATTCACTTGATGGGTATGGTCTCCTGGTCTTCCACGATCATATGTATATGTTCTGTATCTCGATTCACCATTCGGTATTGTGTCGTGGTACCGCTGTCTTGTGTTCTCCATCCTCTCGCCATGATTATGTGGTTGTGGGAAATGGTGTGCCCCTCTCCCCCTTTCATGGGTGCTCCTAGTGTTTCTATGTTCTCCCTCACTCTGGTTCGTAGTCGTGTTCCGGTTTAGGATGGGTGAGTTTGGGTGACCGTTCCTATGTCTATGCTCATTAGGCCGACCATTTTGTGTTTCGAAGGCTGTCAGCAGTTCTATCATATCTGCAAAATCTACTGGCCTCGCAACAATTAACCCTGTTCTCACTGTGTCTGGGAAATGTCTTGTTATACTGGCAATTAGTTCTGCCTCCGACAAGTTGGGGTCTAATAGCTTTCCTTTGTTGGCTACTTTCATAAAATAATCGACTAGCGACAACCCTTTGGTTGGATCGTATCTACCTGTCGCTAGCTCTACCCTAGTTTGGTTTTGTTTAGCTGGGCCCCAATACCTTGATAGGAATAAATTTCTGAATGAGCTATACGACTCATGACCAGCTAGTGTTAACCTGAGCCATTCTAATGCCTTGTTTTTTAAGCTTTTCTTAACTATCATCCTAAGCTCGTTTGGTATCCTTTTCACTTTAAAATATTCTTCCATCTCTTTAACAAAGAGTTTTGGATCGTCTCCCTTCTCCTCGTCAAATGTAGGTGGTGTGATTTCATGTAATATGCTGTTGGTGTAACATGTGTTATGTGTTGAGTCATTGTTTGGTTGTGAACCTCTTTCTCTGTATGGTGATTCAACATTTTGTACATTATTCAAATAACTCTCATCTTGTACATTACTTACATCTAAATCATCTTGTCTTTGTAATGCCTTCACAACATCATTTACATTAGCCAAACTTTCTTTCCCTTTTTTCATTTCTTCACAAATTGATTTTAAATCATTCTTTATTTCTAAGTGGCTTTGTTTCATATCATTTATAGCATCCTGTTGTGAAAGCATCACATCATTCATTGTCTTAATTTTAGGAATTACAATTTGTTCTACAGTTTCATTAATAATGTCTTTCTTTACTACCTCAATCTCTTTCCTTAATTCCTCAGTTATTTCTGCTTTTACATTTGTTATTTTACAGTCTACACTTGTATTACATTCTGTTATTTCATCCCTACATCTAGAAATTTCTTCTTCTAACACAATCTTGTTCTCTCTCATTTCTGATTCTATCTTTCCCATCCTATCTCCTACAATTTCTATCCTAGCTTCTAAGGCTTCCTTTGTTTCATTTAAGTTTTTATGTACTAATTTTAAATTAGTTTCCATTACTTTCATATTTTCTTTACACTCCTGTCTTCCTAATTCTATTTTCTGTTCTAGGTTCTGTCTACCTAATTCCATTTGCTGTTCTAAGTTCTGTCTACCTAATTCCATTTTTTGTTCTAAGTCTTTTCTCACTTCCTCCTATCTCTTCTGACCTATCTCTTCCTTATTCTGTTCCAGTTTCTGACCTAATTCTTTTTTATTATTTTCCAAGTCCTCTCTCACTCCCTCTATTTTCTGACCTATACTCTGACCTAAACTTTGTTCTATGTCATGTTTTAATTCTGCCTTATTCTGTTCCATTTTCTGACCTAAACTTTGTTCCAGTCTTTCAAACATGATCATCATTAACCTTTGGTCTTTGCTTATTTCCACCTGTTCCTCACTTTCTAATTCTACCTGATAACTAGGCCTATCTGCCCCTTCCCCCACTCCTGTTTCTATCTCTTTTCGCGACATTTTAATTTCTTTATCCAATTCACTTATGGTTAAAAGTCCCACTATTTTACCACTTCTCAGTAGCATATACAATGGAAATAAAATGTATGTAAAAACAAAAAATTTTGATCCTACTTTCTTTTCTGCTGGTTCTCCGTCCAGTTATTTACGTCTCCTGGGTAGTTGGCTTCGCTAGATGATCTCCGGTGTTTTTCCCACGTTGATTATTCATGCATCGATGTTCCAATGGGTCGTTAATATCAAACAATGTTTAATGGCGTCTTTTTCCTGCGCGATGGGATGGCGTCATTTGATGTTAACACTTCGTACTCCTAATTTTGCATTCCATTCTAAATTCGCGCTCCACGTTGGGTAAGCCATTTTGGTGCTGGTTTTATTAATAAATAAGTCTTTTCATAGCATACCGGAATATAGCAGCAGGAATAATGTTTTTACTGAATGATGTAATAGTTTGATAGCAGACGCTACTCTTATCTTCAGGGTCGATGGTTACAGAATGGAATGCATAAATCAACGTTCCTTTATCACAACATATTTATTCGTTAATTTACACTTTTAGCACCATATTAATTATTCAAAGACTTTACACAGGATAAAAGTTTGGTGAAAGTTCCATGTTCACACACTACCAAACACACGTCTTCCAACTTGAGCTCACAGACGCTAATGAATAAAGAGTCCCTGGCGTCGGTATGATGCAACTCCACCATTCTTATGTATTCATCCGCGCAACAGTTCTCATTGGTTGAACACGAAGTGACAAGAAAACATTGGCTATCTTGAATATTAAAAAAAATAAGTCCCTGATACACCCAAATTAAAAGAATTAGAAATTTACACACTCTTACAAAAATATTTACATGAACGATTTTCTATTGATCAATATTCTGTCTCAATTCCTATTGTAACTTATTGACGATTTCATATCATGTATACATGATCTGAAGGATGAAATAAATGAATATGAATATGTTACTTCAGCTTCATTTTAAATGCTTGAATATTGTAGATCTTCGACATTGTGAGGTAATATATTAAATATTTTTATAAATTGATAATATACTCATTTTTAACACACATTGAAGTTACTTGGAGCTCAAATCTGTACCTTATGTTGCTATCATGAAACTAGAATTGGTAGAAAAACAATTTTTATTTGTTATGTAAAAGATCAATAATAAGTACATATTCTTCCATAAGCACTACTGTAGGTATAATATTTCTAAAGTGCTACATTGAACTATAGTAAGCATGCTAGTACCACCAATAGCTGAAATTTAGATGTTTGAACTGATTGTGAGCATGTTGCTAAAAGCTCAAAAAAAAGTGAGTCACTACACAACACTTATAATTTCCCGGAACATGTCTCGGAGGCTGACATTCCTCCATCATCTACTGGAGAACCAGTTTGATGTCCGGTTGATAATGGAGTAAAGTCAGCCTCTGAAACATGTTGCAGGAAATTATAAGCAAGTGTCATGTAGTGTTATTGACTCACCTTTTTGGTTTAAATTTGCAGCATTACTAAGATAAATGAAGCTTTTAGTCTGTAAGTTTGTTTTTATTTTAGATTCTGTTGTTCAACTGTTAACAGCTTTAGTTTTTGATTTAAAGAGAGAAAAAACTTAAGTTATTCTGGGAGCCACTTTTGAAAGTACATTGTATTAATACCAAGACCTACTGGGGCTGTAGGAGGATGTGTTGCTCCTCTGTGCATATAATGCAAAGCAGCAGCAATTTTGGAGAAAGTGCTGCTTATTTTGCACAAAATATTGCAATATTTTAATAACATTTTTAGTTTTGGTGCTCCATTTACTGTATTTCATTGCATAATTGTTGCATAATGGTTTCACCTTGATCTGTAGCTGAGCAATCAGCATTTAGCCATTTCATGATGGTTGCATTAATATTCCAGGTTTTCACTATCGAGAAATATTGAAAAATAACTTGTCACCACTGCAACCTATTAGGTGTACAGGAGAGAGTAAAGGGTATGCAGCGTATTGTAATCATCTTATTCTTCAGTTGTGTTTGGCTGTTTCTTTCTATAGTTATCCTAACGAGTCCTTATGTATACTAAATATTCATACACATCTATTACAGTGACCATTACTTATCTGTTTCTTCCAGGCCAAATTATGTACCTATTGAATAGTCGATAATATCGACTCCAGTTAAAAAGTACATGTGATTTAGTATTATACCTGCTTTTGTAAATAATAGAGGGGTATTAATTCAACAAGTCCAAAGTCACATCCTTCTTTTTTAAAATTATTTTTATTTATTATTTATTTTTATTTGCTAGAATAGGTATTTGTATAATGATGTCAGTGTCACTTTCCATTCCTTCCCTTTCAACCATGAACAGTGTAACATGGCTGTGCTTCAACCTGCTCAGACTCACTCTTACTCTCTACCACTAGTCACTGAAATTAAGACAAGCAGTCTTAAATAATTTATTCTTCACATGAGGATCACACTGTGCCTTTTTAATTAATGAAGAAAGTGCAATCAATATGTGATGAAATATGGTATGTGCTGCCTTTTACACTAAAGTCATATTAACAGCTTTGCCTTTGGAACATTTGCTAATCTTTATAAACATTAAATATTCTCTCTCACACGCGCACACAGACACTTCATATATCTTCTACTCATGTTTGGTTTTACTTTTTGCCCTTGCAGAGCAACAGAGATGAGCGATGAAATCACCAGATTGCGTCCCCCACGGTTTTTGCACCAGGATGGGCTTGTGCGTCCATATATCCGTCTGGAGGCTGAAGGGAATAAACTTCTCCAGGTATTTCAGTTCAATGCTTCATATGCGCAATAGCATTATTACATACCATAAAAGGAGATCTTATAATTATATTTATATATGATTTTGAAAAAAAACAGCGCTACCAATTTATCCTTTTGACTGTCCTTTGGGATTTTACATGCATTTTTTTTGTCTTCTTTTCTCTCCAATTTTTCTAAAATTGGTTGATTCATTTTTAGGCTCTGGAGAAAGGTCGATATGCTTCTACAGACATGTACATCTATCACATGCCCATTGCAGAAAAGGACATTCTGATGCTTACAGATCAACGTGTTATGTATCTTGTTCACAACGATATTTTTGGAGGCTGGCAGGTATATATTAAACTTAATATTTATATTCTATGCTTTTGCTTATTACAACAAATATGGATTTGCTAATTTTAAGTATAGGTAAAATTAGTTACTGCTGAAGATAATGTGATGTTTTCCTGTGATGTTCTTGTATATGTGGCACTGCATCTGGGTTGGAATCCTGATAGAGCCAAGCCCTCTGCCTGGGTGATCCCTTCAGGATTTTTTCTCAGTAATAACAGGAATATGTGCTTAGAACCTTTAATGTTACAGACTTCAGTCATCTATGTACATTAATATCATTCTAAAATAAGAACAAATTAGAAACTAAAAGCTTTACTTATCTTAGCAATATTGCAATATCTTCCAGAGCTGACATGTTTCAAGTTGTATTCAACTTATTTTCAAAGATCTTGCAATAAATTACCGCTTTTAGTTTCTTAATTTGTTCTTATTTTAGATTCTGTCGCTTCACTGTTAATAGCTTCAATTTTTCCTTAATTTCATTTGTTTATTTAACCATTCATTTTGTAACTTGACTGTCTGATTAAGAACGTGCTTAAGTTAGGAAAAGGAAAAAAAAACTGAAAAAATAATTGAAAAACTGCATTACTGTAATAGCAGCATATAATATACCAGGTGAATCACCTGTCCCTATTTTTTTTTTAATTTATGCAACCCACTAAGAAACGGGTGTGCCTTGAGTCTATTTTGACCATACACTCTACGTTTCACATATGTAAATAGACAGAAGGTGGCTTAACATCTCAGTGAATAAGTGATTTAAGAGTCAAAAGATATTTGCGATATAAGTCCATTCCAAAAACATTGCACTGTTACACTGAGTATTCCACCAAATTTCTACACAATTTATAAACTTTTCTTCACAGTATACATTCTATACAGTTTCCCAAAACTCCTGATGAACGAGCACCTATTGTAATGGATCCACCTTCAAAATGAGTTAAAACGAAACAGCAGATATGTGCTGAAGGACAGTGATAGGTTATGACCAATTAAAGAAACTCTACTTCATAATGGTGTGGTACAGTCACATCAACAAATGTTAAATAGGTAGAATTGGAACTGAAAAATTCAACGCCATAGCTAGGATTTGAATCACAGACCCTCTGCTTACCAGGCAGGTGCTCTAACCATTGAGCTAATGTAATAACCTGCCAGCATGGCGTTGAATTCTCCAACGAATTCATATTTCTCCCAGTAAACCATAAAGGCAGTCTCAGATCAGAGGCAATTACCCCAATGTCAACTTACTAGCGTGAGTACTTTATGTCATGTGATTAAATAACCTTCAGATGGTAATTATTATTTGTTTATGCCTACAAACTTACTGTTGGTGTTTTTAAATACACAATAGTTCCAATTCTACCTCTCAAACATTGCCCACACACGGCTTGTGTGTTTAAAAACACCAACAGTAAGTTTGTTGGCATAAATAAGTAATAATTACCATCTGAAGGTTATTTAATCCCAGGACATAAAGTACTTACAACAGTAAGTTGCCATTACGGTAATTGTCTCTGACCTGAGACTGCTTTTGTGGTTTAATGGGAGAAATACGAATTGGTTGGAGAATTTAATGTCATTCTGGTAGATTGTCACAGTAGCTTAATGATTAGAGCACTGTTGGTGTTTTTAAACACACAATAGTTCCAATTCTACCTCTCAAACATTGCCCACACACGGCTTGTGTGTTTAAAAACACCAACAGTAAGTTTGTTGGCATAAATAAGTAATAATTACCATCTGAAGGTTATTTAATCCCAGGACATAAAGTACTTACAACAGTAAGTTGCCATTACGGTAATTGTCTCTGACCTGAGACTGCTTTTGTGGTTTAATGGGAGAAATACGAATTGGTTGGAGAATTTAATGTCATTCTGGTAGATTGTCACAGTAGCTTAATGATTAGAGCACCTGCCTGGTAAGCAGGGGATCTGTGGTTTAAATCCCAGCTCTTAAACATTGCCCACACACGGCTTGTGTGTTTAAAAACACCAACAGTAAGTTTGTGAGCATAAATAAATTAGTTGGTTACAGCAGCTGTGCATGAAGCAGAATATGTTTGGTTCAAATCCCAGCTATGGCATTGGCTGTTTCAGTCCTGATTCTATCTCTCAGGCACTGACCATGCACAGCTTGTGTGTTTAAAATCATCGGTAAGTTGGTGGGTATAAAATAACAATTACCAGATAGTTCTAGTTTATCAAAGTTCTAAGGCTTTCACGGCCGGTGTCAATACTAGATACAATATTAACCGGGCTTGTGGGCCGTGGTCTATTGGGTTCCTTCTTCTTCCCAAACGTTTCGTCTGCGACTACGGCAGACATCTTCAGTGGCGGCGAGGTCGAAGTTTCCTAGTGGAGATTTCAGCACCGACTGAAATCTCCACACAGTCGGTGCTGAAATCTCCACTAGGAAACTTCGACCTCGCCGCCACTGAAGATGTCTGCCATAGTCGCAGACAAAACGTTTGGGAAGAAGAAGGAACCCAATAGACCACGGCCCACAAGCCCGGTTAATATTGTATCTAGTATAGTTCTAGTTTGTCAATTAGTATTTTTTATAATTTATGTTTATATTTGTACAGCCTAATTCTTTTGATAAGTCTATTAAGATAGCATTTACAGATTCACTGACATAACTTTTATATTCTATTATATTATTAGTATTTTGTGCTGTTTTTATTGTGGATGTATGCTTTGAAAAACTATATTGCCATCCCAATACAATATTTAGTGTTTTTTACATAACTTTGTAGTTCTTTTAAATATAATCCTTCCATTAATTTTGGAAAGGTGGAGCACAGGGTAATTGGCCGATTTTTTTTGTTTAAGTGTAGCTCTGACAAATACTTTTTTTAATGAATCGAAAAATTCCTTGCATTAGTGATGTGTTTGTAATATGTTAGAATTTCAGGCATTCCATATTTAAACTGTTTTAATAGTTTGAAACTTCATCTAAACCACTTGTCTTGTTTGGTTTCATTTTCTTATTTAATTTTCTTTTGTCTCTTCCGAAACTGCCATATTATTTAATTGACCTACTTGTTTTATGTTGATATTTTTGTTTGGAAGGTCCTAAACTTAAATACCAAGTTTATTATTTAACAGATTTTTTGTTCTCAAGTTATGCTGTTGACAAATGCACATGTGCAAATACATACACAGATCTTTTCTTAAAACATTTGGGATTCAGGTAGTCTCAAGGGCATATTCCTGGTGAAATCTCAATATTGATATTTTAGGTAGAATACAATAGTTTCTCTACTTGTAGTCTACTCTAAGCACACAGTAGAGAAAGTAAAAGTGAACAGAAACACAGCTCTGGTATCATGCAGTACTTTTTATTCACTGATTTAAATGACAATGGTGCAGTTCCACCCATGTCTTTGTTATCATCCTCTTAGAAACATCGTCACCATCATCGTTATCATCATTATGCCCTATTATTCATTCACTTGCACTAAAAATACTGTGCTTTGATAAATTTGTGTATGCAATTCGCTTTTTCCCTCTATGAGATCACATCCACCGTCACGGTACTTTTCTACATAAGCCATACCAGGTTGCTGATTATTAGAGTTGTAACATCAGTCACAATTTGAGGAAAGTGTATAGAATAGGATAGGTCAGGATGTTGCAATAGGGGCTGGCACTGACACTGTGGGTAGGTTTCAAAATATTATACAAGAAGAGTTAGGCATTTCTCATGCATATTTGCTTTATTTCTGGAATACTGTTTATAGCATTTCTGTTAACTTATATAATTGAAACATCATTATTGAATAATTAATTTATACTGTGCATATAGATACACTTCTATGTCTTTTTGTAGCAATGAATTGCAGCCTACATTCTTAGTTTTCCAAACAAAAATGGTTATCTTCTTGCCTATAATACTGAATTATAGGCAGAAAAGCTGGTTTCAACATCTGCCAAAACCGGAGGTGCATATATAAAATCATTACTTTCCTTCTAAATCTTAAAGCACTGTTTTCATTTTCAATTATGTCAGTAATGTTACACAGTTTATGGTATCCATAATTTTTCTGCAAAAGATTTTGCATTTTCATAGCTATTCTTTTTCCCATGCTGTCTTCCAGAGCATTCAGCTTGTTGATAACTCCTTTCATCATGATCATTTGTTTTACCACTTTTCTAAAGCTTGAATTGCAAAGGGAAGAAATCCAAGATTCGAGGTAATGTATGTCAATTGGCATTTAATATCAAGTCCACATAAAAGAGTTTGGGCTGTGTTTATTGCAATGTAGTTTTTCATGGACAACAGAGGAAATATGTTCCCCTTACTGCAATATGTACTTTTGTAACCTTGTGGACATTCATAAACTTTCGTTTGGCATTGTGTATGCATCAACCCTGCGATATACTGTGACTCACCACTACAAACGTAACAACTCTGTTGCTGTCCTACTATGATGAAAAACTTCATATATTAGCTCATGTATGCTTTAATGTTATGCCACACTAACTTAATGGAATTGGAGTGACAGTGATAAGATTGTAACTAATTACTTCATGACCTACTGTCCAATTCCAAACCAGAGTGCCTTTCACTGTAAACAAACTTTTGTACTATCTGCGTGAAAATAGTGTGTAATCCCTGCCCTAGCATCTGCTTCTTGCTCTTGCATGTGCTTGCTGCGTATCACTTACAGCTGAACATTGTTTCATCTACACTGTGGGTGAAAATCATAAAGGGTTATTGAGAAGTCACTCCGTAGCTCTCATGTAACCAAGATTCCCCTAGAGGTGGGAATTCTGTGGGAATGCAGCACTGCGAGCCTGTGACTATAAAATATGTAAAATAAAATATGTGATAGATTCACAAATCTAATTCATGGAATGTAGTGTAAATAAACAGGATACCAATGTTACCGTGAGCGAGAGAGCAGAGGAACTTGTTGATAACGCTATAGTTCAAAGTAATAGAACTTGTTAAAGTTCTTGAAACTATTGTCCGAAACTATTCAGTAAATTTCTTTACGGACAAGTTTTACATATTGTTTCTCACCTGAAGCTTGGATACACATCATTTTCACGGCAAACTACTATTTCAATATTTCTTACACAAACTTATATCCAAGAAAATCAGCTGCACATCGTGTCTTTCATGTACCGTCACTTGCAGATTATTTGTTCTTTTTACTTATTTCAGAATTATTTATGCATTTCTATTTGTAACCCTTTATTACCACACATTACATCCAAATTTGCACTCTCCTTGTTTGGCACGTCACAACTATACTGAAGAAGTTTGACTATTGATCCTGTTGGTTACCAAACTCAGCAACAATTGTTTCTCTTCTGTTTTTATCTTCACAAATACATACTGTTAATGCTGGTCATGCTTCTATAATAATGTACCAAATAGTTTCAGACACAACATTGAGATTAACAAAATAAAATGTGACCCATATAACATAAATTAAAACAATATTAATGAATATAAAATATATATGATAAATACCAACATAAACCAATACCTATTTCCATTTCCCCTGAATTAAGTGTCCTGGGCTTATAACTTCCCTTACAGCATGAAGTCACAGGACTGGTCAAATGCAATGTTTGATAGGTATGCATTTACTTAAATGAGAGCAAGAGCTAAAATTAACATGCATTGCTGTTTAATTTACTGTCCTTTGTTGCTTTTAGTAAATATTCTAATTTTGTACAAAACGTTTGCTATAGGTGGAATGGGATTACACCTGGAAATCACTGACAAAGCCTCCTGAAGTTGTAGACAAAGGAATATTTCTTACTACTGGAGAACCTTCCAAAAAGAAGAAGAATCTTCTTGGACTCTTTGGTCATGGTGACACAGGAAAGGTGATACTTATATTTGATGCTGAAACCAAAGAGGTATGCATATTGAAATTTATATATTTTATGCGTTTTAAAGTATATTGACAACTTAGATGTGTTTTGTTTTGTTTTGTTTACCTTAAATAAATATTTCATTTATTAATGATACTAAAAATCCCAGGATAATATCAGAATCCGTGTTCTGCCAGAAATTTGACCTGCGGGAATTACTTTATGTGCCAGTAAATCTACTTACATGGTGCTGCCATCTTAAAACACATTTAAAAACCATTAGTTTGGGCTGGCTTTGAACCTGCAACCTTGTTCCACAACTGAAATGTTAGGTATACAGGGGAAGTAGACAGTAATGTACTAGTTAGCAGTGACAGTTTCTTGCTCCACAACTGAAATGTTAGGCATACAGAGGAAGCAGACAGTAATGTACTTTGAGGCATACAGTATTAGAAGGCACATGAGGCGGAGCCCGACAGGGTTCACCTAGAGCAACTGTCCTATCATAGTCATGCAGCGTTCCCTAGTTTGGAACGCACAGCACAAGCATGAGCAACAGAGATTTCTCTATTTCATGCGCTCAAAATTATTACTGGAAATTCGACATTCTATTATGCCTTGGTGTATGCGGCAAGAATTTTTGAGGCAGCCTGTACAAAGACCATTTTTCTACAACGTATGGTTCTCAAGTTATTGCTTCGAGAATAAACAACTGACTCTCGTGTTTATGGTTATGTATGCAACTTCCAATCTTGCCTGTGTGCTTTATTCCTTTTCATTACGCAGTTACGGAGAAAGACATTACGAAGTGTCATTGGGAACTGTGTGTATTTAGTTCATAAATTAACTGACCACGGATCACTACAGTCACGCACAATTTCTTTAGTTCGGTTCAAGACCAACCCATAGTGCAAATTGTGCTTTGTGTAACTGTGACAATAAGCAGAAAATTCACATGTTTTTGTGTTTAATGAAGTGTTAACAATCTCACTTTCAAAGCCTGGTACCAGTGGCATAGGTACTAAGGGTTAAGTACTCTGCTCTAAGGTGAGAAATATTATTTTTAAAGTGTATAGTTTTTTTTTTAAGGAATTTACATCTGAGGAAGTGCGTGTAAATAAATACGTCAATATTGAGTTTTACAGTTTATAATGTTACTATTATTATCCTTTGCTGCATAAGTTTATGTTCAGACAATTTGTGACACAACAAATGTTACTTTCCTTGTTCCCTCCCCGTAACTTCTGCTCTCTGGCACATCACTTGGCAGCAGTGCAGCCACCGTGTGCATGCATTGGTTCAGCTCATGTGCCTTCTGAAACCATACACTGTATAGTTAGCAGGGACAGTCTCTTGTTCCACAACTGAAATGTTGGGTATACAGTGGAAGCAGACAGTAATGTATTAGCAGTGGGAGTGACAGTTACATGTTGACTCCATATGGAGTCTCAGTTGCAAAAATTCTGAATTCCAGTTCTTTTCTTTTATATTCCCAGGTTTAAGTAACCTTTAGATGGTAATTATTATTTATTTATGCTGTGTTTATTTATGACTGTCACTAGCAACTAGTAGAGTCTGCTTAGACAACACGTGCAGTTCGGCCACCTCTGAGGAATCCTAATAATAATTTATTTTGTCAATAATTATTTTGTATCATATGTTAAGAGTTTTGAAATATAAATTGTTGTTATTTTCCTGGCAGACTGAAATAATCTAAAATCGCACAATATACCCAGCGTATGATGTCACTGTGATGGTTCTGATGAAGTAGTAGGGAGTATTGTTAAGGAAGACAAGAGCCGAGCAATATTGCCATGGTTACTGTAAAACTTTTTTTCCAAATACTACTTGGTCAGCACATTCGTGTAAGACATAGCCATTTTTCAGCAATTTCATGAAAAATTGTGAATTATATGATTTCGGACATGCTAACTAGTAGGAAGTATTCAATTATAATATTATAACAGCATAATAATTGTGTTAACAAAAAAGTGTGTAATAAAATAACTTCATAAATTTAATTGAAGGAATTCAGTATATGCTTTATTCAGCCACCACAACCCAAGATCAAGAACAGAGTTTGCATTGCTCATTGTTAATCGCCCAGAAATTTTAAAAAACTACACCAAATGGCTTTGCAGTGTGTGGCGATATAAGACAGAAACTTTAAATACATAATATTAAAAAACTACACCAGCGCGTAATCTAGAAACTGCATGTGCACTGAACTCGCTGGCATAACAAGATACAAAGTATAACACTTCACATACAGAGCAATTAATAAGTGAGGTTGAAATTCATCCTTTGTTACGGAATACCGCTAGTGATATATATCCCTTTATATTAAAGAAATTCATCAAATTAAGAAGCTGACATTCAAAAATAATTTTAAAATTTGTCACTATCTTCACGGAGTCAAGGACACAGTATGTAAAAGTTGCCATGGAAATGCCTCTCGCTGTTAATTGGGTGTATGTACCACCTTTCTTTTTTCTTTCTCTTTAATACGAGATAGACAAGACTCCACTACAGTAATAACTTCATCAGCTTCCGTCTTTGAGAACTGAAAGGATGATAGAACTCAAGTGTCTCAGGTGCATGCGTTTAGATGTCCAATGCGTGCAAATGGATGCAAAGATTATGCTCGTGTGTTCCCGGTGTAAGTCGCCCACAAATCAGGGCTATTGTTTTCTGGAGTGTACAATGTTTTTCACAAGAATATAAAAATGCCTCCTTTTCTTTAAACATTATGAGAACCCTGTTTTAACACACATTACTTAATGATTGCAGTGGTTGGCGAAGAAGATGCAGCAGCTTATGAAGGCTTGAGCTTCAGGAGAATCTTATCAAAAGAAGAATATGCTTGGACTCTTAAAGACATTGTTGTGGCTGCTTGTTTTTGCTTATACTGCTTGTATATTTCTTCCTTGTACAGAAAGATACTTGTTCTGTAATTAAAAAGAAAAGTGTTGGTTTCAGTGGCTTTTGGGTAGTACTTAAGGGAAAACTGTACAGGTGTTCATAATGCACATTTTAAACGCTTTATACAAAATATAAAACATGGCATACAGTTGTACTAGTGCTTTCATAAATTCATCTATCATTATGGCTGAACATGAAAAACTATGTAAATCTAACCAACACTTTATGTAAGTGTCATGCTTAAGAACTGGAAACAGAAATTTTCAATTTTAAAATCAATGTTACAAATCAAAATTGCTGACTTTGTGGGCTGCATCAAGGAAATTTGAATATTTATCAATGTTTTCAAAATGCTGTAAATTCTAATTTGAAATCAGAATGTAAATGAAGGGAAAATGCAAAGAAAGTAAGAATAATGTTGAAGAAAATATGTATATCAGAGTTACATTTTAAATGTAATGTGTTGAAAATTTACCATTGTGGGGCAGATTTTTCTAGAGAAAATGTGAAATAATTTGCATTAATAGGGTTACATAATGTGAGAGTACATCACAAGAACTGAGGGGCTTAGGCTGTACATATATTTGATAAAATATTCAGTGCCTTGAAGCTTTCCTCTTTTATTTATATATTTATTTTAATTTAATGTAGTGTTAACTTGTATAAGTTTGCACATAATGCATCCTGCGATAGCGTTATTTATGTACTACTACTACTACTACAAATGCTGTGCAAGCACATCAGAGCAGCTAATTATGTTATAGTTAAGAAAGCATTCTAACAACCATGCTAAACTTTACAGATATGTTGTTACTGCTCTTCAAACTGAATTTTTTTCCTCGTAATTTACTGAGAATATTTTCATATATGTAATGTATGGAAATTGTTATATTTTGTACTTCACCTATTTGTTACACAATAAAATCGTACTCTGTGTGGCTGCAAAAGAAAAAAAAAAGCAAGGAACAAATAAAGGTCTTCCTTGAAATATGAGCTGAAGCTTTTCTGGTGACAAACATACTCCAACTGTTTCCAGGCTTCCAGCCAGGTGAATAGATTAAACATTGATGTTTCAGGAGCATGCATCTTTCCCATCTTCAGAATATTGATTGGCTAAGGAGGTTGTATGGCTAGTATGTATGTGTGTGCATGTGTATATATATGACCATGAACTGCTGGCAGGCTGAGATTCAACCAAAGTATTTTTGCTGCATACCTACCCCCAATAGGGTTTAACCGCAGATACGAAGTGTTTGGTGTAGGACATTTAAGAGTGGTGTGTTTATAAATTTAGGATGTTTGGCTTTTTGAAGGAAGCTTGGCTTTTTGAAGGAAGCTTGTTGCTCCTTGATGATTGTCTATCAGGATACAGTAAGGTCTGCATCCTGGTGGAATAAACAAGTTTTTAAATAAAATCTTTAATTTAGAATTTTCAATGGGGAATAATTTTGAGAGCCAGGGAACTTGGTACGACCTAAAGCAGCATATTCTGGGTGTATATATATACACACACACATACTTATACTTTCTGCCATGGCTAACATGAACCTGCTAGAAAACTGGTTGATGTTAAGCTGTTGGCCAGTATATAAGACTAATATGAAGCTGGTGGAAAATGGGAGTTGTTTAGCCATTGGTCATTATATATGACTAGCACGGACATGGTAGAAAACAGGTTTTATGCCATGTTCAATGAGGCAAACCTGCAGAGCGTTTATATGGCTGCTTAAGTTGCCTATTTCTATATTCAAGTCATTGAATTTCTATTTTGATGGATTGTTTCCAAGTGGAACTGCATTGTAGCCCAGTATCCCTTTACAGAAGAGATGGCCAGCACGCCTTGACTTCGTCTGAGTGGCTCAGTTGGTTAGACACTGGCCTACTGATCTCAAGGTTGTGAGCTCAAACCTGGCCCAGACTGATGGCTTTTAACTGTGCTTAAAAATGACAGCTCCATGTCAGTAGATTTACTGGTATGTAAAAGAACTCCTGCGGGACAAAATTCTGGCACACCGGATATGATCCTGACAATTAACAGCATCATTAAGCAGCAAAATAATTTAATTTAGCATCTCCTTGACCCTGCATTTCCAGTAATTGTCACACTTGGCCAAGATGGTCGTGTTGCTGAGTTTATCTCTGTGGTCCATTTCAAAACAGTGTTCCTCCAGTACTTCTTTCTTGTTTCTGGTATGGGCCACATCTTGTTGGCTTATTTAAGAAGTTAAAAATTAAAAATTATGACAGTATTCTTAAATAAGCCAACAAGACGTGGCCCATACCAGAAACAAGAAAGAAGTAATGAACAAAGGCCGTGGAAGTCTATGTAATCATTTAGTGTTCCTCCATACTCATTGGACTGCATTAAACAGATGATTAATCAGTTTACCTGGCTGGAAGTCCAAGAACACTTAGAGTATGAAAGGTCTTCCTTATTTGTATTTGGAGGGGAGACAATTCATGTTGAATTTGAATCATTCTTGTATGAAATGTAAATTTTATCTTCCTTTCTGTGTACTTACTAGAGTACCATGTTGGATAAGCTTTGTTAGAGAGTATAAAAATCTTTGTAGCACTGAAAGCATTAAGTAACACAAAGTACATTTTGAGTTGCATAAAATCTTAAAATAAATCAGTAACTTTTCTTCACTTACTGAATGTGATGAAAGTCCCAATACACCTCTTACCTCATTAGTAGATGTATTTTCCTGGTGACCAACTCTAGCTAAATTCTAGAACAATGAATCATTATGAACAACCTAACATTGCACCACTCTCCCGCAAAGAAATGTACCTAAATTTTAGAAAAACAGGTACAGGATAAATTTTGAATGAAAGCTTGTAGTAAGTCCTGATATCCTGTCTTCATTAAAATTGGTAACACAGAATAACCAATACAAGAACCTGTGGCAAATTTTCAGTTGTTGACTGAATGCTACTTGTCTGCTTATCTGCACAAAATTGGCATATAACCTTCACTTTGCAGTGAACAAAACTTATGCAGATAGTCCACATCTATATTTAAGTGTTCAGCACTAATCTGAACTCACCTGGATTCAACATCAAAATTATATTGAGAAGCAAAATAATAAATGGACATCATCCAAGTGTCTAAGCATTAGAAACCACCACAGCTATATTTGGAACACCTGCAAATGCCTTGTTGAACCTGGGCTCCTACTCAGTGTGGTACCAGCATACCCTATTTTATTGCATAATCATTGGCATCACATAATGGTCACACATTGTATATAGGCAAAATTAGGACTTAAGCATTTCACTGCATAATCGTTGCATTAATATTCCAGGTGTTCACTATCCAGAAATATTGAAAAATAGCATGCCGCCACTGCAACCTGTTAGGTCCATGGGAGAGAGTACAGAGAATGCAGTGTATTGTAATACACAACCTTGTTAACACGAATCCTAAGGGAACAAAAATCAAGAGTCTGTGTTAAAAGAAATTCATGTTAAGCAAAAAACACAGATTTTAGTATATATACATGTACAGTAGCACAGTAATGTGTAATACACTGCAGTATCAATCATTTTACATTACTGTAGACTGATAAAACTAAAAAGTGACTGTAAAAGTACAGATATTCACAAATTACTCCGTTTACAGTTTCATCCATATCACATGATACATGCTTTTCCCTCACTCGGTTGAATTCATGCAACCACCTGTCCTCACTTTCTTCATCAACTTAATTTGTTTCATCACAAAGTTGTACAGATGAAATTGAATGTCTCTTTTGGAACCGATACAGCCAACTGGCAGAAGAACTGAAATCTTCAATGCCTATATTTTTGTCTGAATGAGAGGGGCATTTAAAGGTATGTTAGATGTACACATAATATGATTGAACCATTCTGGCAGTAATGTCTCCATGCCTTCATACTTAACACTATAAGTCAATGAGATTTGTCTCTGGAACCTGATGCAGCAGCATTAATTTTTCTCAATTCTTAATTATCGCAGATACATTGGATTTGGGGATTCCAAACTGCCCTGTAATTACTGTTTTCTATGTACTGTGATCCACTTCATCTCGAACCTTAAGCTTTACCTGTACATTTATAGCTGTCTGTTTCATCTTTGCCATTTTCATGTGCTACCATTTGTGGATTTTTGTTCAGTATTCTAACTCGATTTGGCTATGACTAAAAGAACACCTGATATCAAATATGTTTCTAAATGTTAATTCACACATTACTGGATTTATTTAAATGTACCGTAAGCACTGATTGAGGTGATAATCATAGCTGCCAACCTATAATACGTTAAGGAGTTAACAGGGGATAGCTAGCTTCTTAGTTACATATTTTGCATTCATATTGGAAAAAACTAACACTTAAAAATACTGTAACATTGGAAGTTTGTGCTATGATATTTAATTATGCTAGGGACTGAAACAAGAATTTGTAATTTGCTCTAACCAAAATTTGTGTTAACTGATAAACTTTCCCATAAGAACTAATGTATTCCTGCCGGGGCCAACTTTGTTTTTTTCTATGTTAACCGTGAATTCGTCTTAAGCAAGTTTGTGCTAACTAGGTTATACTGTATATTCCTCATTGTTGATGGCATTAATGTCGTAATGGTGGCTAGCCCATCAATGAATTTGATTGGTTCAAGCATGAACGTTGGCAGACTTTTTTTCCAGAGGGGGGCCAAATGTTAGAATTTTGCAATCAGATAATATTAATTCATTATTTTGTTGTCAAAAGTTATAGTATTTGTTGCGGATAACCATATAAATTTGCGCTAAATAGAAATTGTTCTTTACATAAAAATTAAAATAATAGTTTAATAGTCAGCACATTAAGTTCATTAATTTCCAAGGGGGGGCCGCAGCCCTCCCTTGCCCCCCCCCCCTTCACGACGCCCATGGGTTCAAGTACCTAAAGTGCTGGAATTGGCAGACTTGATCAAAATAGAAGCGAACAGAGCAGCAAGGTATGTGAACCATTTGGTTAGCATGTGCCATGTCATAACCATCTTATTCTTCAGTTGTGTACAGCTGTTTGTATCTATAATTATTCTAACAAGTGGTTATGTGTACTAAATGTCTGCTACAATGACCTTCACTTATTAGTTACCTACGTTAACCCTTTTCCAAACCAAATTACGGGCTTGTTCAGTAGTCCAACAATATTGATTCCAGTTAAAAGGTACAGTGATTCAACAGTATCATAAATGCATTTGTAAATAATAGACAATTATATTATTTACATATGATTATGATAGTAATTCATAAATCCACTGCCACATATTTCTTTTCTTTTTTTCCTATTTTTTCTTTATATTTATTTTTACTTTAATTGTGGTGTTACTGAAACAGGTGTTTGCATTGTGGTGAGAGTGTCACTTTTGTTGCCCCTCTCCCTTCTTTTCAACTATGAACAGCATAATGTGGCTGTGCTTCAATATGCTCAGACTCGCTCTTATTCCTGCCACCGTAAACTAGTTGCTGAAGGTTAAAATGGCCAGTCTTAAATTATTTATTCCTCGTATAATGGTTGCACTGTATATTTTTACTTTATGAAGAAAGCACAAAAAGTGCAATGATTATGCAATAAAATATGGTGTTTTCTCAATAAACCAAGATACTTCACTGATGTATTCAAAGAATAAATTTATTAGCACTTTTTGAAATGGCAAATATGCATTATGACATGCTGCACTAGAGCATATGGACAGCACATAGAACAAAAATGTGTTACAGGTATCTGACAACTAAAGGATACCGTCACAGTATGTTACCAAGATTTTACCTAGAGGCCGTGTGAGGTGGTTTACAAGAGCCGCATGTATTCATTTTAATTCATTGTTCCAAGGTTTAATTTGTCACATCTGCTATAGTTTGATAGTTGGTAATGTTGCCGAATACAGGCTTCTTGATGTGCAATGCCACTAAACCTGCCAACTTGACATGAAGTACACTACTGGGCAAAGAGGTTAGCAATGGCAATCACGAATCAGAGAGGAACACGCATAAGGAACAGAAATGCAATCTAAAACTGAAACAGCGGAATAGAAGTGCAAACTAAACAGTGGAATAATGAAAATAAGGAGACAAAACATAAGCAAAAAGTGTTATGAAGTGAAGATTTTCTGTTTTCCTTTAGCTCTGAGTGCTATTGGAAATCCACAGTTCAAATAATGTAGAAATCATCAGTAATTTGCGACAATTATTTCCAGTAAAATCTAATGTTTAAGGCATTCCATTTGTGAATCATCTGCCACATGTAACTCTTATAAAACTTTGTATTTGTTTCATAAACATACATTGAGATGTATTCCAATTTAAGGTTATCTACATACTGCATGCATGAGCTTATGATTTCAGTTATTTAAAGTTATACTATTTATGCCTCTAAAACGCAATCTTGCATTTCTTTTATAAATGTATATTTAGGAAATATATTCCAATTTGAGGTTATCTTCCAACTACACAAGTGCTTGAGCGTATAATGTCATAGTTATTTCAGGTTATATGATTATGTGGTTAATTTGTGTACACACATTGCCAGCTACACAATTCCAACATTGTGCGCCGTGCAACTTATGTGCTGCTACTTCTACTGCTGGCTACTTATATTTCTCATGCATTGGTGGCCTGTGTTACGCAGTCCTTAAGCCTGTATTTGGCAACATTACCACATAGTCCTTACTTAAGGGACATTCACACTTGAATCTCACTTGAGTGCTAATATCAGATTACGAAGTGATATTGACACTCAGAAGTGAGTTGGGAATGAGTGAAAATTGAGTAAGAGTTGAGTATGTTTTAGTAAAGTCTGGGTTAGACTTAAGAACCACTCAAAATACTTTTTGAGAAGTTGGTACTTCATAAGCTTCAGTAAATCTATTCAAAATGTAGTAGTCAAATGTTCTGGAGGTTTTAATTTAATGCACAGCTTTCCAATAGCATTTGCTTATTTTGAATTATTAATTTTAAACAGTTCCCACAGAGGTTTGTAGACTGATAGATGTTCTTTGTTCATGATGGTGCTAATAACTTTTCATAAAACAATGTGGTGAGTTGAGTAAATTTATTCAGTGAAAATAATCCACCAAATAGACATGACTCTGGATGAATAAGGCAACTGTATCTAATTGGGAGCTATGGAGTACAACATTAGGCTTTCCTTTTTTACTTTCTTCACCACATGCATGGTAGATAGAAAAGATATTGCATTCCACCCATAAGTTCAATACTGAGATTTCACTGGAAATACATGTTTTGAGGTACGATGAATTACAAGGTCTGTGTGTGTATAAATAACAGTATAATTCAAAAATAAAAAGTCAGATAAGTACCAAACTTGGTTTTGAAAGGTAGAATCAGAAATAAAAAATCTTATGCCATACCTGGATTTGAACCACAGATCTGCCACTCTTGATGTGGCTGCTCTTAACCACTGAGCTACCATGCTACCTTTTAAAGGTTACCTACACACAGTTTACATGTGTTAGAGCAATATTGATTGGCCTCATATATGGATACTATTAATTGTAAAGCTTACAGAAGCTTACCTAAATACTTACAAAGTGTAGTTAAAGGCATGACTCTAAAGATTCAAGGTAAAACAATAGAGCCTTGAGCTTATGATGAAAGGTCATTAGTATATTTCTCTTGTGATCACTTATTTTGTGCATGTTGTTTACTGAACCCACAACAAAGTTCAGATATCCAAGTAAATAACTGATTTCAATCCTGAAACTGAAGGTCTGAGCCAAGAACTTTTAGAGAGGTTGAAGCTTTCAAAGGATCTGTTCAGAGGCGTGACATTTAGTTACATCACACCACATTAGTATTTAAGCATATTGGTGGCCTCTATGCATTACTAGTTATAGTAAGCTGATTTTACGGCTATGTCAAGATCACTACATTTGCCAAATAGTTGATCATGGTCTAATACTTGTGCAGCTGTCCCAGTGTTTGTCTTGTTCTGTTTGTAATAGTTCCGGAGGTCACCTAAACGGTGTCCGGAATTATCATACGTCAGCTTTTCCGTCACCTTCTAAGAAAGCACGTAACTCATGAGCCTGGTGCTAGCAGTTAGGCCATCAGGGTCTTTTTACACTAAGATCAGGACTTTTGTTGGAAAATTAGAACTACCGGTATTCAACTGACTCTCTTAAAATTTTCCAAGCCGGGTCGAAGGGATGCTGTTCTGCAATCACTTCTCTTTTATGACAAGTAATCCCAGTTTAGAGCCAGAATGTCAATTTGCTTGAATTGCACCCTTACAAGTCTGCCTATTATTGCTGAGGCACCGTTAAACTACATGACAAATATAAAACGTAACCCCGTGGCACAACAGCCTATCCGGGTCAAGGCCTACCACCTGACCGCTGCGTCCCCTACCTCTGCTCACCACAGGCGTCATGAGAGGGGTACCGTACTGGAGGTGAGACGTGGCCGATGCCCCGGTACCTCCCGGCCGGTTATGCGATCTTCTCGACCAGGGGCCGCTACTTTGTAATCAAGTAACTCAATTGGCTCCTCACGGACCTAACGAGGCTGAATGCACCCCGGAGCAGGTCTCCCAGCGGGTACCGGGAATCGAACGTAGGTCCCCTGCTTGGTGAGCAGTAGCGCTACCACCGCACTAAAGAGACGACCGATAAATATACAAGACATTATTTTAATTATTATTCGACATAAACTTTTACACTTAACATGGTTTGCCCAAATGATCGAAAATAATGTGGATAAATTTAACTCACTATTTTGCTTTCAATTCATTTACGTATAGCGTGAGGCAAAAATCTCTTGCTTCAATATTATCGTCCCCCCCCCCCCCCCATTAGATATTGTAAGGTTATTTTCTTATCAGTAAATTATTAGAATTTTATCCAAACAAGTAAACATCGATGGTCTTGTAAGAGCAATGATCACTCTATGTTTCAGAACTTCCGGTACTCTCTTCGAACAATTCTATAACTACCGGGACTGAGTGTCGGTGAGTACCGTCCAACTAAAGTCCTGGTTTAGATCTCCCCACCTCGGGGCACGTGCAGAAGCTTGATGGACCTCTGGTGTATGTAGTAGCGCCTCACTTGGCTGCGAGCAGCGATGCGGTAAAATTTTCAATGGCGGCGTTCATTTCCGCCTTTCTAGTGTATGACAGTGTGGGCTCTGCCATCTGGTACATTTCCATCTTGTACTACCAATCTGTTTCCGCGCGATGGAATAACATTGCTGTGCAATGATAGTGTCGCAGATCTCAAAATCCATTGGTAGATGGTTGGAGTCTAAACTATGATACGGGTCAAAGTTTTGTGAAATGCCCGCATTTTTTAAGAACGCAGTTCAAAACCTCAGGGTCAAAATGACCTGGGCTACGCCAAAACCTGTGATCAAGGGGGGCGTGTGCCTCCACATTGTCATGTTCTATAATAAATTCTGCTAGAAGATTTCTGTTCGGATTTGCCCAGCATGACTGCCACCAACGGTGCCAGGCGTTGAAGTCTCGTACAATAATAACATGCTCCTCTAAATTAAGGAATTTGTATGCGATCTCTTAAGATAAAGGTGAATTAGGAGGCCGGTAAAGCGCTACCAATATCGCAGTTTAGTCATTAATCTGTGCTGTGCATACCAGAGATTATAATGTTGGAAGCGGAACAGAAGAATGAGTAACTGTGCGTTTTAATAGAATGGCTGTGCTACACTTGACAAAACCTGTCAGTCTAAAAATGTTGTACCCTTGGAGTTTAAAGGTAAACATCGGTTGAAATTTGACGCAAACGTTCCTCTTAGTCGAAAACGTCGCCTTTAAGATCTATAAGATCTCGTCGCCAGGACATCTATCCTGTGTTTGGTGTCCGGACTAGCTCTAGCAAGAGGTCCTAATCTGCAAGGTATGCGTGAGTTGTGGTAGGAATGGAACCAAACGAAGAATTAACCAACATTTAACTTTATTTGCAAATTTCCAGGTTTGTAGAGAACTGCCGACGATATTTAAATAGAATGTAACTTTGTAACTTCAACTGCAACATTATAATATTTGAACTTTGTCACCCTCTAGCAACCGCCGAAGTATTATGTATACGCGCCAGCTTACGTACAAATCACAAATTGCACATGTACTCTCGGCTCGATTCAAGACGAGTGTGTCTTGCGTTGCATTTGTTTTGCGTGGGCGACACGAAGGAAGCGATTTCCATTGGCCAACTTTAGAGCACTTCATGGTAAGATACGAATCAGCCCGCGGAATCGCTCGGGCTTTATACATACAACAATTGTAACCTTATCACTCATTTAAATCTGCATAGGCTTCCATTCTTGAGACTTTAATCTATTCAGCTTTATTATGTCTTCCCCTTTACTATCGATTAGAATCTCCTTTTGTTTCTTTTCTTATCTTTTGTTTATCAATTACATATATTCACATTATAATTTCGGTTTCAAATTTTGTTTCGCAAATAAGTGCGACTTCAATTTTGTTGCGCCTCAGCTACTGTTCCAGTTCACATTGCTTCCTGAAGACGCCGTCAACGTTCCACAGCAGAGCCCACGTTAAAGATGATGAGCGTGATCATCGGGAATTGCCAATCTAAATAAGAAGCAAAAATCGTTGGATTGCCGATATTTTGATTTGTTGTTTTTCTTCATGTTTTCTTTTTGCTGGTATATGCACCGCAATCTGTGTAGGTAATATCGATGTTTCCAATGTGTATCATTCGGGTACAACTATAAGATCCTATGGCTGCGCTCTTGTCGTCGCTCCGCATGAATTACTGTTTCGCTCCTCATCTTATAAAAAGCATCCCTCATTACGCTTTGCAGCGTAGGAATTTCAATCCCTCAGATACGCAAAAAGAGTCGTGCATTTTGCAATGGTGGTGTTTGTTACTCACCTAGGGAAACTGGGAAATGGCGTGTTCTCGCGGCGTTAAGTAGTAAAAAATATCAGCAAATTGCTTTAAATCCAAGATAATGTAGTTTTCATTAGTAAATGAAATTTGTCTATATTCAAAGAAGTAATTCAAAGCCCATTAACCTCTTCGTAAAGTGCATGATGATGTCCTCTCACTGCTCCGGCAATTAGTGATCTGATTTTATAATATGGGTTTTCTGTAAAATGTCGGAATGGGCAGGTGCCATCTGGAAAGGTTTTTTCTGTTTTAAACAATATAGGAAATTAGGTATTAATATTCATAAAATCGGAGATAAAAGCAAAGAAAATACAGGGTAATAATAGGTTAAGAATTGCTGGTTCTTTAGGAATGCAGCAAGTCTATCTTAGTTGGCCAAGTAACAAAAACGTAAATAATTAATTTGTTTTCTTTCTTTTTGTGTTGTTGAGTGCACAGAATCTTGCAAAATCACGATTGCAGGTATTATTCTACAGAGTTCTAAGTTTCCTGGGTGATTTATATTAATATGCAACAAATTCCATGTTTATTGGACAGGTGACGGTGAGTTTCCTATATTGCCTTTACGGTGGGTTGAATATATTGTTCAATTTTTCTTTACGCAAAAGGTTTTTGCAAAACTTAGCTTTAGATAAAGTTGAGAACATGCATTATTCTGTCTCATAAATATGCATGCAATATAAAGTGCACATGACTGAAAAAATTACGGTCATTATGTGGTTTAGTACCCGGTGGTCGATTTGTTTTGAATCATGTTTGTTATGTGCTAAATAACAACCCATTGATGCTACGAGGTGTCATTTTTGGGACAAAAGTTTAGTTTCAGAAATGCTAGAAAAAGAGGTTAAACACATTATACCTACCCATTGCTTCTTGCACCACATTACATGTTCATCTATATCTCCCTCATACCATATTCTCATCCTGTTGTTTACTGTTTACTCCTCCTTAAAGTAACTGTGGTATTAGTTGGAGAGATACGCAGATTGCCGTTGAACAGTCCTTCGGCGATATTGCTGGTTTGTTGTGATCGTGCCCTTTCATTTCAAAATTGGGGTTTATTTATGGACGCTCTTTAACTGCTTGGTTTTCAGCGTCCCATTCTACATTGGGCGTGAAAAGCCGCTTAAGTTTGCCCAGGGGCCTCTATCAGGCTTGGAGTTTTTTACTGTCGTAAACTTACGACTTAGAACCAACAGCTTTACTTCGCTTCCTAAGGAAGCCATGCTAAGAATTTTTACGCCCGAAAACATCCATCGCCCTCCGCCGGGTTTGAACCCGCGACCTCGAGAACCAACCATGGAGAATGACACCTTCAATAAATTGAACTTTTATGCTCAGATTTGTCCTAAACCTTTTTCTTTTCTTTTTTTGCAAGCTGCATTGTTTTCAAAAGGAAATAGAAAAGTAAGTTTATCATTTTATCTTAAGTTATTAATTTGAAGGCTTAGTTGTAAAACGAAAGAACATCGACAGTAATATTTATTTCCTGCGAAACATTTCAAGCGAAGCGGATTCTTGTGAAATACAATTCAATATATTTCACGTAGTGAAGGTACCATTTTTAAGACTTTTGTAAAGTATAATATGCTGAAAGGACAGTTACTTATTAGCAGGACCCGGATGTTTATGATATGTCACAGTTTTTGTTTGTGTTTTTTTCTCCATTGAAATATAAGCGAAGCACGATTTTATCAATGTGATTAAAATTGTGGGTTATATAAAGTCATATTTTGACTTTTTAACCTTTGTGTAATTTTTTGTAACTTTTTTATATTATTGCCATATTTTTTCTTAAATTTTCATATTTTTGTCACACTTACTTTCTCTACTACGTAAAGTAGAGGAAGCATTGTGTTTCACACAAAAATTCGATGTCCAGATTTCACCGGAAAAATTTTTTGAGGCCCTCTGAATTCAAAAAGGGATTTTTAGAAAAAGGTCATGTGTGTGTCAGTCTGTGCACAGCATAACTCAAAAACGAAAAGTCGTTTAAAAGCCAAAGTTGGTATTTAAGTTTAATGTCTTTCAAGGATGCGACACTAATATTTTGAAAGAAGATTGCTTCACCCTGAACTACCCGTACATGGAAAAAATTTCGAAAATTTTGATTTTCTTGAAAATGGCTCTAACGATTTTGATTAAATGTCATATGTTTGAGATATTTTGATGACAAATGAAATGTATATCTTGAATTTTCTGGCTATAGCCCCTGTAGTCGTATTTACTCTGGATGACTTTCGCGTAACTGGTAAACCGTAAGAGATAGACAAAATCTTACTATACGAAAAATGTAGATCCTGATAAAATACACAATGCCCATATTTTTTTTTGTTGTTGTTGTAGAGTAAACCATTTTGGAGATATGCCTTGTTATTTGTGTGAGTTTTGGAGAACTTATACTTCTGTCAAATGGAACATTGTTATTCATTTTTTATATGTTAACCGTGCAACGAGAACGGAATTTTAAAGCTTTAAAAGATTTGACTATCGCTCAGAGCCTGCTGTATTCCCATATTCTTCTTGCACCTACAAGAAAATAAACAATAAGGTAATTACTTTCTCTACTGGTAAGTAGGGGAAGTATTGTATTCCACCCAAAAATTCGATGTCGTGATTTCACCGGAAATATATGTTTTGAGACCCCCTGAATCCAAAAAAATCATTTTTAGAAAAAGGTCCGCGTGTAACTGTGTGTTAGTCTGTGGACAGCATAACTCAAAAATGAAAAGTCGGTTAAAAACCGAAGTTGGTATTTAAGTTTAATGTCTTTCAAGGATGCGACACGAAGATTTTGAAGAAAATAGCCCCACCCTAAACTACCCTTTACATGGAAAATGTTTAAAAAAATTTGATTTTCTTGAAAATGGCTCTAACGATTTTGATTAAAATGTCATATGTTTGAGATATTTTGATGACAAATGAAATGTATATGAAATGTATAGTAGGGGAAGTATTGTATTCCACCCAAAAATTCGAAGTCGAGAGTTCACCGGAAATATATGTTTAGAGGCCCCCCTGAATCCAAAAAAAAAAGCATATTTAGAAAAAGGTCCGTGTGTGTCTGTCTGTCTGTCTGTCTTTGTGTTAGTCTGTGGACAGCATAACTCAAAAACGAAAAGTCGGTTAAAAACCAAAGTTGGTATTTAAGTTTAATGTCTTTTAAGGATGCGACACGAAGGTTTTGAAGAAAATAGCCTTACCTAAACTACCCTTTACATGGAAAATTTTGATTTTCTTGAAAATGGCTCTAACGATTTTGATTAAATGTCATATGTTTGAGATATTTTGATGACAAATGAAATGTATATCTTGAATTTTCTGGCTATAGCCCCTGTAGTCGTATTTACTCTGGACGACTTTTGCATAACTGGTAAACCGTTAGATATAGACCAAATCATAGTACACAAAAAATGTAGATCTTGCTAAAATACACAATTTATGTCCAAATAAATTTTCTTGTAGGGTTAACCATTTAGGAGATATTCCTTGTTATGTGTGTGAGTTTCGGAAAACTTAGAACTTTTGTGAAATGGATCATCGTTGTTCATTTTTTTATATGTTAAGTGTGCAAAGACATCAGAATCTTAAAGCTTTAAAACATTTGACTGTGGCACAAAGTCTGCTGTATTCTTACAGCACCTATAAGGAAATAAGCAATAAGATAAGTTGTAAAAATGTTTATCTTAACTAACACGAAGATATAGAAATAAGAGTTTGTAAGAGTGGTTAGTACAAGAGTAGAGAAAGTCATGTGAGCGCAACACATCAGATTTTAATATTTGTATTCCAGTTTTGCACGTGTGCTTGCAGTCGTCCCAAAGACGATTTTTCACATCTCCTAATTCTTGTCTGTAATATTAAGAAAAAATTTTCCCAGTTGCATATAAATAGAAAATAGTTCCCTTTTGAAAACTCTAAAATGTATGTAATTTGCTACTGTAATTCTTTCTGATCGCCCTTCAAAATGTGACATTTATTTCATTCTGTGCAGAGTTGAGGGATAGCTCTGGATTGAGCAATTAAATAAATTTAAAATGCAACAATAAAATTAATATTATTTGTTATTAAGTGTCTAGATTTTTAAAGCAAATTTTCAATATAATGTTAACTGAAACCATTTTTGAAGATTTCGAAAATGTAGCTTAAAAGTTGAGGTTATATTCATGGTCTTATTTTCTAATTTTTTCGGGCATGAGTGCTTGCGTATTTCTAAGATTTTTAGGTTATAAACATTCGGGCCCTGCTTTTCAGAGTTGTCATTAAAATAATGTTCGTTATTAGACATTATCTACCGATGAAGCAAGAAAGGCAAGGGGATGTGGTTGGAACAAAACTACAAAAGGCAACACATCCGAAACTTTGGTAAAGAAGTATAATTGACCCTGGTGAAACATCAACGGACCTATGTTATCTTAATAGCGAATATGCTGTAACGTAATTCAGAGAAATGTGTGGGTATACTCAACCGAGTTGCAATGGTCTATTGTCTTCCGTGAATGCGTGTGGCAGAATCGCCTTTACACATGTGCATTCTAATATTATATTTTTTTTAACTAATTATGATCACACTAAGCGTTTGTCTCCCCAAAAGTTTTTACGGTATTATATTTTAGCTCATATTAAACGAGGTTTGAAATAAACCAGTCGAATGCTAAAGTAGATAATAACGTAAAACAAATAAATATGCCATGTAATTTGAAGATAAACAATTATTTCAGCTTAAGGTTAATCAGACGTTTCCTTAGATATTTTAAGGCTGGTTCACAACCACCGACAACGGTAAGGTGACCAGAATAAGATACTTGAAATACGTGTATTCAAATGGGAGCGCACACATCCGACAGGAAGCATTCCCGGGCCCCGGGGAGGAACACGTGGGCTAATTTTAACTTTCTCTTTCCGTTACCGGGCACAGCATGTTATATTCATATTGTGCGTATTAGAGTTTTCGCTGTAGGAATTAATCAAAGCGAACGTGTTAGTCGCTAGAGCACTCTCTAGTCGCGAGCTAGAAAAATATTATTGGTCGGTTAGAAACAAATGAATTTCCAATGCGCAATATTGGGCTCCATTTTTTGGCATCCTGTCGTTCTTGTTGCCGGACAGTTGGGAACCAAAATATTGAGTGCTGCCTTGCTTCCTGTTGCTAATTTCGCTATGGTTCCCATTGCCGGAACACTCAATTCACATATTAAGGTTGTAAACAAGCTTTAACATGTCAGAAATTACATACTCCTTAGTATTTGGGCACCATAAACATGTTATTAGTACCATGCAAATGTCCATAATCCGTAATGTAAGGGTAATAACATATTGGTTTCATGGGCTCTTCTTTATTGCTTTAAGTATAACTATTTATCAACAAATTACGCCATTTTATTAATACTCCATATACGTAGGAAAATTGCCAAGCCAAACCTATTATTAATCTTCAAGAATAGCGGTCTTAGATAGTTAGATACTAGAGGTGCCATACGTCGCGGATTCCGTGGACAATCCGCGATTTCATGCTGGAAGACGAATGACCTGGACTAAGAGATAAAAGTCTGCGAAAGCACTGAGTGCCAAAAATGTTTTTATTGTTAACTTGAGTTTTACCGCCAAACACCGTTCAAGTATTTCATCATTCCTTTCGATAGAAGTTTCCAGATGGCAACATCATGGCTGACGAAGACCATCTATATATCGCCGATCTCGCGCTACAGTGACAGCGGAAACAATACTATAATCGATTCTCTATGACTTTGCTATTTCCGTCTCCTTTATTTCTAGAGCTTGCCTCGTATTTGTACGAGTGTTCTGTGGTTTGTATGAGGTTAACATTCACGTGATGAAATGGAGGGAGCTTTTGTTCCAGTTTGAATATTTTGACTGGATATTGTTGAAGGCTATACCCGACTGGGAAAATGTAGAATCTCCATTGAAGTGGATGCAAGAAAATACAACTTGTAGAGTGGATGGGAGTTTGCTGTTTAATCACGTAGTAAAATTGAAATGTTTTCTAGGAGAGGAAAAGAATTAAAATTTGGATATTATGGCTCATAAAAATGGGGGAACCTTTTTGAGAACCGTGTTTCTAAAGAGCAATATTCAGAACTGCTTGCAATTGTGCAATACTATTTCTCCATTCCAGGGCATAATGCCAATGTGGAGAGAGTATTTTCTTTAGTGAATGCACAATAGACAATAAAGGAATAGGCTGTCATTAGTTTCAGTTAATACAATGCTCCAAATTCAGTATAATATTGAGACAGAATATTAGACCCCAATAGAAAATCGTTCATATAAATGTTTGTTAAAAGTGTATACATTTCTAGTTCTTGTTTGGGTGTATCAGGAACTTATTTTTAATATTCAGGATAGCCAATGTTTTCTTGTTACTAGATAGTTTGTGTTTTAACAATAAAAACTATTTGCGCGGATGAATACAAAAATGGCGGTGTTGCGTCAGAGAGACGCCGAGGACTAGTTTCATTAGCGTCTGTATGCTCAAGATGATAAGACGTGTTTTTGGTATCGTGTGAACATGGAACTTTCACCAAACTTTTATCCAGTGTAGATTCTACCAAATCATTTAATTGTGAAGGTCTTTGATTATTTAATATGGTGCTGAGAGTGTAAGATAACGAAGTGTTAATGAATAAATATGTTGTGATAAAGGAACATTGATTTATGCATTCCATTCTGTTACCACAACCCTGTAGATAGGAATTGCGTCTGCTATCACAGTATTTCATCTTTCTGAGAAGAACATTATTCATGCTGTTATGTGTTAATAATCATTTTTAAAAACTGCACCAAAATGGCTTACCCAACGTGGAACTCGAATTTAGAATGGAATGCAAAATTACGAAAATTGAAATTACAATAAACATCAAGTGACGCCATCCCATCGCACAGGAAAAAGACGCCATTAGACCATCGTTTGATATCAACGATACATCAGAACATCGATGCATGGATAACCAACGTGGGAAAAACACCGGAGATCATCTAGCGAAGCCAACTGCCCAGGAGACGTAAATAACGGGACGAAGAACCAACGGAAAAGAAAGTAGGATCAAAATTTTTTGTTTTCACATACATTTTATTTTCATTTTTATGTTACTGAGAAGCGGCAAAGTAGTGGGACTTTTAACCTTAAGTGAATTGAATAAAGAAATTAAAATGTCGCGAAAAGAGATAGAAACAGGAGTGGGGGAAGGGGCAGATAGGCCTAGTTATCAGGTAGAATTAGAAAGTGAGGAACAGGTGGAAATAGGGAAAGACCAAAGGTTATTAATGATCATGTTTGAAAGACTAGAACAAAGTTTAGGTCAGAAAATAGAGGGAGTGAGAGAGGACTTGGAAAATAATAAAAAAGAATTAGGTCAGAAAATGGAACAGAATAAGGCAGAATTAAAACAGGACATAGAACAAAGTTTAGGTCAGAGTATAGGCCAGAAACTAGAACAAAATAAGGTAGAATTAGGTCAGAAAATGGAACAAAATAATGCAGAATTAAAACAGGACATAGAACAAAGTTTAGGTCAGAAAATGGAGGAAGTGAGACAGAACTTAGAACAGAAAATGGAATTAGGTAGACAGAACTTAGAACAGAAAATGGAATTAGGTAGACAGAACTTAGAACAGAAATGGAATTAGGAAGACAGAACTTAGAACAGAAAATAGAATTAGGAAGACAGGAGTGTAAAGAAAATATGAAAGTAATGGAAACTAATTTAAAATTAGTACATAAAAACTTAAATGAAACAAAGGAAGCCTTAGAAGCTAGGATAGAAATCGTAGGAGATAGGATGGGAAAAATAGAATCAGAAATGAGAGAAAATAAGAACATTAAAAGCAGAACTTGCCTAGATAAAATCGTCAAGGACTACATCCCAAAATATGGGAGGATAAAATGTATTCTATCGGACAATGCAACAATGCATAAGAGTAAGTTATTCCAGAACACCTTAGAAACATTAGGAATAAAATTGTACTATTCCTCAGCGTATTATCCCCAAGGAAACCCAGCTGAGAGAATCATGAGGGATATAAGTATATATTTCCGTCTACTCTGCCACAGAGACCACACTTCCTGGACGGAAAAATGCGGATACATAGAGGAGGTGATTAACCATTCGGTGAACCCCACGACCAAGTTCGCCCCAATCGAATTGATGACCAACACGAAACCCAAGAGATTGACAATTGACATTGACACTACGATGGCTGCCCAAAGAGAATTATCAGAGAAGGAAAAATGTCAATTGGCATTCAGAAGATTACAGCAAAAGGCTGAAAAAGGGAGGAACAAGGTAAAAAGATTCATCAGGAAATGGTCCCCACAAATTGGAGAAAAGGTGCTCTTAAAAAGCCACAAAGCATCCAAGGCATCTGAGAAAAGATCTGGAAAGATGGAGCTATTGTATACTGGACCACTGGTCATAACAAAACAGCTGGGTGACCACACGTATGAGCTACAGAATACAAATGGCAAGTTGGTAGGAAGATACCATAAAAATAAATTAAAGCCATACAAAGAAAGGACCAAATAGTCTTTGCCAACAAATGTGTAAGGCAGGAGTAGTAGAGATGAAGGAAGATAACAATTTTTAATGGGTTACTTATAGAAAATTATGTTCAGATTAGGAATTACAACAAGGATGAAAACCAACACAGTCATTGGCTATATTGACCACAAAGAGCATTGTCAACAAAGACAGATGAGGACACTAATTGTCATTAAAGAAATGAATTATAGCGACGGAAGATAATATGTTTTTGACATAAGGATGTCAGGGACAAAAATAAAAAGGAATCAATTATGATGACAAAGATATAATATTTCGACACAAAGATGTCGAGGGAAATTGAGAAGAAAAATAATACAATTGCAGAATAATTATAAGTATAGAAGTTTTCTCTTATAGAAATAAGAGACAAAGAAGTGACAATTAGTGAAGTAAGGAAAACCATAATCAGAAAAACAATGCCCATGAATTAAGATGGATATAGCCAATGCTAAGCTCGAAGAAATGTTGAACCAAACAACAATGAATAATAACCCAATTAAGAAAAATGGTACCATTAGTAACATCAGAGTTTAAGAACCGACTCAATGACCTGCCTATACATAATAAGCTTACAAGGCAAAGAAATGAATAAAATATTGTCATAAACATGATCATAATCATTAGCTCAAAATTTGTATCCTGTTTTTCTCTCCTCATAACAAAGAGTATAAGTCAAAAACCACATAATAAACCATGATGCACTTAAATTATATTTGTGTCAATGTCAAATGTACAATAACTGAGTATGTGTTGTATAAAAACTGAATATGTGTTGTACAATAACTGAATATGTATTGTATGATAACTGGATATATTGTATAACAACTGGATATGTTGTGTAATAACTAAATGTGTTGTATAATAACTGAATATGTATTGTATAGTAATTGAATATGTATTGTATAATAACAGAACATATGTGGTATGATAACTGGATATATTGTACAATAACTGAATATGTATTGTATAATAACTGGACATGTTGTGTAATAACTAAATGTGTTGTACAATAACTGAATATGTATTGTATAATAACTGAATATGTATTGTATAATAACAACTGAACATATATTGTGTAGTAATTAGATATGTGAAATTTATAAAGACATGCTGTATCATGCCAAAACAAAAGACAAAGACAAACAGTGAAGAAGACTGTAAAAAAAAAAAAAAAAAAATTGTACAAAGTGATTGAATCAGAGGAGTAGGGAGAAGTATTGTATTGTGTTTCAAGATTGTAAAGATAGGTGACAACTTGAAAAACAAAACAAGGGGCATATGAGACAGAATATTAGACCCCAATAGAAAATCGTTCATATAAATGTTTGTTAAAAGTGTATACATTTCTAGTTCTTGTTTGGGTGTATCAGGAACTTATTTTTAATATTCAGGATAGCCAATGTTTTCTTGTTACTAGATAGTTTGTGTTTTAACAATAAAAACTATTTGCGCGGATGAATACAAAAATGGCGGTGTTGCGTCAGAGAGACGCCGAGGACTAGTTTCATTAGCGTCTGTATGCTCAAGATGACAAGACGTGTTTTTGGTATCGTGTGAACATGGAACTTTCACCAAACTTTTATCCAGTGTAGATTCTACCAAATCATTTAATTGTGAAGGTCTTTGATTATTTAATATGGTGCTGAGAGTGTAAGATAACGAAGTGTTAATGAATAAATATGTTGTGATAAAGGAACATTGATTTATGCATTCCATTCTGTTACCACAACCCTGTAGATAGGAATCGCGTCTGCTATCACAGTATTTCATCTTTCTGAGAAGAACATTATTCATGCTGTTATGTGTTAATAATCATTTTTAAAAACTGCACCAAAATGAAACGTTTAAGTTGCACTGTTTTTAACAGACTCATTCAGAATCTGAGCAAGTTCCTCTCTTCTGTTCAACGCTCAGAGAAATATGACTAGTACAAAGCTTAGTGCAAAATATATCTCAGCTGTAGCAACACAACTGTGTGTATTTTAGTAATTTGTGTTTAATGTTTGAATTAAAGAGTTAGTTAATGCAAATTAACATTAATTTTCTCCATTAATGACACTCCTTTGATGACAGAATTAATGCTTGCTTCTTAGATTATGGCAACCCTACTGGTAACTGATATCATGCCCGTTATTTGAACACAAACGCACACATACACACACTTACACACACACGCGCGCGACGCTCGCCTACCACCTAGGCGGCCCGGGTTCGATCCCAGGGACCCGCATGTGGTATTCGTGGTGGACGAAGCGGCGTCAGGGCGGGTTTTCTCCGGGTACTCCGGTTTCCCCCGCCATTTCATTCCACCGGTGCTCCATCTTCATGTATCATCAGTGTCACCGCCTGTGGTGCCGTAGTAGTAAAAGCGGGCGTTAAACACTACAACAACAACAACAATACGCGCGCGCACACACACAAAATTCCCTCAACTTGGGTACATTTTGAAAACAGAGGACTTTGTTATTCCACTGCGGCTCACTATGGATCTATACCCACCTCATACTAGTGTTAATATCTTTTCTATCTCGCGGTATTGTTTTACGCAAACTTTGGCGGCCTTTCAGAACAAACTCCACAACTGCGAGATTCAAACCACCCACTACTGGCCGAAGCGTTAGGTATAGGAGGGTATGGTAGTATGTCGTCAAAAGGGAACATACCCACCTTATCTACAGACCTGATTACCGAGCGAGATGGTTCCACGGTAACGTCTGGGGGCCACATTCGGGAGGTTGTGGGTTCGATTCCAGTGACCGATCTTCCTGACCCACGGTTTTTAGGTGTTCCTCCGAGTCACTAGGCGAATGTTAGGAAAGATAATTATATCCCCCAAATTTCTTGTCCTTCTATTTCGCTTCATTAATCATTTCATTCATCCTTCATGCCGTTCTTTCAGGGTCGCAAGTGTCAGCGAAGGCGTTAGGTGCAGCTTGGCTTGTCCGGGGGATCAGAGTGGGGGGCGGCGGCAATTGGTGGTATTGGACCCCGCGCCGAGGTTTGCCTGCGATGGCCGCGGAAGACCTAAATACTCCGAGGTGTCAAACTTGGGCTACTTTAGAGATCCCTGTCAGTGCCTGTGTCGTTAGTCTGGATCTGGTCGCCCGGTGTTTTCCTCTCCTTACCCGTCCTCCCGGGATGGTCCCCTTCGGGGCATAAGTACAATAAGCCTGGCTTCAATGCCGAGCCCACTCCGTATCTCCTTTTCCTATTTCTAGGCCAGATTCATCTGCATTAAAGCTTGCATTATTATCTTAAATCTTATTTTCACTTTCAGCACTAGTTATCTTTGGTAGGTAGAGAAAGCATCGCATTTTACTAAAAAATCGATACCGATATTCCAACGGGAACCTGAACCCAAAGGATCCGTGTATTTGTGTATGTGTCTGTCTGTAAACAACACAACTGAAAAACGGTATCTTGCAAGTATACGACACCAAGATATTCAAGAAAGTTTCCCCAACCTGGGAGGTCGGCATGGGGTGCACTTAGCCAAAGGCTAGCTGTAGGAACGAATGCGAGGCAATCTGCATCCAAGCGGATGCGAGTGAGATTGAGTTAGGTCTTTTGAGAGTTTTTTTACGGCACACTCTTAGTTTACTCAGTATGTGGTTTTATTACACGTACACTATACGTTTAACTATTTGTTTCTGCAGTTTGTAAAATAAATGCGATCCAGTTTTAATTAAGTATCATCATGAAAGACGTTTTAATTTGTGTTAGAGTTGAGTTTGTCTGGCCAGATGTTATAGAAATATAGAACTGACGTCTACTGCAATGGTACCTCGTACATAATTTTGCTGCAAGTTGTGAACCTCACACTATCCAGATAGATCTCAAAAGAATTAGGAATTAATTAAGCTGAATTATTAAGCAATGCTTAACCACTGGCAAAGCAAGGGTAATGCGCTTCTCGTCCATTATCATAATTCATACCCTATTTATTTTTGAAACGAACCGATTAAAAGTATGTCGCTTGAACAAGCTTAAAGCTGTCATTTTGTTTAAAATCTCCATGACACTGTCAATGGAGTGGACAATTATCTGATGATGATAATTGCTTTTTCTTTGTACAATAATTATCTGGTATTGAAGCCACAATTGTTTGCTAGCTAAGACGTTCTTAAACGCAGAAATAATATTTAGATAATAGTTAAAAGTAAATAATGCCTATGTATGTGCGAAGAGGTACGTGCTTTATTGCCTAAAATACATATTTATGAGCCAATACCAAAGTACCACTAAGAACAGTGATGAAACTAAAATATGGAGTACTTTTCCTCTGGTGAGTTTTAGAAGATTGCGACGTGACGTTTTCTTCGATTTAAGTACATTTAGCTATGCATTCAGTAAAGCTCTAACCCTACAAAACACTTAAATACGAAGGTTTCCACGGCCGGCGTCGAAATTAAAAGATGAAATAACTTCCGGGTTCTTTTGCCGTGGTCTGCTTGAGATTGGTGTTCCAGCAGACCACGGCAAAACAGCTCGGAAGATATTTCATCTTATAATCTCGTAAACACAGTTTGGCAACGTTTTGCATTATTCACAATACTCTAGTCAGCTACAATATGAATGCGTTCGGCGGGAAATGAAACGAAATAGTTACGGAAAAAGCGGGCAGGGCATCGAAATAACAAGGTAAAGGAAATATCCACAATTACCAGTGAATTTGCTAGTGAGGCTGAGGCGTGCAAATGTAGTACTGTCTGACCAACGAAGAAGGTGAGCTAGAGGAATGTGCTACATAAACATTTTCTACGACCCTATCATGTTTATGTAGACTGGTGTGATATATAATACAGTGTTGTCAGATAAATACGCAATTACCTATCTCAGCAGTTACATGCCAGTATTAGATGTGGCAACATGGGTGATTCACATACACATGTACACACAGTTGGTTGTAAACAAACTGACTACGTGAGCAGATTAAGGGACACGGGGACTGAAATGTCAAAGTCCTGTAATATGTAAGGTACTGTGTTGTACAGTTTTGTGTAGGCTATAAGTAGGTCACTAGTAAGCTGTGTAGCAAGTTTCACAGTTATATAACTGTTACTTACAGAGTTATTAATTATTTTATGAACCAGTAACGTTAAATATTGCTCATTCTAAAATCATATCTGGTGCCATTATTTTTAAAGTAAGTTACTAATGTTATGTGCATTTTATTTGTTATAATTATGAATACAAAATCATTTATTATAGTCATAGCTCTATTTGCTAAGATAAAAGTTCATTCCTTTTTGCACACGTTTTTATATAAAAATTAGCCAAATATCTGCAGTTTTACAAAAACTATTTGTCATAAACTGAAAATAATGATTTTGTTCAAGTGTATTTGCACAGCAGGTTTGCAACTTTTTACTGCAATTGGGTCAAACTACTGTACCAGCCTCATTTTATGTGTTGAAAAATGTAAACTTGAGAAAATTTGAGTTTTCTGAAAATATGAAACTAAAATGTTTTTACAGGCTACCTGTAGGTATTCACAGAACTGGCTCGTAGTGCTATCTCAAACAGTGGAACTCGACAAACACGACTCGCAGTATTACAATATGCACTATAAAGCAATATTTGTTTTAAAAAAGGAGAGTATAGTAATGTTTCCAAGACTGTTTCAAAACAGGTGCTTTCTACCCGCCCCGCTAACTTACAGGCGTACCGTACTCCCGGTTATTTTGCCTGGGCCCTCGCCGTCTTTATCCACAGGCGAGATAGAAGTGCCCTCCGCTTTAGTCACACTACGCCGACAAGCATGCTTCCGGCCGTGAAGCACAGGCTGTCGTAGCGCAGAGCGAGGTTCTATCTTGATCCCAAAATAGTTCAGTAGAATTGCATTCAGGACTTTGAGGGGGCCAAACCATGATCTTCAAGTCTTGTCTCTCTTCCAATCGTTCAACGTATCTTCTACAGAGTAAAGATGTATGCTTGGGGTCGTTCTCCTGCTGTAGAGTGAAATTCTTGCCAATTAACCGCATCCCAGATGGTTTGGCATGGGGTTGGAGAATGTTGTGTAAATGCCCCTTCATAATTCCTTCTATTTTCACAATATCGCCTGTCCTATTGCTACCAAAACGACCCCATACCAGCACCGAACTACCTCTATGCTTGACAGTAGGGGATATACACTGAGGTGCCATGCGTTTTCACCTTTTGCACGTCAGAAAAACTAACGACCTTTGGAGCCAAATAGATCAAACTTAGATTCATCAGTAAATAACACCACTTCCCACTGATCAACAGTCCAGTTTACATGTCGGTTGGCCCATTGTAATCTTTTCCATTAATTGACCGCTCTCAATAGGAGTTTCTTTGCCGCAATGCAACCTTTCAGATTGCATCCTGGAGTCGTCTCTTCTCTGTAGAAACACTCACAGATTCATCCCTCAACTGGTTCAGTTCCGCTGTAAGCATGGGTGCGATTTTTAAATGATCACGTTTGTTGGCCACTATTAAATGTTCATCCTCACTTTTCAAGGTCACTCTAGACCTCTCCTTTAGATAACGATCCTTATTGCTATTTGTAGTTACATACCTCTATACAGTGTAATGGAAACTTTCCAAGGAAACTTGTTCTTGTTTGGCAATTTGGCGCATGGTGTGGCCTGCTTTATGTAAGCTGACTATTGCAGCACGTTTTTCTGCTGAAAGTTTCCTTCGTTTACCCATTTCAGACTTTTCAACAGCACAATAACAGTATGTACCATTCACTTGCTGATAAGCACTAAACTGCTGTTTACAGCCAATACCTATTTACAGAACGTCTATGAAGGACATCTAGGAAATCACACACATACTATGACATCCAAAACAACATTAGTGTTCTATGTGTTCCTATAAGGGCCAACAAACACCTCATTTTCAAAATGCACATAATTCACAAACAAAAGGTAACATAGTAAATTTCAATTATGCTTACCTGGATTTCTACCTATATAATATGAAATTGACTTCGTTTGGCGTTGTACGCTTGCTAATTGCAGAAAAATAGGCTGTTAAAAACTTTGTGCGGTAGTGTATATACGAGTAAATAAGACGGCACATTTGTTAGTGATGCCTGATGGTGGAACTGGAGCAGGCGGCACACGTCAGTTTTTCTCCTTTTACAAAAATGTCGGGAAAAAAAGATACAAATTTTGATGGAGAAATTGATGCAATCTACACTGCTCTAAAACGTGTTTATTTGGCTACAACAAATGTAAAAACATTGTTATTTTATGAGATTCTAGAGCGGCAATCCAAGTCATAGCATTAACTAAGGACCCAAAAACGTGGGGAAAAAAAGAGAAAAATTCACTGTTTGGTTAAAATAAACGAGAAATTTAAGCAAGAAATAGCCTTCCAGTTGATTCCCGCTAACTGTGGATTGAGTAATAATGAGAAGCCAGACATCCTAGCAAAAAAGAGAACCATAATTCAAAATAAGCTACAATCGAAAGTACCACTGTAATCAGTTAAATCAGTTAAACGTATCATTAAGGAGAAACTGAATAGTGATTATAAAACTAAATTAAATCAAATATATTAAATTCCAAAGGAGAAAAATTCTTAAAAAGCTTGAACTAACTCCTGAATTACCTCGAAAAACAGCCATCGTCATATTCAGACTTACCACTAGACATGACTGTCTCAGCAAACACCTGCATCAAATTGGATTGCTATCGTCTCCATATCTTATATATACATATTTATTTATTTATTTATTCCGCGCAACTTGGAAACGGCTCTAACGATTTCCACCAAATTTTGTATTCAGATAGAGTTTTGCTTTTTAAGTTCATATATATATAGGTGTAATTCCCGAAAAAACGCGATTTTACATAAAAAATAACATTTTTTTATTCCCGCTTCTACAGTGCAATTCTTGTACATATATTCCCCGTATTTCAGAAACGACTCTAAAGATTTGGTTAAATTTTTCTATACTTGCATATTACATTCAGTGTTTTCTGTACTCACTTTCAGGTAACACATTCACATCTCTTTCTCTACTCAGTCTTCTATAATCAACTTTCCATAAAAAAACATGATTTTGCACCAAAAACATTTTATCCCCACTTTTAAAATAAGTCATGCAATTTTCTGTATGCTTGAAATAGAGATGCTGCATATTACATTCACGGTGATTTCTCTACTTACTTTTAGGTATCCCATTTACATCTCCTTCTCTACTCACCCTTCTATAAATAATTTTCCATAAAAAAGGTGATTTTGCACCAAAAACTCTTTTATCCCCACTTTTAAAATTAGTCATACCGTGTTTTGTATGTATGAAATAGAAATGCTTTTTCATTCACACTGTTTTCTCCTCTCACTATTAGGTAACACATTCACATCTCTTTCTCTACTCACTCTTCTACAAATAAGTCATGCAATTTTCTGTATGTTTGAAATAGAGATGTTGCATATTACTTTCACAGTGGTTTCTCTACTCACTTTTAGGTGGCACATTCGCATCTCTTTCTCTACTCAGTCTTCTATAAACAATTTTCCATAAAAAACGCGATTTTGCACAAAAAACCACTTTTATCTCCACTTTTAAAAAAGTCATACCATGTTCTATATGTTTGAAACAGAAGTGCTATTACATTCCACTGTTTTCTCCTCTCACGTTTAGGTAACACATTCACATCTCTGTCTCTTCTCACTCTTCTGTAAACAATTTTCCATAAAAAGCGTGATTTTGCACCGAAAAACACTTTTATCCCCACATTTAAAATAAGTCAAACCATGTTCTGTATGTTTGAAACAGAAGTGCTATTACACTCACACTGTTTTCTCCTCTCACTATTAGGTGATACATTCACACCTCTTTCTCTACTCACTCTTCTAGAAATAAGTCATGAAATTTTCTGTATGTTTGAAATAGAGATGCTGCATATTACATTCACAGTGGTTTTTATACTTACTTTTAGGAATCACATTTACATCTCATTCTCTACTCATCCTTCTATAAACAATTTTCCATAAAAAACGTGATTTTGCACCAAAAAACACTTTTATCCCCACTTTCAAAATTAGTCATACCATGTTCTGTATGTTTTAAATAGAAATGCTATTACATTCACACTGTTTTCTGCTTTCACTATTAGGTAACACGTTCACATCTCTTTCTCTATTCACTCTTCTACAAAGAAGTCATGCAATTTTCTGTATTTCTGAAATAGAAATGCTACATATTATATTCATACTGTTTTCTCTACTCACTCTTAGGTAACACATTCACATCTCTCTCTACTCACTCTTCTACAAATAAGTCATACAATTTCGTGCATGTTTGAAATAGAAATGCTCCGTATTACATTCATACTGTTTTCTCTACTTGCTTTTGGTTAACACACTCATAACTGTTTCTCTACTTACTCTTCTAGAAATAAGTCATACAATTTTGTGCATGTTTGATATAGAAATGCTGCATGTTACATTCACAGTGTTTGCTCTACTCACTTTTAGGTAACACCTTCACATGTCTTTCTCTACTCACTCTTCTACAAACAATTCATATCATCTATACGACTTGAATGTTTGTATATATCTAACTGTTAATCTCGAAAACCGCTTAACCGATCACCGCAAAATTCGGCACGTATATGTATTTTTTTCATGGAGAGTTTTTATGGTAACAATTTTACTACACAATATATTACTTTCAAATGGTTTTCTACTCGCTTTTCTTTTACGTAGCGCATTCATGTATCCTCTGTTTGCCCTTCAACATACAATTCATATACTATTCTAGGATTGAAATATAAATGCAGCGTATTACATTCACACGATTTCCTCTACTAATTCTTCCTTTACGAGACACAATCAGTCTTCTTTCGCTATTCACCGTTCAACATATAATTCCTACAATTTGCTATATGTTTGAAACAAATACAACGTATTACATTCATACTACTTTCTCTACTCACTTTTGTTTTACGTAACAATTCACATGTTATTCCGTATGGCTTATCAACTTCATACATACCAAGGCCTATACATATCTTATGTTGAAGAGTGATTAAATTCCAAAACAGGTTGACCGATCGCCATGAAAAGTGACATATCTAATTTTTTTTCATGGCGGAGGTTTTTATGCAATCCATTTTACCACGCAATGTATTACGTTCACATGGTTTTCTCTACCCCCTTTTCTTTTACCTAACATACTACTCCCTCTTCTGCAAACAATCCATACATTTTTCCATACACTTGAAATATAAGTGCAACGTATAACATTCACACGGTTTTTCTACTCATTTTTCTTTAGTAAAACACAATCACATTTCTTTCACTACTCCCACTTCAACGAACAATTCGTACAATTTTCTATATGTTTGAAACATGAATGCGTAGTACATTCAAATGGCTTTATCAACCAGCTTTTCTTTCTGTAGTATTTGTTATTCTTCAGCATTGCTTTTGTTTAGTGTCGCTCCGATGTTTTAATAAAAAATAAAGAAATAGTTAAAAAAGTAAAGTAATCACAATTGGTGTCCGGAGTGCGACGAAAAGCACGATATGGAACAGTTGATGAAACAAATGTTAGCCAAAATGGATATAATGGGAAATGAAATTAATTTCGGAATGCGGCAGAGGAAACAAATATGAAAACCGAATTGGAAAAATGTAAACTACGGAATAGAAAATATGGGAACAAAAATGGAAGGCAAATTGAAAATGTAAACTCCGAAACGGAAAAGATGAAGACGGGAATTCCAATATGAAGACAGGTCTATCGAAGAATACTAATGAGCGACTGGTCGGGGTTAAGGAAGCCATGGAAGAACTTGACGGAAGTATGAAGGACCTTGGCCAACGTGTTAACGCCCTGGAGTCAATCACAGCAGCAAAGAACTGAACTCTATAATGGAACAAATGCTCGACGAAAACCTCAAACTCTGTGGATATCTATGGGGGAGGGCTGCTTTCAGCAGTACACGTTTTACAGCTGAAATGATGGTGTTTATGAAGTATTTTTATGTATTTCTTTATCTCTTGTATCTCAGACATTACTCTTAACAATTACGACAAGTAGTTTTATTTAGTTAACGTTTTGCCTTTCAGGTTTATCCAAATAAGTATCTTCTCCCAGAAAAAACAAGATTTCACAAAAACAGAGGCGAAAAACGCTGAGCGAAGCTCGGTCGCCCAGGTACTTGTCTGTTATGTAAGAAGCAACAAGAAATAAATATTGAACATCTATCCGTCCATCCGTCCCCCCCGACCATCCGTCCTTCCGTCCATCCGCCCCTCCGTCGGTCCACCCACCCGCCCGCCCGTTCCCCACCTGCTTGCCCACCCGCTCGTTCGCCAATCCATACATCCATCTGTCTGTCTGTCTGTCTGTCTACCTCTCTGCCAACCTGTCTGTCTCTCTGCCTATCTATCTACCTATCAATCCAGCTACCTACCTCCCTACCGCCTACCTACCTCCCTACCCACCTACTGAACTACCTACCTCCCTACCCACCTACTGAACTACTACCTCCCTCCCTAACTCCCTACCTCCCAGTATGCCTGCCTGCCTTCATGACTATCTACCCACCTACCTACATTCCTGCCTGCCGGCCTTATGCCTGTCCACATGCCGGTCTGCCCACCTACTTACCTGCCTACATCCGCCCTACCTACATGCCGGCCTACCTCCCTACCTACCTGCCCACCTACCTACCTACCTGCCTGCCTCCCCGCCTGCCTTCCTCCCCGTCTGCCTGCCTATCTGACTGCCCGCCTGCCTAACTATCCGCCTACATACCTACCCACCTACCCGCCTACCTACGTACCTACCTACCTATGTGACGGGTAGTTCTGTGTGTTGTGAAGGGAGGAATATGTGCTGCCAAGATGTCGTCTCCGTTGCCCTCGGCTGTGGACTCTTCTTCAGGGGTGGTTATGCAGGTGGATTAATAAGTGTTTCTTAGCATCCAGACATTGACTTTATTCAGTTTATCTTATACCAGCTCCCTCACAGCTACACCCGTCTCATTCAAGTAGTTGAGTCTTTCTCCCCTGAGTTCACTGCACGGACCCTTTTGTGGTCCTGCACTTTGTTCATAACGGTACCTCCCCTTGCTACGGTCAGTATGCCTCCCTTAGAAATACCTGTGCAGTGAGGGGTGACAAATGCCCCGCATCCTGTTTGTTTCCTTTCAATACCTGAATGAGGTGTTTGAAGACCGCTCGGTCGCTAATTACATTTAACAAGTTTCCAAGTATAACTGCTGATCACTGACAATATTTAAACAATTATTATCCTAAAATATGTATCTATATACAAATTATGTTCTAACCTAATGTACAATATACATACTAATATGTACCGTTACACCTACCTACCTACCTACCTACCTACCTACCTACCCACCCACCCACCCACCCACCCACATAACTACCTACCTACGTACCCTCTTACCTACCATCTGTGAACAACTTAAAAGCTATCCAGACTTGACCTCAAAATATTGGAAGGCAGAAACCCACACATATTTTTAGAATAGTTTAGGTGACTGGGTTTTAATTTTGAGAAGATGTACTTAAGTGATCCTAGTGGTGTATGCGTTCAGCTTGCTTTCCACTTATCATCCGCTGATTAGTGTTCTATTCTGTGAATGGTATTCTTAAGTCATGCCATTTGAAGCATAAGTAGTAGTAGTAGTAGATATTGGGCCACGTAGTGAACTCAAGCTACCTAAATGTTGCTTTAGAAATTTATATTTGCTAATATAAGATATTAATACCGTTAATTCCAAACTACAGGACTTAAATGTTTTCAGATATGCATAACAAACCGCCAGAGCCCGCACCAGCAGGAACGCCAACTGGTCAACAACCTCAAATTATCTATTATGTTGTTCAACCGCCTCCGCCTGGTCCTGGTATTCCATACGGTCCATATTCACAATACCAAGTAAGTATGAATGAAAGATTAGGCAACTTTTGTAGGCAAATGGAACAACGGACACCAACTCAGTCAAAGTTGCCTATATATATGGAGCAATTTGCCATTTGTTGTATGTGCAGGGTTAACGTTTTTTAATTAACGTCCTCCAACGTAGTGTCCACATCGGACGGTGAATGAATGAAACGGGTGAAATAATGCTCAAAAGAGTTCGAGGTCCAAAGAGGTTTAAGTAACCCGACATTTATCTTCTCAGGATAAGGGAAAATCTCAGAAAAAAACCTTATACGGGCAGCTAGCGAGTTTCGAACTCGTGACCTCTCAAATGTGAGGCAGACATGCTACCACATCGCTACAGAGGTGGGCTCTGCAGGAATGAGAGTGTATATTTTGGAGATTGAAGAACATTTCTCTACACTTTTCCCATTTGATCAATATCTTTACAAAATTAAGAGGATTTGAAACATTGTACAAAAGATTGAAGGAAAATGTTTTATACATTTCACATTTAACTGAAATGATTTTTGGTGGTGATTGACGGGCTCTAAAGAATTTTAAAATCATTTGAATCTGCGCGCACGGAACTGAAATGTTATACAGAAGAGTTTGAACAATGTTTATTTACATGCTTCCAATTTGGCTACGAAATACTGGGATGGTTTAGAACAAAAGGAAAAAAAAAAAAAAAAAAGCCATTAAGGAAAGCCTAAAGAAACAGCCAAACACACTCCGTCTTTGGTCCACTAATCATCGCCACCACCGCTGCCAAACAAACACACGAAACAGAAGAGCGCGTTTTTTTCTTCACATCCTCACAGCCAGGAAACTTTTTCGTATAACGAAATATCAAATTTTCGAGTAAAAGAATCTCTGCTCTGACACGGCTTGTATTTGCACAATACTAAGCTGAGGCTTTGGTCGGCAGCTGGTTTTAATTTCTAAGTTTTCTGATAAACTTAGCGAACTGAGCACAACCGCTTTTAGTTCACAAACTTTCATTTTCTCTTAACTGTATTGCACTGCAACTGACAGCCAAGCCAACTGGTTACTGACTGGAAATCAACAGGTCACAGAACCGTAAGCCCCAAAATATCCATACATAGAAAAATGCCATCCCCTTTGCACTTCAGGTATAAGCGTGTCCTGGCAGTGGTCATTTCCATCGTTGTGGTGCTGTGTTTTTAAAAAGATTATTACTTTGCGTTGAACTATGGGACTCTTTTCTTCCTCTCCGGGCGTGGTGCTGGGTGAAATGAATGAACACTCGATGTAACTTCACTATATTCACTTTATTAACGTTTTTTTTCGTCCCTTATTACACTTGTTATAATTGAATTGACTTTCGTTGCACCTATTTGTATTTTCTTGACAGTCTTTTCACTTTATAAGGTCTTTCAGACCCACGTACACGCGCGTTACAAAAACGCGTCTTCACCTTTCAAACACAGAGACGCTACTGACAAAAAATTGGCGTCTCTTTACATAACGCTCTTTTTATATTCATGCGCGTATGCCCTCATTTTATACTTTCCTCGCTAAATAGTTCCTGTAATGTTAGGGAAGCGATCTTTATCCTCCCCACACTTTTAACATTAAATATATATGGTTCTTATATTTATACATATTAAATTTAAACATGAAACTTATCATTTATGAAGTTTTTAAACAATTCTATTTTTCGTAACAATGAAAAAATAGCAACACGTTTTCATTACTCAACTAATCCTTACCAACATGAAAAATAAATTACATCTGCAATAAATATTTACATAAATGATTTCCTTTTGGGGTATAACCATATATTCTGTCTCAGTTGTTATCTCCAATTTGAACCCATACAATTTCAACTGCGGGTCACTTCTGTGTACTTAAGAGTAACATTCGGATGTACAAATTTGCTCATAATGATCCAAAAGTTATGAGAAAAATCGTGCAAGCAAGTAATTTATTAGTAATTCACACCAACCTTAACAATGCTACAGAAAGAATAATAAGAGTTTCCACTCCATACATTCCATAACACCCGGGCTCATTTTTCTCAGCCCTATGCGTTCCAGAAGGGGCAATCATGTCCCCGTTCTTGTACATATTGTTTACTAAAGATTTCCCAGTGGGCGCCTGATGCAAGGTCGCCATGTATGCTGACGACACTGCAATATACATACAACCATCACAAAAGTCCTCGTTTCGGCCTTGCAGAAATGCAAAAATATGTAAATAACTTCCACTCATGGCTGCATGATTGGAAAATGAAAATTAACCCTAAAAATGCCAGCTGATCCATTTCTCAAGGCGGCAGCACACTTTGGCAATGGTCGGTGGTCAAATATTGCACTGTGGTCAGTAAGTTAAATGCTTAGGGGTCACCATGGACCGCACGATGTATTGATCCACCCACATTAAAATAGCCCCAACAAAGACAGACAGCAGCTAAAGTTATGTGCCCCCATCTTCCGCAGCAAACAGCTGCAACTAAAATCCAAACTAATATTGTATAAATCGTTCGTTCTCTCGGTGGTTCTATACGCATGTGTGGCCTGGGCAAACGCCTCCAAAACCGCCCTCAAACAAATCCAAACCCTCCAAAACCTCTCCTTTCGCAAAATCCTCTCTTTTCCCCTCCTAACCGCTAACGAAACTCTCCACCATGAAACCCAGATCCTCTCCATCGCTGAGACAATGACAAAGATAGCCTCCGGAGCGTGGGAAATCACAAAAATTACGTGATTGCCAACATAGGCAAAGGTGAGCTGAAGCATTGTATACATACTCGAATTAAAATGTTTTACACTGGCACGGCTCACCGACTGATGCACATCCATACAACCCAGGCTTCAGGCCACACACTCGCTACCACAGAGGCCTGCGCCTCGGGGAATCACATAGGAGCTGCAACCTGGCCGCACAGGAAAACTGCGGAAAACTGTATAGTGTATATAGTGAAGTGTATATAGTGCAGTGTATATAGTGCAGTGCGTATTTAAGTATGCTGGGACGCATAGCTTTGGTGTGCCCAGCAAGTGTGTACGCGTGCTGGGACGCATATGAGATATGCCCCAGAATGAGTGCGCGGCCCGCCTCGGTAGCGTGATGGTTAGCGTGTCTGCCTTACGTTCAAGAGGTCGCGAGTTCCAATCTCGCTTAGGGTACGTTATCCGGGTAAGATTTTTTTCCGTGGTTTTTCCTTATCCTAAGAAGACGAATGTCGGATAACTTAAAGCTCCAAGGACCTCGGGCTCATTTGAGCATCATTTCACCCGTTTCATTCATTCACCGTCCGATATGACATTACGTTAGAGGACGTTAATTTTTTTTAAAAAAGTGAGTGCGTGTGTATATATAATTTTAAATATAAAATTTAAAGAAAAAGACAAAACAGTGAAACAATTAAAAACACTACAAACAAAAATTGTCCTCGGTGACTTAAAGTTGGTCACCCTATGAGTTTTTGCGAAACCCGCAAAATGTATATATGTACTCGTATATATATCAACTAGAATATAATATAAATTCTAACTTGTAAGCCGCGCCCTATGTATCGGCACCAGGCCAATACTCGAATAAAAGAACTTGAACTTAGACGAAGCGGTACAGACCCTAGAAGAATTACTAACGCAAGCAGCACGCCCTAGAAAGGAAAGCAAAACCATGGTTCGACCAAGGTTGCTATATGTTAAGAAGAAACTTCTCCAAAACCTACACCATCTAAAAACAAACCATGAGAGTAATACACTACTCTTCATGTGCCTCTTCAAGAAGATAATACAGGACGAAAGGAGTGTATAGTGGCAGGAAGAATGAAGACGAATAGTGGAAGAAGCTAAGAAAGACCCGTATATCGCCCTACGACCCAAGAAGCAAACGCAGACTCACTATATAAGCATGGACGAATGGCAGAGACACTTCAGTAGCATCCTCAACAGAGAAGGAATCAAAGGCTCACCAGAAAATACACAAGAATCTGGCGTATAAGCTCTAATAAAATGGTCCCCACTGACTAAGAATGAGGTGCAGTATACCGTAGAAAATGCTAAAAACAAAAAACGCTGCAGAGCCGGACAACTATATAATAAATATATGTAACTATATAATTCAAAAAAGCGTCTAGGGAACACAACATACAACTAGTACCTGTGAAGCACTATACCATAAAAGTCTACTGAACTCAAACATCAAAGATGCCATCCCTCCCAATAAAAAATCTGGCAGATACCAAATTGAATGCAGTTACTATAATAAAGTGTATATAGGAAAAACCAAAATAAATTTGGAAATAAGATCCAAGGAACACTTTAGCAACGTAAAAAACAAACATTTGGAAAAATCAGCAGTTGCCACTCACTTTTGGATACAAAACCACAGTATAAAGCCAGAACCAAAGCTCCTTAAACACGTAATGGGAAAACAAGAGCTGTCCACGTGGGAACAAATCTTCATTTTGAAAAATGTTGTTGGCTAATGCTGGATTTCTGACAATGAAGTCATTAATTCTCTTGCTCTCCAATATTTTTCACTGATGGATGGGGCACTAGAAGTGGCCGGGCATATTTGAAGGTGGTCTCGATCCATTTCCTCTTGCAGATCACATAGAGGACAGAGTGGTGAAGAATATATCCCAATTCTGTTTAAATTCATTTTGAAAAATAAAAACAGAGTATTCAATTTCGACATCCCCGAGAAAGATATCTTCAGCAAGTTCCTTGAACCACCACCACCATCGCACTGAAGAATACCCCCTTCAAATTGTTCACAAAAATACTCACGGTAAGAGTGAAAGGGACAATCGATGATCATCTCCAGAAAGCCAATTAGGTTTCAGAAGAGGGAGATCAACCTTAAGCGCAACAGATCTACTACTAAATACTCGTAACATATAGGAAGCCCTTGAAGAAAAAGAAAAATTCTGTCGTATTCATGGACTTCACCAAGGCATTCGATCTCATAAACAGGAAGCTAGTGTTAGAGAAACTAGAAGATATTGTAGGCGGAAACAACAAATGGACACAAAGTATAAAATTAATACTCCAAAGGAACAAAATAAGCATATCAGACAACCTCTCCCTCTCGGTACCGATACTCCAAACAAACGGAGTACTACAGGATGATCCACTAAGTCCTATACTTTTCATCCTGGCAGCAGAAGAAATAATGAGAATAGCTCAAAGGAGTGAGAGTAAAATAAACACATCAAAGACGGAAATAATGGTATTTAGACGTCCTGCATCGGCAGAAATCTTTATCAAAGGAATGAAGATAACCATAGCAAAGGAGTTCAAATACCTGGGAGTCACATTGCAAACAAGTACCAAATGTTTTACAAAGCTTGTGACAGAGAAAGCAGGGCAAGCTATAAGGGCGGTGCACGAAATCAGCTACATAGAACCCTCAACTTAGAGACAGCAATGACGCTATACAGAACAAACATCATGCCAATCCTAACGTGTGGGATAAAAGTCATATGGTCACACCATAGCGAGAAGAATCTATCTGTACTTGAAAGAGTAAAAGTTCTACATAACAAAAGGGCTATCGGAGTATCAAAAACCACCAGATCCAGACTCGTCTACCTCCTCACAAGAGAAACATTCCTCATTAAGGGCCTCAGAACCTTGTTATCTCTACAGAACACAGGAGCCTCAGAGAAACTGCTGATATCACTGGAAAGAAAAAGGGAAGAAATACCCGGAATTATATGGGACAAAGGCCATGATAGACCGGACGTGGACAGTAGTCAACTTCGATATGAGGCATGTGCTAACTAGAATGCCAGTAGATGGCTTTAGCCATATGATATGTAACAACAAAGCATTTCACTAACGATCGGAAATGTGTGTATGTAAACTATGTGGACAGATTTGTGAACGCTACCACTTAGAACTATGCAGCAAAAGACACCTATCAGAGAATATGCAAATATGTAATTTATATGCATATAATGTATTTTAATGTAAATCTACCTCTCTTAAATGGCTATTTAGCTACAACAAAGGTATTATTTGAAGTTGATCTTCCCCTATCCAAAATTAGTATACATCTGATGAATTACTAATAGCTGAATCTGCAAAGAACTAACAGTGAAAGTTAAACATACCTACGAAGGAACGTAACTCCGAAGCCTCCTATTAGCATGATATTTTTGTAGTGGTACAGAGATAGCGTATTATAGAAAGCAGTTTTATCTATATCGTTCTCAGGTTATTCTTTCTCCTCCTTTGTTTAAAGTCTTCAAATATATCGTAGGAAAGTATGCATTCTTGTTTCAGGGTGTGCTGCTAACCTGTAAATGATTTACGTCGAAATGTTTATCAAAGTACAAAATATGTTGCAGGCACAACCACCAGGAGATGAAGAAAGCGTAAATGAACCAATACCTGAAGGCTTTGGAGCGTCCTTTGATGAACACGAAGTGAGACGGGCATTTATTAGAAAGGTGTATATCATTCTGTCAATCCAGGTCCTTATCAGCGGCGCCATTGTTTGTCTGTTTCTGTTCATGTAAGTGTCTTCTAGAGTATAATAATCTTTACGACTTAATATGTACCTCTGTGCAAGAAATGTTACTACTTAAGTAGTGGAATCAGGACTGAAAAATTCAATGACATAGCCGGGATTTGAACCACGGATCTTTCGCTTATCGAGCGGCTGCTTTAACCACCAAGTTACCATGGCCAACTTGCCGGTACACCAATCAGCTGGGGAATTTAATGTCGTTCGTGGTTTAAATATATAAACACAAATATCCTGTTTGGTTCACTAAAGAAATAATAAAAAACATACAATTAAAAGAAAAGTACCGTAAAAATAAAAATGTATCGGAATATTATTTGTGGTGCTATAAAAATATTCGTAAATTGTTAAAAAGTCAAATTAAGATAGCCTTTAGAAATTATGTTAAGCTTGTTGAAGTTAAAATGATACATAATACCAACGATTTTTGGCAATTCATTAAAAATAAACGGAAACAATATCAGACACACGCTGAGATGGAATATAATGGTAGAGTATTAAAAACTCCTACTGAAATTGCCAATGGATATGCCGATTACTTTAAATCAGTTTACTCAAGTAGTACTTCAAAATACACTTATAAAGCTGATAATAGTGCCAACATTTTAGACTCTCTTAATATAAACGCAGTAAATGAAAATGAAGTCAAAATTGCAATAAAACAACTTAAGAGTAAAAGATCTGCAGGGCCTGATGGAATACCAACTTATGTATTTAAAGGCTGTGGAGAATTGTTATTATATCCTCTAACATTAATTTATAACCAAATCCTACAACAAGGAATTTTTCCCAATGTATGGAAACAAACTAAAGTAATTCCGATTCCTAAATCTGGAAATTCTAAGCTGATAAGCAACTATAGGCCTATTGCTGTTTTGTCTACACCAGCAAAAATTATAGAAAGCATTATTTATACACATATATTTAACCATATAAAGTTAGTAATTTCACCGCTACAACATGGTTTCATGCCAAAAAGATCAATTGTTACAAATCTTTTTAACTTCACTGAATATGTATCATTAGAACTAGACCATTTCAAACAAGTAGATGTAGTATATACTGATTTTCAAAAAGCTTTTGATAAAGTTGATCATGACTGTTTACTTGCTAAGTTAGCTAAATTAAGTTTTGCTTTTCCATTAATGAAAATATTTCAGTCATATTTAAAAGATAGATCGCAGGTAGTCTATTATAAGCATTGCATGTCATACCAATTTAATGTTAATTCAGGGATTCCTCAAGGTTCTAATTTAGGACCTCTGTTATTTTTATGCTATATAAATGATTTACCTAGCGTTGTAAAACATTCAAAAATGCTAATGTTTGCTGATGATGTTAAACTATATAAAAGTATCAATAATGTTAAAGACTGTATGGAACTTCAACAGGACCTTGATTCTTTATATGCATGGAGCGAAACAAACATACTCCCATTTAATATTAGTAAATGTGTAAAAATGTCCTTCAATAGAAACAAAAATCCATATAAATATGTTTATAATATCAATATGACACCACTCGTTGAAGTGATTGAAAAAAAGGATCTAGGGGTACATTTTACAAGAGATCTTAGATTCAATAGACACATTGACTTAATTGTATCAAAATCGCTAAAATGCCTTGGCTTTATTATTCGAAATTCCTATTCATTTAAAGAAAAAACTTTAATTCAACTTTATAATTCATTTGTGAGACAAAAACTCGAATATGCATCTATTATTTGGAATCCTAAGATGATAATGCATGTCACCGCAATAGAAAAAGTACAATCAAAATTTCTAAAATACTTACTATTTAAAAGAACTGGATATTATCCTACTTACACAAACTATGAAACCCTTTTGGAAATATTTAAACTTAAAACTTTGAAATTTAGAAGAGATATTGCAGGGTTAATATTTCTGTATAAGGTATTGCATTCGATTATTGATGATATTAATATTACAACAAATGTATCATTTTATGTACCCAATAAAATAAGCAGATTCAGGAGGCTTTTCTTCACCTCCAGAGTAAATACAGAAATCCATAAAAATTCACCATTACACAGAATTATGGATTTATATAACAAGCTTCATCATTTCGATGTAGATATTTTCAACATGTCTGAAACTCAATTTAAAAATGCTACAACTAAATTGGTAATAGTAGTATCGTTGCTGTAATTAGGAATAGTAGAAAAAATTACTTACCATACCACCTTCACTTTTTTTTTCCTTTCTTTCTTCTTCTTTTTCTATAATTGTTTCTATTCCTCATATTAGTTTATGTTCATTTATGTTTTTCTTGTATTTTTATTTGAGTGTGTATATTATTATATGTAAACATCTATGTATGATGAACATTGTAATTGGGCTTCCAAGCCTGTTATGTTCATAAGAATAAATAAATAAATAAAAAAAAAAATCCCGGCTATGGCATTGAATTTTTCAGTCCTGATTCCACCTCTTAAGCATTGCCCACACACGGCTTATGTGTTTAAAAGCACCAACAGTGAGTTTGTTGGCATAAATAAATAATGTTACTACTGGTTCACATATTAATTTTTTCCTACACAGGCATTCATTAATAATGCCAGTTTTATGTTCAAGAAAACATAAAAGTCAGTAAAATTGAATTACCTACCTACAATTACCCATCTAACTACCTACATACACCTGTGTACCTCCTAAACTACTTACCAAAGAAACCCACCCATCTACAACACCTATCTACATGAATTGTTAAGGGCGCTGATGACCATTTAGTTGAGAGCCCTTAAACTACATCCCCTGTTGCACCCATCTACGAACCTCCCTACTTACCACACAATAGCATGGCTAAGAACTGGTATTTGGAGGTTGAGAGGACTAAGAAGGGGTATCCCTCAGAGTCTGTGTCCTATTTGCGGGGGGAAGGAAGATCTGGAGCACATAGTCTTTGAGTGCCAAGGAACAGACGTATGGAGGAAAGAAATGGAAGAAGGGAGATAGGATAACAGCATTTAAGAGGATTTTTAGAAAGGAGGTCAGGAACTTAGGTCAATTTTTAAGTATAATTAAGAAAAAATGGAATTGGTCTGTACAAAGAGAACAGAATTAAAAATTTTGTGTTAGTTATAATGTGTTAAATAGCTATAGAGAAGCAAAATGTATAATTAGAAATTTTGTTGGGCGGATATGACAGGCTAAGAGCCTGTGCTGAATGTCTGTCATATTCAAATATGTATTAATTTAATTTAAATAAATATTAACTTTCCAACTTACCATACCTGCGTACTTACCTAACTACACCTACCTACCAACCTACCTAGTTACATACACCTAGCTACCTACACTCACCTACCTACACCTACCAACCGACATAACTACCTACCTGCACCTACCAACCTACATAATTACCTGCACCTATCTACCCACACCTACCTAATTTCGTACATCTATCTACCAACTAACGGACCTAATTACCTACACATATCTTCCTACTAACCTACCTAAAATGCTAAGAAAGCGATTTTAATCCAACCTTTTAACATTTTTGGCATTAAATATTTAAAATAACCCTGAATTTTCTACACACAATCGAAATATGGTAGCTAATAATTATAACCGATAAACAGGCAATATTCTCAGCAATTGAAGAATGGTGTAACACAAAGTTGATTACAAGTATGAAATAAGTAAAATTCACAACGTATTTAATTTAACTTGGGGGTGAGTTATATATACTGTTTCAAAAGTATTATCACAAGCATATGCCACAGCACTTTTATAATCGAAGTCATTCCACACTAACTTTCTATTAAGTTGCAAAATTCTAACATCTTTAGCAATAATCACTCATAGAAATTTCTAGGCATTGAAGCCAGAACGGAAGGAAGACTATAGACCACAAAGTCGCAGCTGACAAACCATCTCACCTCGTGTATATTCAATTAGAAGTTGCAGACAGCAACTTGGGCTGCGACGTTTTGCGTTCTTTCTGGTAATAATGGTTCGAGTGTAGATAACTTGAAGCCAAATGCTTAGGAGCTGCTTTTCTTGGCCATAATATACTTCTTACGTCCCAAAGTTGGCAATGTTAGAAAGAATTGCCTATTGTGCCACCGACACACAATGTTACTTCGGCTTTTATATTGCTTGGAATAAACATATATACAACTTTATGTTTTACACGCATCCTTTTTGGAGAAACAGCAACAATAGCGTGAGTGAAATGGTGAGCTAAGTTGATAACATCTTTAGGGTGACCTACATAATCGTAAGATAATATGAAAGTTATAAATCCTTTACAGAACTTGTTTCTTCCGTTAAGTATTGAGACAGAATATTAGAAGACCCCAAAAAGAAAATCGTCCATATAAATGTTTGTTAAAAGTGTAATTCGTTTTTTGGTGTTGGTATGAGATAGTTGAATGACGAAATCATGCTGATAGGGTTCATTGTGACGAACAACTAAGTTTGCACAAAGACGTCATAAATCTTTCCATATTTGATTTTAATATATGTGTATAAACATTAAAATTGTTTGTGTTCCATAATAAAAATAGGAGACGATAATTGGGATCACTTCCCTAACGAGAAAGAACTATTTGCGCGGATGAATACCGCGGATGAATAAAAAAAAAAAAAAAAAAAAAAAAAAAAGGAGGCGATGTGTCGCGTCAAAAGGACGCCAAGAAATAGTTCACTTGCGTGGGTATCTCCGAGGTAGATGGACGTATTTTTATGTGTACGCGTCATGAAACAGTAAAAGTGAATTTACTAAGTGTTTAGAGACCTTTAATTAAATTTTGGCGACGTTAGGGAAGTTGATCCGCTAACATAAGACTTTCTACTGTGATGTGATTTAAAAATTGTGAACAAGAAGGTGCAAATAAAATGTGTGACTAAAGTTAAACCCAAGTGTATATTCATTCCATCCGTTACCACGACCTTGTAGATAGAAAACGAGTCTCATAGCACAGCCCATTCCATTAGTAATTCATTAAAGACCGCATCAGTATAAAGCGCTGCTGGCGAGGTATGAAATGCAAGTCTGTATTTTGTACGTAAATGACTCATTTAAGCCATACACTTCCTTGTATAAATAATGTAATTACTGTTTTCTATTTTCAGGAAACCCTTGTAACACTTTCTCAGAGTGAATTGGTCTATTTTATTGTACAAGTAAAGTAATTACTGTTTTCCATTTTCAGCAAACCCATGAATCACTTTTTGAGAGTAAATTGGTGGTTCTCTATCATACCAAGGTAAGTACGAAAATAAATAGCTACACTACACCTTAAGTTGAAATTGTTTATTATTGCATTCTAGATATTAGCCTGTGTGTGTTTTAGAGACTTGTCTAAAATGGTGATTAAATACCGTTTATAGTCGCGGATGGTATAATTAAATACTATGAAAAATGACACTTTTATGCTCTAATATTGCTTTATTTCTTCTTAACTAACAAACTACTATTTATGCTCGTATGAATCAAAATCCACACTGCGTAACTTTGCAACTCAGCAGTTCTAGCTGCAGCGCACGCATTCGATTTTGAACACTGGCCTTCACGTAAGGGACAGTGGATAGCCGGGATCTCCTCTCTCTCCTTCTATCGCCTGTGTTAAGCAACCTTGTTGCTCATATTACTTGATGGAATAAGCGTTGTGAGTTACCTATCTTCCACATAGAAGTAAACAGTCCACTGATACTTGAGAGAGCCGCGAGTTTACAATGAGAAAACACTGCTCCTGGAGATAGGTTAGTGACTCGCATCAAAGCTTTCATTTAAATATTTCAGTGCTCAAAAACAATTGCGAGCTATGCCATTGACACTACAGAATCACAAACAACTGACTGCTTTCTCTGTCTCACAAACAACTAAATTGAAATACTCACTGCACAAGTCCGCCTACTTATATAGTTCCTAAATCACCAGAGAATTTTATTGAAGTCGAAAGTTTCTGGAAACGAAAGATCTCGGCTTACGCCAAACGAAAGGTCCAGAAAACTTAGCGTATGCAACGGTGTTTGTCCAATTACAAAGGCAGTGATGCGAAGTAATTAATACCTAATCTCTCTGAGGTGCTGCTATAACATTGCATTTTATGCAGAATTTTGATATCATGCAACCGTGTATTCGTGAATGCAGAATGACATTCAAATAAGACACTTAAAAGGACATGAAGCCACTTAATATAATAAAATAGAAATTCAAGTGGCCATCCACGTATTCATGATTTGATTTCCAAAGGTGTTATGCAACAAAATGGTATGTGGTGGTCCTGCATGATGGCACCGTGAAATTAATAATTTTAATAAAAGTAATGTTGTCTATACAGAAAAGCTCTACAAAGCATTACGAACCTTGAATGTGGCAAGTTTTATTGTATTTTATTGTGCAGACTGACCCAATGACTAGTGAATACGTGTAACCTGGGTGACCTAATTACTTTCTCTACCACGCACATAATACAGAGACCCAAAAGCACCCGAAGCGCTGCATGGTGTTTTTCCACTGTGCACACCGAAACACGATAATTGCTGCACTCAAGGTCACGCGGTTGACTTGTTTTTCTCTGCTCTGAAAGTGCAGCATTGAGCTGACGATGATATGTGGTTGAGTTATTACCATCGTGCTTAGTTATTTTGTCCTGTACTTAGTCACAAAGAGTATTATGGCTCACATTTGTTTTCTACTGCACAGCGTGTATTTATTTATGAATCGTATGTGTTAACTCAGTCAGCTCACCAAGTAAAAGTATGATTTGCAGTAAGATTTCAAGTTGTAAAAATACTAGACCGTGCAACAAACCATAAACCTTACAATAAATTTCAGGCCACAGTAAGTGTTCAGGCTCAGAAATCTAAAAGATGGCGTACGGCTCTTGCCGAAGAAACATTAAGCGACATCAGTCATCCATTGGAGAATCCCCCCCCCCCCTTCCGCTTAAAAAAAAACACTTATTTAACACTAACATTCAAGTTGTTATTGCTCTGTACAAAAAGCTACTGTGTTTTTCAAATGGGAAGAGTTCTGATCTGCAGCCAATGAGATACGTTTACGTGCACAGCGTTGCAAGCTTATTACCGCGTTTCTTTTCATATTTCCCTCTCTCTCGCACACTGTCCAAGTCTACCTGGTGCTAGATTTACGGGAACCTAAAATGAATTTTCCAAACTTCTATAATAATACAGTTGTTTAAATTCAAATTGGAACATGCATATTATGTATAACCCGACCAAGGCGGGGAAGCGGCAAGCAGGCGAACTAACGCGGTGACGGCACGAATACATCACGAAATGCTGTACAGTCTGATTTACTAGCGTAGTGTTCACAGTGATTAAGCTAGTGACGGAACGTAAAGGAAATAAAATTCTTCACGAGCAAGCTCGACGTGTTATTTAAAATGTTAAGTTTTGTGACGAAGAAAAGAAAAAGGTCAAAAAAACCTATTACAAATGCTATTGAATGTTCTGTCGCTTCTACTGGCTGCAGTGAGACAACGATATGCAAAATTAGGAAAGAGGACCGGCTTGAAGAAAGTGGGGCGAGCAAAATAAAATCACCTCATAAGATTGGTAAACCTCCTGCAAATAAAATCAGTTTGGACGACACAACTCACATATGCAGCCGTAGCCACAATACCCCTCATCACAACAACTGTGATGAACAAAATAAAAGCATTTGAAAGAAAATGCCTACGGACTGCTCTCAAACTTTCACCATCATTTAAATCCAACATTGTACATCAATACACAAACACAACACCCATAGACACACACATGGCAGAACAATTCATAAAATACATACATAATGCATACACAAGAAGCTACAGAAGAACACTTATAAACACTGCACAAAAGATGAAGACCATACAAGAAACACCAACAGACAAAAACCCTCGCCTTATTACACTCATACATGTTTATGACAAGTATCAAGAACAAGAAGAACAGAAACTACGAGACCATCTACAACACTTTCAAAACATTTAGACACAAAATAAAAATCACACACTAAAACCCCATAACATACAAAAATACACTACACATATAAAAAATACCAATGAGCCATGCAGCAGCATCAAAATAAAATAACAAGCAACAAAACTTAGGGTCTTCTTTAGGCAGAAGCACATGAACGGAGCCATGGATGTGGAACACGAGAACTGACACAGATACACAAAATACACAAATTACAACACACTACACTACACAACGTCAACAAAAATACAATAAACACAAATACGCACCAAAGCCGAGGGAAATCCCAACCCGAACAAGAAACAAATACCACACTAGGCTGAAGAGGGATTTCCCTAAACAGCCCGGGCATGTTGTAAACATGCCCAAATAAACATTTTCATCATCTGGACAAGTGTATCATTAGAAGAAAGTATCAGGATTATTACGAGGTTAAAACAGATATTCTTACGCTACAAAAATCATTCAACTTTTGTAAGAAAGGGATTAATTTCACGGGAGGGGGGGGGGGGGAAGAAACACTTAGAAAATAAGTGAAATCTATTGGATTTCGATTTAAAAGGTGTAAAAATAAAAGGAGTGTACTGAGCGAACGTCCTGATATAGTGCCTCAAAGAGTATCATTTCTTGAACATTTAGAAGAAATGAAAGCCAGTGATATATGTACATGGATGAAACCTGGATTCATACGCACTACACAGTTTCTAAGTGTTGGCAGAGTGACGATATTTCAGGAGTGTATGCAAATGACAGTGCTGGACAGCGTCTTATTATCGTCCATGCTGGCTGGCAAATGGGACTTACTCCAGGTGCTTGCCTCATTTATGATTCCAAATCCAATATATCAGATTACCATAACAAAATGAACTACGAAAACTACTCCAAGTGGGTGCAAAGCCAACTTATACCTGGATTACCGAAAAACAGCATTACTGTGGTTGACAATGCTCCTTATCACAATGAAGAAGACAATAACATACCCTCAAGCAACAATTTAAAGTCAAAACTACAAGAATGGTTACGGAACAACAATATACTATTTGACCCGGAAATAACTAAAGCGGAACTTATCATTCACGCAAACCAACACAGACCAAAGAAAGCATGCTCCATTGACAAATTATTCGGAGATGCTGGTCCTATCATCCGGACTTAATAAATACTGCGAATGCATAGTAGGCGGGAAAAGGGAGAGGAAGCTGAGAACCTGTAACATATCCTACAACGGTCTTCCCTGCTGCTGTGGACGACGCACGCTGCGTCTGTCCAGCGCACTACTAGCAATAAGTAACTCTGTACATTATCCAAGGTCGTTTACAGCTAAAGCCTGGTTATTTTTGAAATTGTTTAGCGTGCTGCAGCAGGGTAGCACGTACGGAGGAACCGTTCCTTCCTTGGAGGGAAACATTACAACCATGATGATGATAATGATGATGACGATGATAATGTGAAACAAGTGGTGCAGACTTGACTTTCATCACAGGCGGCACCACACCTTGACGCAGGCATACACAACTGATGTATGGTGGTAATGTAAGGTGTAAGGTAATGAATGATAACGACGTATTTGGAAAATAATGTGTTTCTAAAAATTATCAGTTCTTAGTTTAAAAATAAGCCTCGTATTTTAAGCAGTAGCCTTTTTGTTTGTTTTATTTGGTTTGCCAATGTGTAATTATTATTATTATTATTATTATTATTATTATTATTATTATTATTATTATTATTATTATTATTATTATTATTATTATTATTATTATTATTATTATTATTATTATTATTATTATTATTATTATTATTATTATTATTATTATTATTATCATCATTATTATCGTTATCATTATCATTATCATCATCATCATCATTATTATTATTATTATTATTATTATTATTATTATTATTATTATTATTATTATGATTGTTTGTTTGTTTGTTTGTTTGTTTACAGTTTCTTTATGATGATTTTTGTGTGCATGTTGATATGCTGTGAGCTAAGAAGATCATTTCCTGTGAACTACATAATTCTGACGCTGTTTGTAAGTAGTTTAATTTACTTACCCCTTTGATATTTAAGATTTTGCTACAGTCTGCCACTTTGGTCCTAAACAGGTAGACATTGAGACATATATTAAATGACCAAATTCTTATCTAATCAGTTTAAATGGGCTTGGTTAAAAATCACTGCAAATGACAGGGCGCTTGTAATAGGTAAAAGAGCACTTTTCATCGTCCATTTTCAACTTTAGAATAACTTTTCCAAAGTTTTAGTTTTATTTTTTTACGAGACATTAAAGAGCTTCCAGAACGACTTCAACGCGTGCATTTACTGTTTCTCTTTTTCAGCGTTGCGTGTCAAGAAGGTGACCCCTTTTAAATATATGTGGCCGTGGAACAATGCCTCATGTTAGCTTTAAGACCATCCTTCACTGAAATTGATTTACTTAACACGCGTTCCACATTCTTCACGAGTCACTTCCAATCCACAAGCGATGTAGTCATTAAACCTGTCAATTTGTCAGTTTAGAAATTAATCGCAATTGTGGTCAATGATACATTCTAAGTTATACGCGTTTCTTCTCCTTTTGTTCAATATTTTGTAAGTTTAAACTTTTGTATAAAATCGTAATTGTTTTAATGACTGTAAAAGTCTTCGTTTTATTCATAACCAGTACTGTTGTTTATAACCAGTACCGTTAGGTAATAACCCTAGGCCTTAGTTGAACTGTACAACTTATGGGGTGCCCATCATCTTAACTTATGTAAATATTGTCACTTAGGTAGTGGTTCCGGATAACATAGAATTCAACACCATTCGCATAGGGCAGGCGCAAAACTTGCTTACCAACGGAAGATGTCCGAGACTTGGACACTACTTGGATGAAGTTGGCTTGCCTCGATATTGCATTTCTTTGAAGACTTGTACTCTTCCCAAAATAAGAAACACACTTGCGGCAAACAAAAGTAAGGTGCGCGCAAGCACGTGGCAGTAAAATGATCTCTTATTGGCCCGTCCGCAACACTCAATCTAATAGCAGAGGGTATATCTCATCTTTGTAAGATTTCAAGCTTTCACGGTGAGCGCTATTAATCAAGGCGTCACCGGTGATCAGCCGCATCATACTTATGAACATCGAACTTTCGGCTATACCAGACTTCATGACCTTCTTCAGGATGAAAAGAGCCACGAGCAAGAGCAGGTCGCTCGTGTATACCCCGGCGGTGGATCTCCACGGTACCTATCCTATTGACTCGTGAGATCTGAAAGGCGTTGTCTTTATTCACAAGTTTTTGACTCTTTGTCTGATGATGGTGATGTTTGGTTTCTCTTGTTTACTAACGACTTTGAGTTAGGAACGCAGTCAAAATATCTGTCCATCCTAGTGCACCCAGTGCCGAGTACTACGTACACCGCATCCCAACCGAAGCACCAAATCCAACAGCAATTCCTGTCCCGTTGAAGCGCCTCATTCAAACAAAAATGCTGTGAGAAGACTATGGAAGAGATTCCGTCTTCGTAGGATACGAGAAGTAAACCGGATGTTCAAATCCCTGGTCAGACGTCCCCTAAGACGACATAGGCAAGTAGCCTGGAAAAAGACGTTGCGCCACGTAAACCTCCAGGAGAGGAAACCATGGCGCATAACCGAGGCTTGCGAAAAGATACGACTATGCACCAGCATCCACTGTACAGCCTTCGCGGAAGACTTGTCTTTGAGCCGGAGAGAAACCAGAGGCGCTAGCAGACTATCTAGAGAGTCAATTCCAGCCCAGAGAGGATCCACAGGATGATGACCACATTGACCTCGTGGAACAAGCGGTGGAAAACTTCTTGGGAGCCGGACCCGCGGACCACGAGGAGTTCCACATCCTGATAGTTGCCCCTCGCGAGGTAATTTTGACTATTCAAAACCGAAAATCCAGAAAAGCCCCGGGATAGGACCGCGTAACAGCAGATATGCTCCAGCACCTACCCCTCAGAGCCATGATTCATTTTATTCGGAAACAGGCGTGAGTGGTATGCGTTTTGAAGCCGGGAAAGAATCCGATTTTCCCGCCCAGGTACAGATGTATTTAGTCTCCTGCCAGTTATCTCGAAAGTGTTCGAGAAACTGCTCCTGACCCGCCTCGGAACTCATCTAGAGAAAAACGGTCTACTACCGGAACATCAGTTTGGTTTTCGCTCCGGTCATTCTACGACTGTGCAACTACTTAGAGTAGCCGAAAAAGCCTCCCTGGCGTACCAGGAGAAGGTTAAAGTGGTGGTAGTGTAGCTTGAGTGGAAAGCGCATTCTCTACCACCTGGCACGAACGGCTTGTCTACAAGCTCATAAAGTACGAAGTCCCCCTTTCATATATTTACTTGGTAGCTAGTATGCTTCGGGAACGTAGCTTCCGGGTGAAGGTGGAGGTATCATTTTCAGCAGAATGGCCCATTGGCGCTGGTGTCCCAGAAGGCAGCATCGCCGGCGCTCTTTGTTGCTTACAGGGCCGAATTCACCACACACACAAACATTGTCCAAGTGGGCCACTCCTCCTCTCGGAAGCGAGTGATGCGTGTTGGCGTCCCAAAGGGGCAATCATGTCGCCGTTCTTTTACATATTGTTAACAAATGATTTCCCGATGGACGCCAGATGCAAGGTCGCCATGTATGCAGACGACACTGCAATATACAACTACCACAAAAATCCTCGTTTCGGCCTTGCAGAAATGCAAAGATACACAAACAACTTCCTCTCATGGCTCTATGATTGGAAAATCAAAATTAATCCTAATAAATGCCAAATAATACATTTTTCAAAGCGGCATCACACTTTGGCAAAGGACCTAACGGTCGGTGGTCAAATATTGCACTGTCGCCAGCATGTCAAATACCTAGGGGTCACCATGGACCGCACGATGTGTTAGTTCACCCACATAAAAATAGCGCAACAAAGGCAGACAGCGGCTAATGTTATGCGCCCCTATCTTCCGCAGTAAATAGCTGCAACTTAAATCCAAGCTGATTTTATATAGGTAATTTATACTTTCAGTGGTCATGTACGCATGTGTAACCTGGACCAATGCCTCCGAAACCGCCCTCAAACAAATTCAAGCCCTCCAAAACCTCTCCCTTAGAAAAATTCTCTCTGCTCCACTTCTCATCACTAACCAAACTCTTCACTTCGAAACCCAGATCCCATCCATCCCAGAGGCAATAACAAAAAGAGCCAGAGCAACATAGATGCGCATTAGGAACTACAAAAACTATGTGATCGCCAAGATTGGCAAAGTCGAGCCGAAGCAGCGCAAGCATACTAGAATTAAAATGTTCCAGACGCGGCACGGCTCGTCTTTTAATGCGCGCCTATGCAACTCAGACGTCAGGCTGCACACACAATACAGCAAAGGCCAACGCCTCGGGAACCACCCAGGAGCTGCAACCTGTCCGCGCAGGAAAACAGCGGAAAACTGTAAATAGTGTAAAAAGTGAAGTGTATGCTCGTAGTTCAGTGCGCGAACTGGGAGGCATATTTTGGTGTGCCCAGTGAAAGTATGTGTGTTTGCGCGCGCGCGCTTGTGCGTGTGATGGGGCATACTGTTCTGGTATGCTAGGAGTGAATGCGTGTGTATCTGTGTGTGAGATAAATATGTTTATATACAATAAAAAACATAAAAAATACCTACAATAAAAAACTTTTCTCGGTGACTTAAGGCTGGTCACCGTATGGGTTTTTAACAAAGCAAGAGAAATGTATATACTGTAAATTTGGCCAATTTTAAGTTCATGCCAATTGTATAGTCTGTAAGCCGGGCCTAATGTACCGGCACGAGGCCGAAACTTATTAATAAACAAAACTGAAACTTAAACTCCAGAAAGAAGTGGACCACCTGAGCGGCGAGATCACATATTACTCGAAAGTTCTCGCTCACCTGGATGGCGAGTCGAAACATTTCCAAAGTGTCGTACAGGCCCTCAGGATATGCTATAAGGAATACGCTCCTTGTTAAACTAGAGGAGGCCTGGAAAACAGTTCCAGCCAGGAAAAAGTGCCGGCAAAGTGGCTCGGAGAGTGAGCACCCCGACCAAAAACAACCAACGAAGAAAACCAAACAGCAGACCACACCGCCACATATTACTACCAGAAACCAGTTCGCTCCCCTAGCGACGCAAAACGTAGAGTCCGAGGACGAGAAAATGGAGGACTTGTCACCGGTAAGAAATACCGTGCCCATAAGGTCCAACCCCAAAACATATCGTCCAACCCGACCAACAGAATTCCAAAGAACAATAACTCATCCTCAACCCCCCACATCCACCTCCACTCCCAACCAAACCCAACTCACCACAGCAATAGCCAGTGAGAACCAAAAGCCACCAAGAATTATCATACCGGACAAGTGCCACACCGTAAAGGCTCTCCAGCTCCTCTGGGACTTCATATCTGCGGGAACGTTCAAGCTGCAAACATCCCGGGACTGCCTAAAGCTCTTCCTCCAAAGGAAGCAGGACGTCGCCCCCGTAACAAAGGTCCATAAGGACGCCGGCGTGAAGAACTTCACCTTCACACCCAGGAATGACCAACCCCTCCGGTATGTAGTCAAACGGCTACCAGCTGACTTAGAAGTCGACTACATAAACCTGGAAGCGAAGGGATACACCGGCGTTCATGTGCGACAGCTGACTTCCTGCGGCCGACCTCAACCGAATTACTAAAGTCTAAATAGGACCACCGACAACCAAAAACTGTTACAGGAAAGAGAGGTGTGCCATATGATGGTCGCCGTGGAGGTCATTTAAAGAAATATTATCACCCAGTGCTTCAATTGCCAATCACTAGTACATATATACACAAACTGTAACATGACCTCCCGGTGTGTCCTCTGCGTGGACCTCCACCACCTGGCTGACCAAAGCAGGACACTGTACCACACTGTGCAAACTGTGGGGAAGCACATCCGGCCAGCGACAGAGGGTGTGAGACATTCGGAAACGAGCGTTACCGCCGCCAACTGACAGCCTGGGTCAGGAGCTCTCCAGGTGTTCAGCCAGGGTCAAAATCCATCGAGTACCCGATCCTGGTTAAAGATGGTGTCTCCTTGCAGGAGCCGCCGGAGGGCAAAAGGCACCCGTGCCACCACCAAATGGTCCCCCCTCGACAACCCCAGCTGCCCACCGGCAACTTGAGAGGTTTAAAAGAAATCTTTAATCTGTTCAAAGATATAAATCTCCCGGCGCTTCTATCAAAGTTGCGGCCATTTGTTATCAAATTCAAAAGCTGCAACAGCACCATGGATAAGTTAGAAGTCATCATATGTTTGGTAACCACCCTATTCGAGTAAATGGCCAATGTAAGGTGAGGCATAACTTTAACATGCAGACTCCTGTGGAATGCACATGGCCTCCACAGGAAGCAACACGAACTTGAAAATTACCTACGGAGCAACAAAATATATGTCGCATTCATCTGCGAAACTAAATTACAAGAGCATACATTTTAGCTCCAGGGTTACTAAATTTTTCGGAACGACAGAATTGACAGACAGGGGGAGGGCCTGATATTTTGCTCAGAAACACAATTACTCATGCTTCAGTCACGCTGCCCGCACTGGCAGCGTTAGAGTGCACGGATCTAAAAATCCGCGTTAACAACCAAACGGTGATACTGGTAGCACTTTATCGGCCCCCTAACTCCCCAGATTTCATACGAGACCTCGAACAAATCCTCGCTTTAGAGGACCACATTATAATTGCAGGATATTTCAATGCCTGGCACACCTGGTGGTTTTCTTGCCGAGCAAACGCGGCCGGAAATCTCCTGGTTGAACTCATAATAGACAATGACGATATTGAGGTACATCTTCTTCTAGAACCCACGTTTTGGCAAAAATCGGGGCACTTTGACCCCAAGAGATTTTGGATTTCGTACTTACTAAAGATGCGACACTCTTAAATAACTTTATTGTGTATCACGGCCTGGACTCCATCTTCCTGTGCATTTCGACATCTAGAATAACATTACAGCTGGTGACTCTGGAGCTCGGAGGACGGCCGAGACCGACTGGAATAAGTTTACCATGGAAATGCACAGGATGGCGCAACCCAGGCTGTCATACTATAGCGAGGCAGACATAGATGTCGCCATTGAAAATGTTACAGCCCCGCTACATACGGCCAAGAAAAGTGCTACCATATACACCACAAGACCACCCGGTTTCTGCACGTGCCACGAGGTGGAGCAACTCATTGCGTGGAGACGACGCTTGACAAGACTGGCGATAAACCCGTCAGCCTAAATATAGTGTGCTAGCAAAATGGGTAGGCAGCGTCATTCGGAAACAAATTAAAATCAATAACATTGAACAGCGGGGAAATAAAATGTTGAGTACCAGCCATTCGGACTCTTCTTTGTGAAATTTACTAAAGGATTTCAAGCTCTCCACGAGCATCAACTCCGCAACTGAGGCGCTGCACACTCAAGGTGGCCTGCACTTCTCCGCAGGAGCAAGAGCACCAGCTATCCCTTATAACGCCGCAGGAAGTTTACAAGCTCATTAGGAAATTACTTAATGGGAAAGCTGCCGGTCCAGACAAAGTGACTAATGAGGAAGTTAAGCATCTCCCGAGAAAGGCACTGGCGCAATTGACAAAGATATTTAACGCTTATTTGCAGCACAGCTATTTCCCCTCTACTGTGTGGCCTGGGCCAATGCCTCCAAAACCGCCCTCAAACAACTGCAAACCTTCAAAACCTCTCCCTTCGCAAAATCCTCTCTACTCTCATCCTAACCACCAACCAAACCCAATACCTTGAAACCCAGATCCCATCCACCCCCGAGGTAATAACAAAAAGAGCCTCCGCGGCGTGGGCACGCATTAGGAATCACCAAAATGACGTGATAGCTAATATTTGGCAAAGGCGAGCCGAAGCACCGTAAGCACTCTAGAATTAAAATGTTCTAGACGCGGAATGATTCGCCGACTAATGCGCGCCCATACAACACAGGCCCTAGGCCACACACTCACTACGGTAGAGGCCAGCCCCAATTAAGAAAAGGACTGACAGTTTGCTGTGAGAGAAGCGGCGTTGCGGCTTATCACGACGTTGCTGCTTATCCCGACGTATGGTTATGTGTAATGTTGACTCAAAACTTTTGGGCTTGTGGCTCTGACCGTCAATCCTGGTGAGCCTGGGATTGTTTGTTGCTTACCTCATAGGGGTTACTGACATGATATTTGTGTTTACTGACCTCGCATTTCTACAGTCTGCAGCGAAAGCTTCCTGCGTGCTGTGCTGCCAAAGAGAACAACATTAGTGTTTATATTGTATTTTTCAAAGTTAAGTGGCAAGGTATTACACAGTCAGAGCAGGGAAATTATTGCAAATGCCCATACTTCATGAAGAAAGAGGAAGAAATACATATTCACCCGGTTTTCATAAAAGTCTGAGGAGAGTGAATGAAAGAGTAGTCAAAGCAACTGGTGTTTCACTACATTCCGTTTCCAGAGTCTTCAAAGATAAGCAAAAGCACGTGGATGAAGCAGTGCCCTTTGACACCCCTGAGAAGAAACATGAAGTCCCCAGACACCAGAAGAGAAATGGATGTTTTCGGTAATTGCGTCATTCGGCGTACAAATTAAAATTTCTATGTGGAAGAAAAAACTGTACCAACAATAAACAGACTATTGATCAAGTTGAAAGATGCGATAAACTTTCAAGGCAGTGCTGCAAATGTCAGAACAATTGTAAAAGTTCAAGTGGGAAAAGCATGACATACCATCTCAGCGGGAAACAAACCTCACTCTTCTCCGGAGGTACAAATCTGAAGGTCAGACTATAGTGAATGAAAATGAGTTATATATACGTAGCACTCATACAACATTCGAAATTAGTAGAATAGGACTGCACGCACCTGTTGCCAAAGGGCAACAATATATCATCGTTCTAAATGCCCTTCTCATTTACAAGTCGTAACAAAGAACAGGAGATTTTCAGCAGGAAATGAATTCAGAAAATTACATGAAGTGGATCAAAGCCGTGTTGATGTCTAATATGCCCGCTAATTCCATTCTGGTTATAGACAATGCTTCTTTCCACAACAATCAGGTGGCTAAAACACCTACCTCAAATTCTTTGAAATAAGAGATTAGAGCTTGGTTGCTTAAACATAATATAGCTTTTGACGAAACAAAGAGAACAAAATTGTATGACTTAACAGACCACTTCAGAAGTCATACATACTTGATCAACACAGCATGATCATAGTGTACCTAGGTTGTCAACATATCACCTAGATCTAAATTCAATTGAATTAATCTGGGCTGGTGCTAAAAATGGGCGGCTTGCAGAAATGTTGCTTTTAAGCTAAAAGTTGTGGAACATTCTGTCACCAGCGATTTGCAGAAATTGGAAGCCCCGAATGGGAAAATGTATGTCGACATCTTGAAAACATTGAAAATCACTATTTCGAAAGAGAGGGAACAGTAGAAAATCATATAGAAAGAATTATTCTTATTTAGCAATATGGCGCAGAAAGTAGCAACAGTTGTGATGAAGCCTATGATGCGCGTGACCATATAGGGGAAGAAGAGATTTCACATGTCGAAAGTTTGGAGGCAGATGACTGACGTAGTGCTTCTGTTAAGTAAAGTTCGTGCAATAAAATAGTGATATATTTAAATAAAATATATACTAAGGCCGCGCCAACGCCAAGCGGTTAGATCGCTTGACTCTCAGCCGGGTTCGATCCCAGGCGTCCGCATGTGGGATGTGTGGTGGACACACCGGCGCAGGGGCGGGTTTTCTCCGTGCTCTCCGGTACCCCCGCCATCATTCCACCAATTGCTCCATCCTCCTTTCCCATACCCCCATGTCACTTCACTACACATTTCGTTCATCCTTTCATCCGTTTGGTCTCCTTCAGGATCGAAGGTGTCAGGAGGCGTTCAGATGCAGTATGGTGGGATGAAATGCTCTGACTCCGTCCCCTGCCACGGTTTCCGGGCTCCGCATCGTGTCCACTCCGAAGCCCTTGAGACTCGGTGGGGGATCCCTGCTGGCGGCGCTCTTCGTGAATCGGCGGGAGCGGTGTCCTGACTGATGTCAGTTTCCAACTGGGACAATGTGGCACCTTGCCCTCTGCTGTGCCTGCTCCCCTGTGGCCTGGCCACCTCCTGTTTCCTCTCTTCTCACCCCTCCCTCCCGGGGGCGCTCCTTCGGGGCATAGGCACAAAAGATCTCTGAGGTCGAAGTACCGAAGTCCTCCTTCGCGTCTGTCCTTCTAGCTTCTACACTATAATTTGAACAATAAATATAAGTTTAATAGTGCGACGCAGTGTGATTTAGTGCATAATAAAGCGTATGGATATTTGACATTGAGTGTTCCAGACACTACTCCAGCGTGCAGTCGCCCGGTTGCAACCAGAGCTGGTAACTCTCTTCCAAGCTACCATTAAGATTTTCACATACCTAGATCCGTTGCGCCAACTATACGAAGAAGATTGGATTGCGCCTGAAATGTTGAGCACATGCTATTTATATTGATATGTGAAGACAATAGTAAAGTACTGAATCTACATTCAGAGGATAGAACATGCAAGTATATATTACTGTGAAGATCTGCGTTAACAAAGGTGAACGTACCTGTGAAATGTTGATGCTTATTCTAATGAGAGAATGCCGCTGATATCCGAATCGTTCTTATTCTTACCGATTCCTTCAGCAAATGACGTCACACCAAGCACTTTAGATACTGAAAGAAGAGGCCCTCCGTTTAATTTCTCCTCTTGGAAATATTGTCTTACAGAGCATCCTGCGCCTTTAATTGGGGTACATTTACCAAATACTGTTTTATTCGGTTCGGGAGTATGCTTAGCGTTCCGTTTACAGCACTATCTCTTTGTCACTATTTTTCTATATTGTTAAATACATGATAAAAGCGATAGCACGACTACAGAAGCTCGTAGTACACGCACAGATACACAAACTCAGACACATTGGTGCTGTTTTTTTTTTTTTTTATTAAAATGGTTGAATAAGCTAAGCTTTGAGACTTACTATCTCGGGTAGTGGTACAGGATGAAATAATGCGGACACATGATATAACTTTACTATAACACTTTTATTTGCATCTTTCTCGTTGAATATTACACGCGTAACACTTTAATTAACTTTCGTTGCATATGAATCTACTTCCTTAATGATTTCTTCTCGTTATTAATTGTTCTCGTAAATCACTTTTAGCGCCCACATCTGAGTCATTCCATGTCAAATCGCACAAAATTTGACCTTCATGTCTCCGATTTCATTAATATTAAATGTAGGTGTTCTGTGAATGAAAAAATAATACCCCTATTCTTTTGTTTGTCTGTAAATTAATTATTTTGGTAAATATAAAGCATTAAATTTTCGGATATTTCTCGCACACCGTTCTGCATAAAAATAAATATCTCTGGTATTATTTTTCAGATAAATATGACCTGTAGCTCATTTTGAACATTGAAATGTGTACTTTATTTATACGTTAAATAAAAAAAATTAGTTTTATATTTCCTATTTTTACAAAGCCATTAACATTATAAACATCATTAACAATACTTACCTTTAACTAAAAATTTCCGGGAACATTTTTAAAACGTAGCTTGATGATGCCATGTAATCCTAGAAAAAGTTCAGATTGGAATTCTAAATACATGCAGAGAAATTAAATAACATACCAAGCAGTGCAGATTGGAGTAACGCTGCATTCACTGTTAGAAGGTATACACACCGCGTGTAGCTGATTGCGAGACATGCGTTTAACTTCCCTCAAGGTCAAACTGTTAGCATAAACACTGAAATGGCTCATTTCACGTCAAATCGAACATTTTTGAAACTTGACATACTATTTTCTCCAATTTTTTAAAATCTTATCAATAGATGAGATTAAATAATCCGTATGTTTTCTTTTTGGTGCGACACGCTTATTTTGCTCTTGATTAATATTATTTTTACGGTATATTTGCATACTGTATTATATAAAAATCATTATACCGAATATTATTTGAAGTTTAGAATTTTCGTGGTTGCAGCAGTCTAAAGTAAAACAAATTGCAGTTTTGCATGCCATTGTTTTAGGTTCACTCAAAATATAAAATAGGCCCCTTTTAGGGGGTTGTATTTTTAAAATATATTTTAATTACTAAACGCTGAATAAAATTCAGAAACCTTTTGTAAGGTCTAAACGTTTTCCGAACTTGGGGTACGGGGTTGCTAAAATTTCCCTTTCTTTGGCCACCTGTTTGGATATTCGTATCATGTGAGTTGAGACACCAAAATGTTTTATTTTATTGTACGACCAGCTGTCAAAAATCGTCAGTATTTGTATTTTAAGATTTTTGTCATCCATTTCATGGAAAGAATCTGTTAATTTTTGTATTATTTCACAATTATTTGAAGTTTCATATGAAGCAGAGTCTGTAGCATGAAATATTTTCTGCTTCATTAACTGTCGTATTTTCTGCATACGTTTGTATTCATACGCGTATACGTCCATTTTCCGCGGAGCACTCTATGAAATCATCCTACACGCTAAATAGTTCCTGTAATGTTAGGGAAGCGATCTCTATCTATCCTCCCTACACTTTTAATATTATATATAAATGGTTCTTATATTTATACATATTAAATTTGAACATGTTACTTAACATTTATGACATTATTAAACAAATATTACTCGTAACAATGAGACAATGGTAGTACACTTTCAGTACACAACAAATCCTTACCAACAAGAAAAATAAACTATATTTAGAATAAATATTTACATAAATGCTTTCTTTTCGGGGTCTGATCACATATTCTGTCTCAACACAAAAACACAAAACAAATAATCACGTGTATAGAGTGATGCAAACGAACATATCAGCACACATGCAATCTCTAACTGACGCAAGCATTGGAGGTTCGGGCTTCAGGAAGGCATTATTTCAGGGGTGTCAAACAGCACTCACCAGGCGTGAAAAATTTTCCCCTATTTTCCCTCCCTCCGTGATGATCAAATCGGAAAACGGGAAAAACAAAGCGAAAACCGGTTCTACTAGGGCGTGCTACTGCAGTTAAGGAGGGGTAGACCCCTCCCTTCACACCCTGGGAGTGAGGTTTGACATGCCTGCATTATTTGCTTATATGCAGTGATAGCAGAATATAACACAAGCAAATTGTTACTGCTGGGTTCCTCATCAGCCACAGGGGCTCTAATGACCTAGTTGTCAACGGGCCCTTAAACCCTACTCACTCACTCACTCACTCACTCACTCACTCACTCACTCACTCACTCACTCACTCACTCACTCACTCACTCACTCACTCACTCATTCATTCATTCATTAGCCACAGGCTAATCACGTGTTAAGTACCCTCAACAAGGTTCTTGCGTGTATCGTTGCTATGGAAACACCTTAGCTCTTATTGGCCATTCTTTTCGTTGTTATGACAACCGCACTGACGTATTCATCCCCTCTCGTTCATTTATACCTTTCCGCCATGTGGATAATGTCTGTCAATCCCTTTCTTAATTGGCGCTGGGTATTCGTATACCTGCTGCGATACGTGTAAATATCTAATGAACGTTTTTGCATGATAATTCTAAACAAACTCTCTTTAAGCTTTGAATTCGTCCAGGTATGAAACTATAAATGATACAGCCTTAAATTAAAACAAAGTAGTCCTTGCTTAGCAATGGTTATCAGTCTTTTGGTGTAAGGCTCCGACACCTTAGAACATTTTTATACTGCAAACTTCGTACATTTTGATTCAGGCATTTAAAATAAATGTATCTGAATGTGGGACCAAAATAAAATTAGAACTTCTGATAAGCGCATTTGTTCAAAATTTACTTATACAATTAATTTCTCTTGTCAGTCTATTTCAGGTGGACTAGTGGCTGCAGGTCCCTGCGTGTACTACAGCCTATATGCAGTATTAGTTGCCTTAATCGTAACTATTCTGATTTGCTGGACAGTCTCCTTCGTCGCATGTTTTTGCCCAGTAAGTGTCAGCATTATGTATTATCAGTAGTTTGTGTCATTTACATAGCTGAGTCTACGAAGCATGCATATATAGACAGAAAATATCCGAAAGCTCCTTGATAGGCTTCTCGTTATAGCAGTGATATTTCGGGAAATAGACAAATGTATAACTCCTCCCAGGGAAAAATATGTGGAATTGAAAAGACGTATTTCCAGCTCTGACCACTTCAATAAAGTTGTTTTTAAAGATCCTTATTTTGTTACACACGTATTCAAGTACTATAGAGCTATGCTTATAAAACTATTAGTAAGTAGCACTGTGTACATGCATACAAAAGTTGTGGGTTGTTTACAGAGAAACAGCAGTAAGGAATGGGTACTGGTTGTGTAAAATTATCATTATTATTATTATTATTATTATTATTATTATTATTATTATTATTATTATTATTTATTATTATTATTATTATTATTATTATTATTATTATCATCATCATTATCATTATTCTTATCATTATTATCATTATCATCATTATCATCATTATTATCATTATTATCAATATCATCATCATCATCATCATCATTATTATTATTATTATTATTATTATTATTATTATTATTATTATTATTATTATTATTATTATTAATATTATTATCATTATCATTATCATTAACATTATTAACATTATTATCATTATCATCATCATTATCGTCATCATTATTATCATTATCATTATTATTATCATTATTATCATTATCATCATTATTATCATTATCATTATTATCATTATTATTATTATTATTATTATTATTATTATTATTATTATTATTATTAATTATTATGAGTGTTTATTAATCAAACCAAAAAACAGTACATTCAAAATCTAAAATATGAAGCTCTTTAATCATCATTGAAAACTTGTTTAAACTGCAATAGACCTTATCCTTTAAAAATCTGATGTGTTGCATTCACATAACTTTCTCTACTCTTGTACTAACCATTTTTACAAACTGTTATTCCTATATCTTCTTCGTGTTAGTTGAGATAAATATTTGTACAAATTATCTTATTGCTTATTTTTTGTAGGTACAAGGGGAATAGTGGAATACAGTATGCTTTGTGCGATAGTCAAATCTTCTAAAGCTTTGAGATCCCGTTCTCTTTGCACGCTTAACATATAAATGAACAACGATGTTCCATTGCATGAAAGTTCTAAGTTTTCCGAAACTGACACACAAAACAATGAATATCTCCGAAATGTTTCACTCTAGAAAAATATTTGTTGAGACGTAAATTGTGTATTTTAGCAATATCTATATTTCTTATGGAGAAAGATTTTGTGTATCTCTTACGGTTTACGAGTTATTCAAAACTCATCCAGACTAAACAGGACTATATAGGCTGTGGTCAGAAAATTCAAAATATACATTTCATTTGTCATAAAAATATCTCAAACATATGGCATTTTAATCAAAATCGTTAGAGCCATTTTCAAGAAAATCAAAAGTTTCGAAAAATTTTCCATGTAAAGGGTAGTTTAGGGTGGGGCCATTTTCTTCAAAATCTTCGTGTCGCATCCTTGAAAGACATTAAACTTAAATGCCAACATTGGTTTTTAACCGACTTTTCGTTTTTTAGTTATGCTGTCTACAGACTGACACTCGTGGACGTTTTTCCAAAAATGCTTTTTTTTTATTCAGGGTGCCTCAAAACATGTATTTACGGTGAAAACTCTACATCGAATTTTTGAGTGGAATACAATACTTCCTCTACTTACCAGTAGAGAAAGTAAAAATTATAAATTATTATTCAAACAAATTAGAGGCACACTTCTAGCACTATCAGGTAAAAGATTAATTTTATTCCAACATTTCTCATGTTCTACGATTTTTAAAGCTCAATTGATGTTATGGCCCAGATGAATAGCTGAGTTGGGGCTAAAGTTATGAATTCTTTCTTCAACATTGTAGCAGAATATAATTTTTTTTAAGCCGCGACACCTGGAAATACTAAGATCTCAAAGGCTCACAGATCGGTTAAAATGTCCTGTCGCAACACAAGGCATACAGTTATGACATATATTCAGTTAATATAGTGAAAGCAATTAATAAATTCTTACAAATATATGCCTGGCGTAATTCATAATGTCGCAATGCCTTTTTCGTGCAACATGGTCATATTGGCTCTAGGAGAATGATCCCTGAGGTGGACACCATACAATAAATGGCAGTGGAAGAATCCAAATGTGTTCAAAGTTGCCATAGACAGATAAAGGGTGGGAGGGAGGCCATGATCAGAGGTAAAAGCTTCATCATCTGATTACCGTCCCCTTATGTAGGACTTACACACCCTAGGACTTAAGAGCCAATGCCTAGGGCCAGATGCCTGTCGGAGAGCAGACGAACCTATAGATCAGACAGAGTGAAGACCTGGAAGTGGGTGGTCAGCCCAACACCACGTACTAGTGACGAAGAGAATGATATGACGTGAAGACCAAATGGTTGATTGGAAAGGTGATGATGGGGCAGTTTGTAGAATGAGCGGCGGGGGAAACCGGAGAACTCGGAGAAAACCATCCAGACGCCGCTTCGTTCACCACGAATACCATATGCGTGTCTCTAGGATCTAACCCAGGCCATCTAAGTGATAGGCCAACGGTCTAATCGCTCGGCCACGGCACCACTTGAGAAATATTAATATTAATAATTGTTATTTTGTCGTTATAGCTACTACGATATAAAGCACATTTCTTGTTTTATTATAATCTTCGTTGTGTTACTTTTAAGTATTGTTTGTCCAGACGCGGAATTATAGAATATTGTTGTTTTTAATCTTTTAAAAGTGGCAGGAAGTATATAACCCTATCCTTTTAGCGAATGAATATCAATGTTGGGCCAAGATGGAGGAAGACGATGAACGATGTGCAGAGAGTGCTATTTAAAGTTTACTAAACGTGACGGAAACAAGCAAACATCTGCAGCAGCATTTTAAGCAGAATGTAGTTCAAGGAGTGAGTAAACTCAGAAAAGTTTTGTATAATATGAAGAACAATCTTGCTGAAAGGGAAAATAAAGTTAAAGCACTACGAGCTGATTATTATTTATTTATGCCAACAAACTTACTGTTGGTGTTTTTAAACACACAAGCCGTGTGTGGGCAAAGTTTAAGAGGTAGAACTGGAACTTAAAAATTCAATGCCACAACTGGGACTTGAACCACAGACCTTCCGCTTGCCGGGCGGACGCTCTAACCACTGAGCTATTGTGACAAACTGCCAGAATGGCATTAAATTCTCAAGCCAGTTTGTCACAATAGCTCAGTGGTTAGAGCGTCCGCCCGGCAAGCGGAAGGTCTGTGGTTCAAGTCCCAGTTGTGGCATTGAATTTTTAAGTTCCAGTTCTACCTCTTAAACTTTGCCCACACACGGCTTGTGTGTTTAAAAACACCAACAGTAAGTTTGTTGGCATAAATAAATAATAATTACCATGTGAAGGTTATTTAATCCTGGGATATAAAGTACTTACAATAGTAAGTCACCATTGGGGTAATTGTCTCTGATGTGAGACTGCCTTTGTGGTTTACCAGGAGAAATACGAACTGGCTTGAGAATTTAATGCCATTCTGGCAGTTTGTCACAATAGCTCAGTGGTTAGAGCGTCCGCCCGGCAAGCGGAAGGTCTGTGGTTCAAATCCCAGTTGTGGCATTGAATTTTTAAGTTCCAGTTCTACCTCTTAAACTACGAGCTGAGTTCAAGTCTTGTAATAGTGCTAAGCCACAGAGGGTGCATACTCATATGGTGCCCATGACGCCATCTTATCTGAAAGCATGAGTAGAGAATTTGAATGAAAAGTACATTGCGTGCTAAGGTTAAGCAGATGGAGAAAAACCTAAATGAAGAGAGGGATGTGCGCGTGAGGTCTACACAGACGGCATCTACAGGCGTGCTGAACGAGCTACATTTCGGGGCCGTGGTATCAGCCATCCAGAAGGTTGAAAAAAAAAAATACAAACTTATGGTGAGCTCCAACACAAAAGTCAGTGCGAATGATCGTGCAAGTTATTCTCCCCCTGGCTATCTTTGTCCTGATTGGGCTTTATAATCTTCACATTGATTGCCGTTATCAATTGTAGCCCTCATTGGCTGCAGCAAAGACGGAACTCTTGTGTTTTTTTGCCAAAGTGATATTTGATAAACATTCACAAGTTCGTGCGAAAGTAAATTTAAAACTGTTGAAGTGAAAGCGAACTTAAAGTGAAAGAAGACGACAATAGCAAACACACAGGTCAGCTAGGGGGTGAAGGAAGAGGTTATTCTCCTTTTGCAGCGCAGTGAAAGTGATAGGTATAGTGAATAATGAACGTACTCGCGTGGGACGAGCGGCGCAGTGCCGTTGTGATTTTCACAAGCGCGTTCCCGCGTCAAACCGGCAGTGACCTTTCTGTGAAATGGCGTCTATCAACGTAGACAATATCAACATAGTTGTGGCTGCTACAACATCGCTTACCGGAGTATCTGTGTCTTCTGCGCAGGGAATTACAGTGAAAGCAGCAAACACCGAGACTGCTGAACATCGACGTAGCAGCTGATCCTAAGAACAGATCACCAGAGGTAGGGGAGTTGGAAGGTGAAATCAACTATTATCAAGGTCTTCTTCCGGAAGTCAACTCACGAACCGAGGACTTCCGGAAAATTGCTGTAAACCTCACCTTCTGTTTCCGCAAACACCAACTAAAGAGGCGGGAACTTCTTGAATTGGAAGAAGCCTGGCAGTGCAGTGGTCCCCGTAAACGTCGTCTCCAAATCGGCAGGGGGCACGGCAATAGCGACTCTGATGTCGAGAAACCACATCCCAATCCGGGAATAAGAAACCCGGTAGAACTCTACTGACACCTTCAGCAAGTCAAACAGAGTCCCTGTCCTGACGCCCACAGATCAACGGGAAACAACCACCGTTTACCCAATGGAGAACGACGAGTACGTCGCTACAGTAACCACTGCAGTGTACCCCAGACAACACGAAACCAGCTAAAACCAACACAAAAAGCAACACCAAAACCTGTAAGGGAGCATACTCCAACCCCCTCAACCTCCTCAGCGGTTCCCGCAGCGGCACTTCTGAACACGCAGGATCAGAAGCCCCCTAGAATCATAATTCCTGTTACCAGCAAGACGCCCACATTGCTATCACTTCTCAGAGCCTCTCTACCCACCAGTGCCTTCAAGCTGCAGTATACACTAAGAGCAAAAGCAGGTCGCCCGGGTTAACCCGGGCGGGATAGATATCCACGGTACCTATCCGTACGTGAAGCTGCATAAAGCTCTTTCTGCAGCGGGAAGCGGACGCCGAGCCCACCATACAGCGACTGGCTGCGGATCACGCAGCGCATCACGCATCGACCAACCGCTGCTTTTGTCGTTAAAAGACTGCCAGCCAAGCTCGCCCTCGAATTCCTCAAGGAGGACGTTGAGTGAAAAGGTTACACTGAGATGCAGATCAGACAGCTAAATCCACGAGGGCGACCCTTAACAAATTTCCAGGTAACATTAACAGGTACTCCAAAAAACCAGGAACTCATTAAGGAGCAGGTCATCTGTAACAGGTGGTCATCGTAGACGTCGTCAAAGCAAACGATAGTATAACGGTGCTTTAATTGCCAAAAACTGGGTTACACGTGCAAATTTTGTAATTTGACCTTCCGGTGCGTCCCTTGCAGTGACTTCCACCGCCTAGCTGACTGCCCAAAAATGGCCAAGGATGCCACAGTACCTCTTTTGCATTAACTGCGGGAAGGCCCATCCTGCCAGCTATAGTGGGTGTGTGAAGTCAGTGCACGAACGCCACCGCCGTCAGCTGGCTGCACTTGCCAGCACAACCCAAAGTGCGCCACCAGGGCCAAAGCCCATTACAAATTCTGCGCTGGTGCAAACAGGACCTTCATTTGCTGGGACAGCCCGACGGGAAAGTGCACCTCAGCCGCCACCTATTGACCGCTCTACACAACCTCTGTCCTCCGAGGAGTCCTCATCTAACCTGGGAAGTCCTTATGAAATATTCTCCCTATTAAAAGCTTTTAACTTACCAGCACTATGCTCAAAACTAAACTCTTCATAACAAAATTCCAAAAGTGTACGAGTACTTTGGAAAAACTCGAGCTATTATATGTTTCATCAACACCATCCTGGAGTAACTGGCTACTCCAAGGGGAATGCTGACGGCGTCTGCAGGAAGCAATACGAATTCGAGAACTACCTGAGGTGCAACAAAATTTGAAGTAGTATTTTTCTTCTTCTTCTTTTTTTTTTTTTTTTTTTTTTTTTTTTTTTTTTTTTTTTTGCGAAACAAAATTGTAACCGGAGTTTACTTTTAAACTCCAACGGTACAACATTTTTAAGACTGAAAGACTTGACCGACAGGGGAGAACACAGCCATTCTATTAAAAAAACACAGTTATTCATGCTTCTGTCTCGCTTCCAACACTAGAAGCACTAGAGTGCACAGCACTAAAAGCGCAGATAAACGACAAAACGGTGATATTGGTAGCGCTTTACCGGTGTCCTATTTCGCTCGTTTTCTTAAGAGACTTCAAAGAAATCCTCGATTTAGGGAAGCATGTTATCATTGCAGGGGATTTCAACGCCCGACGCCCTTGGTGGCAGTCACGCCGGGCAAACGCGGCCGGAAATCTAGCAGAATTTATTTTAGAACATTACAATGTGGAGGTACACGCACCCATGACCCCACCTTTTGGCACCGTTCAGGTTCTTTTGACCCTGAGGTTTTGAACTTAGTGCTTACAAAAAATGTGGCCATTTCACGAAACTTTAATGTGTATCATAGCCTGGCTCCGACCATCCACCAGTGCACCTTGAGACCTGTGATACCATCACTGCACAGACGCCCAAGGTATAAATAACGCGGAAACAGATGGCAGAAATACAAAGTAGAAATGCACAAGATGGTGCAGCCCAAGCTATCATACTTTAGTGAAGTGGAAATAGACGTCGCCCTTGAAAATTTTACCACCTCGCTGCACACAGCCAAGTGAAGCGCTACCACGCACACCGGGATTCCATCCAGCTTCTGCACGTACCCCGAGGTGGAGGTCCCTATTGCCACATGAAGATACCTGATGAGACTCTGGAGGCAAAATTCCCAGCCTGAATACAAAATACTAGCACAATGTCTACACAACATCGTTCGGCGTCAAATTAAAATAAACAAAATTGAACAGTGGAAAAACAAAATGCCGAGCACCACCCATTCGGACAACTCCTTGTGGAAATTATTAAAGGAATTTAAGACCTCCTCGAGCGTTAACACTAGCACTGACGCGCTCCACACTCAACTCGGCCGGCACTTCTCAAAAGGAGAAAGCCGAGGTGTTTGCTCATTGTCTCACGCAGAGGTTCTCTGACAATCCCACTACCAACACTATCCAAGAAGATATTAAGCACTAGGTACAAGCCTGGATTGCGCAGAAGCACGAGCAACTACTGACACCAATTACACCTCAGGGAGTGTTCAAGCATATTAGAAAATTACCAAATGGCAAAGCAGCAGGAGCTCAATAACATCCCCACAAAAGCCTTGGTGTAATTAACAAACCTTTTAATGTTTGCCTTAAGTGCAATTATTTCCCCCGCACAAGCCAAGGTTATAACGGTATCAAAACCAGGGAAGAGCACCAGGTACCCTGAAAATTACCGCACCATTAGTCTCCTGTCCAACATTGGTAGCATTCAGACTAAGACAGTCTCAATGCTACCAATATTGGACAGGAGACAAATGGTTTGTGGTTTAGCGGGAAAAATACGAACTGGTTTGAGAATTCAATGTCATTCTGGCAGGTTTCCACAGTAGCTTAATGGCTAGAGCACCCGCCTAGTAAGCGGAGGGTCTGTGGTTCAAATCCCAGCTGTAGCATTGAATTTTTAAGTTCCAGTTCTATCTCTCAAACATTTCCCACACACGGCTTGTGTGTTTAAAAACACCAACAGTAAAGTTTGTTGGCATAAATAAATAAATCGGTAAGCTGTTGGAAAGACACACTTTTTCGGTTGAAAAAACAAATTTCGGAAATGGAGGAACTATCCAACGTACAATTGGGCGTTAGAAAAGGTCATTCCACTGAATAACAGCTTCTAAGGCTAGTTGATGACGTCATTGAACAGTTTAATAATGGGGCTTCCACGTTGGCACCATTTTTAGACGTACAAGCTGCGTTTGATCGGTGCTGCCACGTTGGCCTAATTTACAAACTGCACCAAAATTTTCCCGGCCTTCGAAATTGTTTATTTTTAATCCATAGCTTTTTAGAAAACAGCTTCACTTCAACGTTCAAGTGGGTCGTTCCTCCTCACATTATTGAATAATGCAAGCTGCCGCATCACAAGGGGCAGTGATGTCCCCATTTTTGTATATTCTATTTACAAATGGCTTTCCCGTGAACGGCAGATGCAAAGTTGCCATGTACACTGACGACAGTTTAATCTACAACCACCATAGAAATCCTCGTTTCGGCCTCCTCGAAATAGAGGGGTATACTGACCGCTTCCTTTTCTGGCTACATGATTGGAAAATAGCAACTTATGAAAATAAATTCCAGTTCATCTATTTCACAAAAAGCTGCAGTTTCCGTAAATCGTAAGGGATAGACCAAATCTTACTATACGAAACATGTAGATCTTGCTAAAACACACAATTTATGTATAAATATTTTTTTTGTAGAGTGAACCGTTTCGGTGATATTCCTTGTTATTTGTGTTTTGGAGAACTTATACTTATGTCAAATGGAACATCGCCATTCATTTTTTATGTTCAACGTGCAAAGAGAACGAAATTTGAAAGCTTTAAAGGATTTGACTATCACTCAAAGTCATTTTCTCCTTGTACCTACAAGAAGGTAAACAATAAGATAATTTCTGCAAATGTTTATCTCAACTAACACGAAGAAGATACAGGAATAAGGGTTTGTAAGAATGGTTAATACAAGACTAGAGTGTGAGTGCAACACATCAGACTTTTAGTAAGAAATGTTTCTGAAGATTCTACAGACGCATATTTCCCACGAGATTAAGTTATAGGCCGTTGTCATCTTATAAAATTTAACCGAATTTCAGTAAGTAATGTGATTACCAATGTTTCATAACAGCGGGACGCTTACCGCGACACATATTGGCAATGCAGAGGTGGATTAAGGGAGAAACAGGTGAAGGAATATAGCCAACAAAGGATTCTAAGAATACATATAGTTGAAAATGACTGCTGAGGAGCAAGGCAGATGGAACCTGCAGTTAAACCAGGTGTCGTTTAATAGAAATACTTGCTGCAAAATTGTAAGTGGCAAATTGTCATATTTCAGGCCCCTTTGAAACTTCAGCATTCAATCAGATCAATCAAATAAAGTAAAAGTAATGCCAAAGGACATTTACTTCCTTATATCTATTTTGAAAAAGTACAAATATACTCTCAGAACCTATAAAAACAATTATTTTTAATATTAAACCTAAATTTTACACATGTTCCAATCACACATGTTATTTTGTTAGTTACCTTTTAATTTGCATTTTGTCGTTACAGGTGGATGTTACTGGTTGTGGTTGCATGCTGCTCATAGCATTATTCTCATTCACGATGTTCTCTTTGATTAGTTTTATAGTGATGCTCTTCATTGGCAGAGTACGAATACTGCAGTTTATTATTGCTGGCATCGGAACTGCCTTATTTTCTATGGTAAGAGGTTCAACTTCCGTTGCTAATTGTGAAATGATGCAGGTACTTGTGATACAAAAATTAAAAATGTTTTATGAAATGCTAACTATATTTTAAGCTTTTATTACTACTACAATTTTAATGCTTCGAAAGGTTTTTCCAATTTATGAAGTATAGTGATATGCCATCAATTTTCAGGAGGGGCAAGTAAAAGGTCATGAAATTCTTAAATAATAAAAACCACAAAAGAAAGGTAGAGCAGTGGAATATGAGGACACTTCTTCAAGCAAAGGAAGAGTTGAATTTCAATTTCAATTTCATCGCAATTGAATATGGTGTAACACACGATTGAAGCCACTCATCAGTAAGCAGAATACACATATGTATTAAAATACGCATAAATACAAAATAATAAGATTCATACAAAGAATTGTTAACCGAGCAGTAAATTATATACACAATCAAGTATTAACAAAAGTACGTACAAGAATTTATAATTGAATTTGGTGCTGTCTGTTTATTACGATGTTTTGTATGCGTTGGGCTATGAGATTCTTTTACTATTCCAGGTCGTGGTACGCGTGAAATGAACGAACACAGGATGTAACTTTACTATATCACTTTTATTTACACTTTTATCGTCGAATATTACACTCGTTACATTTAAATTAACTTTCGTTGCACCTGAATATATTTCCTTGATACTCTTTTCACGTTATCGTTATTTTAGACCACTTTTAACATCCACATCTACGCGTGTCACAAAACGTGTCTTCACCTTTCGGAGGCTAGGACGCTAATAAGAAAAAGGTTGGCGTCTCTTTGCATAATGCTTTTGTATTCATACACGTATGCGTTCATTTCCCGCGGAGTACACTTTGAAATCATCCTACGCTAAGTAGTTCCTGTAATGTTAGGGGAGCGATTTTTATCTGTCCTCTCTACACTTTTAGCATTAAATATATATGGTTCTTATATTTGTACATATTAAATTTGAACATGTTACTTAACACTTATGACATTTTTAAACAACTATTTTCTATAACAATTGAGACAATGGCAATACAATGGTGTGTGTATATAGCAACTAGGGGACTTGTAAGAGAGGAAAATATATAAGTGCGTTCTGTTAGTGTTCGGATGAGTAGAACAAAGTGAGAAAATACCATTAATTCATCCCAATGCAAAGTCGCATACCATAAAGCAGACTAATAGATAGCGTTGTGGAAGAAAGTAATGACAAAATGGAATGAATAAGAAAAAAATCATGGTCATGTCCTTCGAAAGCTATGCGATACCAGAGAAACTATAGTATACTAGAAAAGAAAAACATTCCGTATTAATTAACTTATTCAATTATACTGCTTAGAACAGATAGCAATTTCTGAAAAAGAAATATGAATTACTGTTGGCAAAAGGGCAATCACTGCAATCATTAATCACCTCTGATAATATAACGCTGCAAATCTGAATTGTTTCTGGTCAAAGAACAATAACTGTGATCATTACTTACTTCAAAGTCACACTGTAAATATGAATTACTTATAGGAAAATCATAATAGCTGTCAGTAGTAACTATGGCTTGCAAAGTAACACTATAAATGTGATGACTTCTGAAAAAGCAATATTGTAACTCATATACACAATACCACTTACAACCAGAGCACTCTGGTCTCCTTTCAATCTTAAATTTTTAGGGTGAGGTTTTATTGTTGGCTTGTTTTATTCTTTGGACTTAGGGCCCTAATGACGTAATGACCTAGCTGTTGACGGGCCCTTAAGCCATACTCACTCACTCACACTCACCCCTTTCAATCTAAAACCACATATATTGTCAACTTTTCCCACCTTTAAACTCTTACCCAGAAATCAACCAAGTAAATCCAGAACACAGGAATCGAATGAAGGGCTATTAATGGGAATTTTACTTTTTACTGCTCCAAGTAATTCTTGTCGGACATACAGATAGACCAACCGACATACAGACGGACCGAACGACATAGAGTGGAAGCGATGGACATACAGATGGACTGAGCGACATACAGACGGACCAACCGACATGCTGTCGCGCCGATGGACATACAGACGGACCAACCGACATGCTGTCGCGCCGACGGACGTACAGACGGACCCTCCGAAATACGGGACTAACCAACATACAAATGGATCGAACGACATACAGATGGACCGCTGACAAACAGCATTCCAGCACTCCAGCGTTGGAGAACAGGTTGTTCCTGAACGGTATGTTTATCTGCACAACACCTAGCCACTTAGTGCGACTTTATTTGTACAGTATATAAGCCGTTTTAATTTTTTCAAGCTTTTGTGTTTGTGGGCATGGTTTCTTCCTGCATACCTGAGTTTGGATGCAGGAAGGGGGCAGGAGTAGGCGTTGAGGTGAGTAAGTGTTAGAAGATGGGATAGGCATTACCATTACCCAAGGGCGTCCTTAGGAAAACGATAACTTTTCCTTCTACGGGGTGCTCTGTGGTCGTACTGACCTGGAGCTCGTACCAGCTGGTTGGTGTGGGAACTCAGTTTGGTGTGCATGGTTCGGATTGCTTCCTGACCAAGTCCATAATGTAGGGTAGTCCGGAGTGGTTGTGAAGGATGTAAGACGGGAATCTACGCCCGGTATCATAAATTGTTCTCAACGCCCTATTCTGCACTGTCTGCAGTTTGCGTATGGTGGAGGGTGCCGCCGATCCCCAGACTTCGCAGCCATACAAGATCAATGGCGGGACGATTGCCAGGTAAATTCGTAGTTTTAGGTAAGTGGGCATGGTGGAACGGAGGATATGGTAGAGCTGTCTGAGTGCAGCGTGGCCGAGTCCGGCCATTGCGCGGACGTGTGGAGCGCATGTTAGCCCGGGGTTGAGGAGTACGCCTAAGTATTTGGCGGAGGTTACCCATGGGATATTTCTCCGCCTGAGCCTAAGTGACCGTTCCGGTCGCAAATAGCGAACCTTACCAAGGAGGAGTGCGGAGCTTTTCCCCGGACTAATAGCCATTCTCCACTTCTCACTCCAGCGGCCAATGTCATTGAGTTGTCGTTGAAGGGGAGGGAGGCAATATCTCACATTCTTACTTTGTGCCATGATGAGGACATCGTCCGCATACTGGCATGTCGCAGTGTGCTGTTCCGCGGGGAAGTCGGACATGAATGCTGCGAAGAGTAGTGGGGAGAGTACACTGCCCTCTGGGACGCCTGCCGCTATACTTCTTACTGTAGACAGTCTTCCTTCCACTGTTACTCTGGAAGTGCGGTCCTGAAGGAAGCTGCTAATTAGTGTGAGATATGGGGGAGGGATGTTTGCCTGCTTTAGTTTGTACAGTAGGCCTTGGTGCCAAGTAGTGGCGAATGCCTTTTCCACGTCCAGCAGAGCAACTATGGTCATGAAGTTTTCCTGGAACCCCAGAGCAACCTTCTCGGCCACACGCAGCAGTTGCATGGTCGTGGAGTGACCCCGACGAAAACCAAACTGGTGATCCGGTAGGAGTTGTCTTTCCTCCAGAAGAGGCTTTAGGCGGGAGAGGAGCAACCACTCGAAAACTTTTGAGACGGTTGGGAGAATGCTGATGGAGCGGTAGTTGCCGACAAAGAGGCGGTCTGACCGACATATAGATGGACCGACCGCCATACAAATGGATCAACCGACATACAGACGGGCCAAACAATACACAGACGGACCGACCGACATAAAGCGGGACCAAAGGACAAACAGGAGGACCGACCGACAAACAGGAGGACCGACCGACAAACAGACGGACCGATCGACAAATAGGAGGACCAACCGATAAACAGGAGGACCGACCGACAAACAGACGGACCGATCGACAAATAGGCAGACCGACAAACATGCAAATGGACCGACCGACAAAAAGACAAACCTGCCGACACACAGAGCGCTAACCTACAAATAGACCGACCAACCGACCGACCGACATGCATACATATAGACAGACAGACAGAGAGAACGATCGACATGCTGAGCCACCGACCGATTGACAGACATTTAGAACAACCGACCTTACCTATCGCCTTCTTGCCTGCCCAACTACCTTTCTGCCCGCCCATTTCTCAGCCTACCTAACCGACTGCCTACCTCCCTACATACCTCCCTACCTGCCTGGTTGCCTGCCAGCCTACTTATTAGCTATCTTCCCTGACTAACCTACTTTGCCCAACTAACGAACCTACTTCTACTATATCACCTAATCTACCTAACCCACTTACTCTACCCTACCTAACGTACATACCCTACCTAAACTACCTAACCTATCCTACCTACCGTTGTTACACTACCTAACCTACCTCCCCTACTTTACTACCTAAACTGCCTACCTAACCTTCCTACCTAACCTTCCTATCCTAACCCACCTAACCTACCTACCCTACCTAACCTACAAATCCTACCTAACCTACCCTATCAAACCTACCAACCCTACCTAACCTAACCTACCTCATCTACCTACTCCACCTACCTTAACTACCCTACCTACACTGCCTAACCCACCTACCGTACCTGCCCTACCTACCCACCTACTATACCTACCCCACTTAGCCTACCTAACCTGCCTTACCTAACCCACCTAACCCACCTACCCACCCTACCTAAGTTATCATACCTAGGCCTAATCCACCCACCGTACCTATATATCTACTTGACCTATCTACCTAACGTACCTAACTTACCTTCCTAACCTATCTACCTAAGCTACCCACCTACCTACCCTACCTCACCTACCTAATCAACCCAACCTACCTAATCTAACTACTCTACTTAACCTACCTCACCTGCTTACGGTACTTAACCTACCTATCTTACCTACCTAACCTACCGGCTTGACTATCTTCCTGTCTGCCTAATTATTTGCTGCCTCCCTACTTGCCTCTCTACCTGACCTGCTGCCCACCTGCCTACATGACAACCTAACCTCCTACACCGCTGCCTATCTGCCTACCTGGCTACGTTCCAAACTACTTGCCTATCGCCGTCCTGTCTGTCTGTCTGTTTGTCTGTCTGTCTGTCTGTCTGTCTGTCTACCTGGCAACATGCCTGCCTAGGCGCATACGTACATGCATGCAGACGTACAGAAACACGTAACAACGCACACGCGGTGTGTGAACAGAGAAAACCATGTTAAAATAATATATTATATGGCGAAATGGATAGTATAAACAGCTTCTCCATAAAAAGCTATACGTGCCAACTTTCGCGATGATGATCAAGTGATTTACGAGATTAACAGTAACATACATAGAAAAATCCACCTATACAGATATGAATTGTTTGTAGAAAAATTAGTAGAAAAAGAGGTATGTGTGTGTTAGCCAAAAGTGAGTAGAGAAAACAGTGTGAATCTAATACGTAGCATTTCTATTCCAAACACACAGTAAGTATGACTCATTTGCAGAAGAGGGAATGAAAAATGTTTTGTGTAAACTAACGTCTTTTCAGAAAAATTGTTCATACAAGAGCGAGTAGAGAAAGAGACGTGAGTGTGTTAACTATAAATGGGTAGAGAAAACAGTGAGAATGTACTGCATAGTATTTCTATTTTAAATATACAGAAAATTATATGATTTACTTGCAGAAGAGGGAATAAAAATTTATTTTGTGAAAAAAGCGTGTTGTGAAACAGCTATAGAGAAAAGTTTAGAAAGTAAAACATCTAAATACAAGATTTCATCCAAACTGTTAGAGTCGTTTCCGAGATACCCAAAATATAGTGTCCCAAAAAAACATCGATAACACTTAGAATGTTGCGCGAGATGGCAAACTGATCGGAATTCAAATAGGAGCCCCTGTCCGGAAATGTAGGAGAGCGTCGAAATTTGAGGACGAACGGTTGTTACAGCTTATTAACATTCGGTTTGGTATTTTAATACGGAAGGTAAGCAAACATACAGCCATCTGTTTACCGGGATGAACTACTTGAGCATAATAACGTTCCTGCGCATGCGCTAAATTCCTTGATAGAGTTCTTCATGCGCATCCTAATACGTTATTAGTGTAGTTTCCAGTACAATAACGTTTTTTTAACAGCAGTGCGACACGCATCAGTACGCAGCTGCTGAAATGGCCTACTGAGTTCCAGTACACTAAATGTGTACTATCACCTCAACGTCGCATATCCAAATCGATGGATAGGTAGAGGTGAACCAGTTCCATGGCCAGCACCGTCGCTAGATATGTCACCTTTCGACTATTTTCTATGGAGCTGTATGCAGACTATGGTCTATTTAACTCAGCAGACGACCTTATGCTTCAAGTCCACGGAGTGAATGATAATCTTTAAAAACAACCGCAAGTATTGGGTCACGTGCATGAGGCTCACCACCGCCAATATAGACTCTGCAATGACACAGTTCGAAGCCCGTTTGCAATGAAGACAGCTCGATGTTGGGTTTATTGACGAAATATCATCGTACACTTATCTCACACTTCGATACGGTACAGCATTCAAACCGTGCATTTCCGGACAGGGATTCCTCCTTGAAAACCAATCAGTTTGCCATCCTGCACAACATACTAAGCGTTGTCGGTGTGTTTTGGGGCATCCAGTGTATAAATACAGGGTAGAAGGGAAGTCATTACATTCCTTCTAATATGTGCTTCATAGAAGCATTACAACCAAAAAAAGTCGAATGGCATTTTGTTTTTTGATCAGCCGATTTCGAAAAAATAAATGGTTTTTGATCCAAATTGGATGCATAATTCCACAAGAATGTCCGAAGGTAACCGTTTGTTACTTGTAAGATGCGTAGAGTAACTTATTTCTGGCATAGCTTTGGTAGTAATTATGGGACATCACATATAGTTTCGAAATAATTAATAACTTAAATGACATAAAGGAATACTCCAAGCAGCTTTTTCACGTGTGCAGTAAGTCGACAACGTTGCGTTGAGCTTGGTCAGGGAATTTACCTGGTTTGTGGATGTAAACGCGTCACGCACTTTCGCTTTCGTCCTAATGTTTTGGGAGCTAACACTTGTGATTGGCCTACACTGCCACAGTGAACACAGAACCACAAGGGTCTGTTTACATTCTCAAGACTCACCGTTAGGAAGTTTGTTTATGTACTGAGCTAGGGAATGTGCTACCTACACAATCTGCTATGTTACCAGCTTGCTTTCGAAAAAATTAAAATATCTCCGGAGGAAATGGTCAGAGACAAAACGTAAGATTCCAAATGTGTTCCAGATACCGAGATCTATCACTGGTTTAAATTAATGTAATGACTTCTCTTTCACTCGGTATATATATATTTCCTCTGTCCGAGTGTATGTGACTGAACTCCTAAAAGGCTGGACCGATTTTTATGAACTTTTGTGTGTGTTATTCGAGAATGGTTTAGATTCACAATATGACCTGATAGAAGTATAGAACTAATTATTTTTAATTAATTTATTTATTTATGTGTTGTTTATCTTTAGATGGTTTAGCTTTACAATTGGATCCGTCAAGCAGCGCTGCGATCGCGTTTTAGAATTTGCTGTATTTTGTGCTGCGATCGGATTCTAGGACATTTTTGCCACAACTCAGCGCTAATATTACATTAAAATTGCGTGCTTATTGAGAACAAGTAATTAAAAGTGTTATTAACAAATATACATTGTGCAAATGTGCAAAGTGCAGTGTTGAAGCGAGTGTTTTACATGTTTTTCATGAATTCCAACTGTACATACACGTGGATCCTTTAACAATCACCTCAGTCTACAAATGTAATATATTAATATTTATTGAAGTAAGGTATTAAACTGTAATTAAAACATATGCATTATGCACATGTGTAAGGTGCAGCATAGAGTTGAGTATTTTACATTCTTCATGAATTCCACTAGTGTATACACGTGCATTCTATCACCATCAGCTTAACCAACAAATTCCATACCTATTATTATTTATTGAAGTAATATTTTAAAGTGTAATTAAAAAATATACATTGTGCAAATTGTACCAGAGAGGAAATAACTATTGGAACATTGTACAAAAGTGATAGTAACAATTATAAAAGCAAAGGAGATATGTAGATGAGAAAGGTTTTAAGCATTTTCCCTGCATAATGTAGCATTTCCCGTCCAAGTAATAATCAACCACCCCAGGACATGGCAAAGGAGATATGTAGATGAGAAAGGTTTTAAGCATTTTTCCTGCACAATGTAGCATTTCCCGTCCAAGTAATGATCAACCACCCCAGGACATGGCCTTGAGTGTAATTAGCAACTACTGATCATAACAAATCACATGAGCGAAGCGAGCCTGTGTTCTTAATATGCTTACAATTCACTGTTTATAACATAAGCTAAACTACGTTGTTCAAATTAAAGAGAATTAAGTAATTACTTAGGGGTGTAGTGACGTTGTCCATTATAGATACAGACTGGAACCCACCCAGCCTCCCACCCTTTGTAGTATGTTTTCTTATACAGTAATATAATCACGTAACTACAACAAACATTGCTATTTTCCCGCTACAGCGGATGCGCAATGGCGACTTCTAACCCAAAAGAGAAGGGCAATTCCCGGCATTAGCGATGTTTTGATTTTTTTTCCTTTTATTTGTGAAATGCTGATACTGCATTGAGTCACGTCAAATAACTTATAACGGAGCCTGCATCGCCGGAAATATATAACAAGGCGTTAATAAAAATTGAGGAATTTGTATTCTCATTTCGAATATAAGAATATCTTATCTTATCTTATCTTATATATTTAAACGAGCAATTCTTGTATATAAATATATTCCGCGTAACTTGGAAACGGCTCTAAAGATTTCCATCAAATTTTGTATTCAGATAGGGTTTTTGCTTTCTAAGTTCATCTATATAGGCGTAATTCCCCCGCCCCCCCCCCCCAAAAAAAACAACTAGATTTTACATAAAAAAATATTTTTTATTCCCGCTTCTACAGTGCAATTCTTGTATATTGAGACAGAATATTGATCAATAGAAAATTGTTCATGTAAATATTCTTGTAGGAGTGTGTAAATTTTTAATTTATATAATTTGGGTGTAACAGGGACTTATTTTTTTTAAGATAAACAATGTTTTCTCGTCACTTTGAGTTCAACCAATGAGAACTGTTGCGCGGATGAATACAAAAGAATGGCGGTGTTGCGTCATACCCACGCCAGAAACTACTTTCATTAGCGTCTGTGAGCTCAAAGTGGAAGGACGTATAATTGCTGATGGCGTGTGAACATGTAAATTACACCCAAACTTTTAACCAGCATAGACGCTATCGAATTTTAAAAGTTGTTAACTAACTGAAATTGTGATAAAAAGTGTAAATAACGAATAAATGTGTTTGTGATAAAAGAACGTTGGTTTATGCATTCCATTCGTTGACCGTCGACCCTGCAGATAAGAGTAGCGTCTGCTATAACAAACTTTCCACCTTTTAGTAAAAACATTACTCCTGCTGCTATATTCCTGCTGCTAGGTAAAAACTTATTTAATAAAACCCCGTAACAAATGGCTTGCCCAACGTGGAGCGCGAATTTAGAATGGAATGCAAAATTACGAAGTGTTAACATCAAAAGGACGCCATCCCATCGCGCAGGAGAAAGACGCCATTAGACCATCGACTGATATCAACAAAACATCGATACACGGAGAATCAACGTGGGAAAAACACCGGAGATCATCTGGCGAAGCCAACTACCCAGGAGACGTAAATAACTGGACGAAGAACCAGCAGAAAAAAAAGTAGGATCCAAAATTTTTGTTTTTACATACATTTTATTTCCATTGGTTAATGCTACTCAGAAGTGGCAAAGTAGCAGGACTTTCAACATTAAGTGAATTGGATAAAGGAATTAAAATGTCGCGAAAAGAGATAGAAACAGGAGTGGGGGAAGGGGCAGATAGGCCTAGTTATCAGATAGAATTAGAGGGTGAGGAACAGGCGGAAATAAGCAAAGACCAAAGGTTAATGATGATGATGTTTGAAAGACTAGAACAAAGTTTAAGTCAGAGTATAGGTCAGAAACTGGAACAGAATAAGGAAGAGATAGGTCAGAAAATGGAGGAAGTGAGAAAAGACTTAGAACAGAAAATGGAATTAGGTAGACAGAACTTAGAACAGAAAATAGAATTAGGAAGACAGGAGTGTAAAGAAAATATGAAAGTAATGGAAACTAATTTAAAATTAGTACATAAAAACTTAAATGAAACAAAGGAAGCCTTAGAAGCTAGGATAGAAATTGTAGGAGATAGGATGGGAAAGATAGAATCAGAGATGAGAGAGAATAAAATTGTGTTAGAAGGGGAAATTGCTAGATGTAGGGATGAAATAACAGAATGTAATACAAGTGTAGACTGTAAGATAACAAATGTAAAAGCAGAAATAACTGAGGAATTAAGGAAAGAGATTGAGGTAGTAAAGAAAGACATTATTAATGAAACTGTAGAACAAATTGTAATTCCTAAAATTAAGACAATGAATGATGTGATGCTTTCACAACAGGATGCTATAAATGATATGAAACAAAGCCACTTAGAAATAAAGAATGATTTAAAATCAATTTGTGAAGAAATGAAAAAAGGGAAAGAAAGTTTGGCTAATGTAAATGATGTTGTGAAGGCATTACAAAGACAAGATGATTTAGATGTAAGTAATGTACAAGATGAGAGTTATTTGAGTAATGTACAAAATGTTGACTCACCATACAGAGAAAGAGGTTCACAACCAAACAATGACACAACACATAACACATGTTACACCAACAGCATATTACATGAAATCACACCACCTACATTTGACGAGGAGAAGGGAGACGATCCAAAACTCTTTGTTAAAGAGATGGAAGAATATTTTAAAGTGAAAAGGATACCAAACGAGCTTAGGATGATGATAGTTAAGAAAAGCTTAAAAAACAAGGCATTAGAATGGCTCAGGTTAACACTAGCTGGTCATGAGTCGTATAGTTCATTCAGAAATTTATTCCTATCAAGGTATTGGGGCCCAGCTAAACAAAACCAAACTAGGGTAGAGCTAGCGACAGGTAGATACGATCCAACCAAAGGGTTGTCGTTAGTCGATTATTTTATGAAAGTAGCCAACAAAGGAAAGCTATTAGACCCCAACTTGTCGGAGGCAGAACTAATTGCCAGTATAACAAGACATTTCCCAGACGCAGTGAGAACAGGATTAATTGTTGCGAGGCCAGTAGATTTTGCAGATATGATAGAACTGCTGACAGCCTTCGAAACGCAAAATGGTCGGCCTAATGAGCATAGACATAGGAACGGTCACCCAAACTCACCCATCCTAAACCGGAACACGGCTACGAACAACCAGAGTGAGGGAGAACATAGAAATACTAGGAGTACCCATGAAAGGGGGAGAGGGGCACACCATTTACCACAACCACAAAATCATGGCGAGAGGATGGAGAACACAAGACAGCGGTACCACGACACAATACCGAGGGGTGAATCGAGATACAGAACATATACATATGATCGTGGAAGACCAGGAGACCATACCCATCAAGTGAATCACATACGATTCAGTAGGGAACACTTGAACAACCACAGACCGTCATACGACAGAGGTTCACGCCAAAGGGGCAGAGACCAATGGTACACTAACAACACAAGACAGCAGGAAGTAGAAGAAGATGTGCCAAATAGGGCAGATACTGCACAGAATACAGAAACGACAACCACCACCAACACTCAGGGAAATTACAACAACTAAGCTCGTCCCAACCGAGTGGATGACAAACAACAAAATCTCAGCAACTTACAATTGACATCGACACCATGATGGCTATACGAAGAGAGAGATGGGACCACTGGTCATAACAAAACAGCTGGGTGACCACACGTATGAGCTACAGAATACAAATGGCAAGTTGGTAGGAAGATACCATAAAAACAAATTGAAGCCATACAAAGAAAGGACCAAATAGTCTTTGTCAACAAATGTGTAAGGCAGGAGTAGTAGAGATGAAAGAAGATAACAATTTTTAATGGGTTACTTATAGAAAATTATGTTCAGAATAGGATTACAACAAGGAAGGAAATCAACATAGTCATTGGCTATATCGACCACAAAGAGCATTGTCAACAAAGACAGATGAGGACACTGATTGTCATTAAATAAATGAATCATAGCGACGGAAGATAATATGTTTTTGACATAAGGATGTCAGGGACAAAAATAAAAATGAATCAATTATGATGAAAAAGATATAATATTTCGACACAAAGATGTCGAGGGTAAATTGAGAAGAAAAATAATACAATTACAGAATAATTGTAAGTATAGAAGTTTTCTCTTATAAAAATAAGAGACAAAGAAATGACAATTAGTGAAGTGAGGAAAACCATAATCAGAAAAACAATGCCCATGAATTAAGATGAATATAGCCAATGCTAAGCTCGAAGAAATGTTGAACCAAACAACAATGAATAATAACCCAATCAAGAAAATTAGTACCATTAGTAACATCAGAGTTTAAGAACTGACTCAACAACCTGCCTATACATAAGCTTATAAGACAAAGAAGGCAAAGAACTGAATAAAGTATTGCCATAAACATAATCATAATCATTAGCTCAAAATTTGTATCCTGTTTTTCTCTCCTCATAGCAATGAATACAAGTCAAAAACCACATGAAACACTTAAATTATATTTGTGTCAATGTCAAATGTACAATAACTGAGTATGTGTTGTATAAGAACTGAATATGTGTTGTACAATAACTGAATATATATTGTATGATAACTGGATATATTGTGTAATAACTGAATATGTTGAGTAATAACTAAATGCTTTATGCCAAAACTGAATGTGTATTGTGTAATAACTGAATATGTATTGCATAATAACAGAACATATGTGATGTGATAGCAGGATATATTGTACAATAACTGAATATGTATTGTGTAATGATTGGACATGTTGTATAGTAATCAAATGTGTTGTACAGTAACTGAATATGTATTGTATAATGACTGAAAGTGTATTGTATAATAACAACATATGTGATATGATAACTGGGTATATTGTACAATAACTGGATATGTATTGTATAATAACTGAATGCATTGTGTAGTAATCGAATATGTAAAACTTATAAAGACATGCTGTATCATGTCAAAACGAAGGACAAAGACAAACAGTGAAGAAGACTGAAAAAAAAAAAAAAAAAAAAAATATTGTACAAAGTGATTGAATCATAGGAGTAGGGAGAAGTATTGTATTGTGTTTCAAGATTGTAAATAAGGTGACAACTTGAAAAACAAAACAAGGGGCATATGAGACAGAATATTGATCAATAGAAAATTGTTCATGTAAATATTCTTGTAGGAGTGTGTAAATTTTTAATTTATATAATTTGGGTGTAACAGGGACTTATTTTTTTTAAGATAAACAATGTTTTCTCGTCACTTTGAGTTCAACCAATGAGAACTGTTGCGCGGATGAATACAAAAGAATGGCGGTGTTGCGTCATACCCACGCCAGAAACTACTTTCATTAGCGTCTGTGAGCTCAAAGTGGAAGGACGTATAATTGCTGATGGCGTGTGAACATGTAAATTACACCCAAACTTTTAACCAGCATAGACGCTATCGAATTTTAAAAGTTGTTAACTAACTGAAATTGTGATAAAAAGTGTAAATAACGAATAAATGTGTTTGTGATAAAAGAACGTTGGTTTATGCATTCCATTCGTTGACCGTCGACCCTGCAGATAAGAGTAGCGTCTGCTATAACAAACTTTCCACCTTTTAGTAAAAACATTACTCTTGCTGCTATATTCCTGCTGCTAGGTAAAAACTTATTTAATAAAACCCCGTAACAATATATATTCCCGGTATTTCAGAAACGGCTCTAAAGATTTGGTTAAATTTTTGTATACATGCATATTATATTCACAGTGTTTTCTCTACTCACGTTTAGGTAACACATTCACATCTCTTTCTCTACACACTCTTCTATAAACAATTTTCCATAAAAGACATGATTTTACATAAAAAAGACATTTTTATCCCCAGTTTTAAAATAAGTCATACCATGTTCTGTATGTTTGAAACAGAAATACTATTACATTCACACTATTTTCTCCTCTCACTTTTAGGTAGCACATTCACATCTCTTTCTACACACTCTTCTGCAAATAAGTCATACAATTTTGTGCATGTTTGAAATAGAAATGCTACGTATTATATTCACACTGTTTTCTCTACTTACTTTTGGGTAACACATTCATAACTATTATTTATTTATGCCAACAAACTTACTGTTGGTGTTTTTAAACACACAAGCCGTGTGTGTGTGTGTGTGTGTGTGTGTGTGTGTGTGTGTGTGGTTTACCAGGAGAAATACGAACTGGTTTGAGAATTTAATGTCATTCTGGCAGCTTGTCACAATAGCTATTCATAACTGTTTCTCTACTCACTCTTCTAGAAATAAGTCATACAATTTTCTGCATGTTTGAAGTAGAAATGCTGCATATTACACACACAGGGGTTTCTCTACTTAAGGGGACAGGGTAGTGATTTGGGCTCAAAAAGTCAATTTTTTTGATCTTTAAAAAAAGTAGAAACCTTCCTCTTCAAAATGATTTATATTGTAAGGGTACCGGCACATTTAAGGCTTTAAATTACCCTATTTAAATACGGCGGAGTGCTGGGCCATGCTGGGTTAAAGAGGGCTTTAGAGATGGCACACTTTTCTTTAAATGTAGTTTTCTGTAACTTGACATTTTTGAAACTCAGGTAGGTACATTTTTTTTTCAAAACCACTGAACCTATTTGAATGAAAATTTTACAGTAGTTCCAGAAGCATGTACTCTACAAACGCAACTCATTGTTATTGGAAAAATCCAAAACATAAAATTTTTTCTTTTGAATATAGCCAGAGATATATAAGTAAATGTAGGTTAGCAGTTATGAATACACATTGTCTAGTGCACTACAAAAGTTATGCTTGAATGCTGTAGAAGGAATTTGTACCGTTATTACTATATATATATATATTTTTTTTTTTTTTCAAAAACATGTTATCAGTTTTTACCTTATTACATGCCCATTTTAAATAATTGTTTTGATGTTCTCTATATGAATGTAATCACAATGAATCACTAAATATTCATCCCAAATTAAATTTTGATCTGAGCAGTAGAAGCTTAGATATTCTCAACTAAAGTTATGTTTTGAAATACTGAAATCATGTACGAATCACTACCTTGTTCCCTTAAGTGCTTTTAGGTAACACATTTACATCTCTTTCTCTACTCAGTCTTCTATGAACAATTTTCCATAAAAACGCGATTTTACACACAATATATATATAATATGTAACTGTTAATCTCTAAAACCGCTTAATCGATCACCGCGAAATTCGCCACGTATATGTATTTTTTTTTTTTTTTTTTCATGGAGAAAGTTTTTATGGTAACAATTTTACTACACAATATATTACTTGTGCAATGGATTCAGGAAGCGGTTACATGCACCCGCTTAGCATCAATCAGAAACTAAGCAGGGAATTTGGTATCGCACACACGCTGTGTGGAAAACACTGCGATTCAAATTGCACAAACATGCTTACCATATTGAAATCGTTCATAAACGTAAAAATGAAGGTTGTACCGAGATGGATTAGCCGTGCATGGCCAAGACTTGGGGCTCCCGTTCGCCCGATTTCACCCCGATGGACTTTTTCGCCTGGGGCTTTATTAAGCCTATGATGTTTCAGCCAAAAATCAATGGTCTCGAGCAATTGAGAAACCGCATTTTTGTCACTGTGGAACAGATATGTTAGCAAGAGTGTTTCGGGCTACAGAGGAACGTGGGACCTGTGCTTAGATTTACAGAGTGATCACGCTGAAGCGTATTGAATTTGTGTTCAAAATGTCTAAATGTATGTTGTTTATAGTCTACAAAAAGTGTTTAAGTGGAAAATGGTGATTTTATAAACTCCCTGTATAAAGGATTTGCATACCACTCTTCAAAGCAAAACATACACACAGACACACTACATTTTGCAGACATAAAGTATGTAGCAATGACAGACACAAAATTTAATGGCGGCTGATAGTAGACAATTTCGTGATCAGATTATCCTTTTTCCTTTTGCGCTGTAGACACAATTAATGATGTTTATATCACCAACAACACAGCGTTAATTCACAGCGTGTTTTATTATGCAATACGCAAGGTGTGGCAAATCTCTGATTGGGTGTTGTACTGAACAGCTCCTCCTGTCACCCGCCATTAAGTTTTGTGTGCTATAGTTTATAAATGCTTAACATGATGTACTTCATATTGTTTTTATTTTTATTTTCCAGTACTTGTTGTACGACACCCAGCTGATAATGGGTGGGAAAAAAGTGGAGATTTCGCCTGAGGAGCATATTGTCGCTGTTATACAACTTTACTACGACATTCTATTAATTTTCACATATGTACTTCAGTTAATTGGACTGATTGAAGGAGATTAATGCCGATTATCCTTGTTACCAAGAAGTAACAGAGCATAATTATTCAACATTTTTATAGGTGAATGTATTTGTTACAACTTTGTGTAGTTTTTCAAACTATACCCATGAATTAATGTTAGTGTTGGTGGACGTGTGGACACGTGGAAGAATATTACGTAATTCTCTGGCGTTTTCATCATTACAATGCCACATGAGTTTTAAGAGTTTCCACAGAGCTACCAAATTAATGTAAATATTTAAATCTGATTACATCGTGTGTTCGTGCTGTAACAAAACAACTATCCTGTAATCAATTACGCTTTCCTTTTGGATTAATATTTTATATATGTACATGTTGCTTTATTTCACACATTCCCGGAAAAATAATGAACCAACATGGTGGCCACTCCTTAGGCCACTCCAACGAGCTGTAGTACACTCTTAATTTTTGTATAGCTCTTATTTTTTTTCCATCCGGACCTTCTAGAGCAAGAGCCCGTGACTACCAGGCCTTCCTTATTTTAAAAAGCTGAAGGTTTCTCCGCGCATGTCCCCAACACAGGTAGGAACGATGGGGCTACTATGAACTGCGGATCATCGTGGCTTTAGCAGGTAGCAGGTAGCAAAGGTGTATAAAGTAGCAACCTGAAATAGTCAGAGTATGAAACCTAATTTTCTTATATTTTCTTCGGGACAGTATTAGAAATCATCTCATCCATTTCAGGAACTTTTGAAATGTACAAATAATAATTTTCCCTAGGGCGTCTTCCCCTTGTTCAGAGGCTACCCTCATCGCCCGGCCGCTGCGTCCTCCAGCCACAGCCAAGGCCACGGAGGAGTGCAGGTTGGGGGTGGCGGGGGTCAGCACGCCGACTCCCCCGACCGTAAGGCCACTACTTGAACCTTTTTAGGGACGCTACCTTTCTATCAGGATAGCTCCTCAATTGGCCCCCCAGGGACCTAACGAGGCTGAGTACACCCCGTACCACACCTCCCAGCGGGGCAAAAATCCCATGCCGGTACCGGGCATCGAACCCGGGTCCTCCGCGCCACAGGCAAGCGCGCTACCACTGCGCTACGGAGGTACAAATAATAATATTAATATTAATAATAATAATAATAGTGATGATTATTATTACGTATTATTATTAATTATTATTATTATTATTATTATTATTATTATTATTATTATTATTATTATTATTATTATTATTATTATTATTATTATTATTATTATTATTATTATTATTATTATTATTATTATTATTATTATTATTATTATTATTATTATTATTATTATTATTCTGATGATGATCACGGTGACGGTGACGGTGTTGATGATAATAAATAATAATAATAATAATAATAATAATAATAATAATAATAATAATAATAATAATAATAATAATAATAATAATAATAATAATAATAATAATAGTGATTATTATTATTATTAGGTATTATTATTATTATTAGGTATTATTATTATTATTATTATTATTATTATTATTATTATTATTATTATTATTATTATTATTATTATTCTGATGATCACGGTGACGGTGACGGTGGTGATGATAATAAATAATAATAATAATAATAATAATAATAATAATAATAATAATAATAATAATAATAATAATAATAATAATAATAATAATAATAATAATAATAATAATAATAATAGATAATAATAATAGATAATAATAATAATAATAATAATAATAATAATAATAATAATAATAATAATAATAATAATAATAATAATAATAATAATAATAATAATAATAATAATGATGATGATGATGATGATGATGATGATGATAATAATAATAATGATAATGATAATAATAATTATAATAATAATAACAACAACAATAAAATCAGTCACAATAACAATAATAACAGAAATGAAATATTAAAACTAAGCTCTATACTACAAACCAAAGGTTCTGTTTACTTGAGCGGCGCTGTGGCCGATCGGCTAGAGCGTTCACCTACCACCTAAGTGGCCAGGGACCCACATTTAGTATTCGCGGTGGACGAAGCGACGTCAGGACGGATTTTCTCCGGGTTCTCCACCAATTGCTCCATTGTCACTTTTCCAGTCATCGATTTCGCCTGCATTTTATATCATTCTCTTCCTGATTATCATACCTGGTGGGCTTAGCACTCACTTGCAGGTGTTCACTTTGTCCGGTCCATAGGTCCCTGTACTTCCCGACAGGCAACCGATTGCTAGCAAAGGAATTAGGACCTCCTAGGCCAGATCTTTGCATAAACCAGGTTTTTAAAGATAAAAACAGAACATACAACAGAAATTTTAATAAATCTGTGTATGAAAAATGGGAATGGATGTGCGGGTGTTCTGTAGATAATGCACTGTTTTGCTTTCCGTGTGTTATTTGGAGGGGAGGACACGTGGGCTAAAACCGGCGTAAAAGACTTGAAACATTTGCCGGAAAAAAGCAAGAAACATAGTTTATCAAAGACTCATTTATATAATAAAATGAACTTCCCTGTTCTAGGCAAAACTAATGTTAGAATAAAGCTTGATGATAGCTACAGGGTGTCTGTTCGCAAACACAATGAACTTGTTGATAAAAATAGGTACATTTTGTCACGCATTATTGATCCTATTAAGTTCTGTGGCGAATTTGAACTAAAGCGCGTTCCACCCTTAGAAGACAGTACACGTTAAATGGAGCGCAGTGTTGCAACATGTACTAGTTGCGAATCTTTCACCGCGCGTGATCCGGAGGTGGCCGAGTCCTGTACTTAGTCCTTCAATTGCTGCTTGACGGACACTTTTAACTTTGGTATAAACAATTGATTTCCCCTGGTCCCTAAACCTTTTTACGTCTTTTAGATATTTATGTCGCCATCTGATGGTATCGATATCGTCTCTTTCTATTAATATGCACTTGTTACCCCTTCTTTCATATTCGGACCCCAAATCATGTAAGAACCAGCTAAGAGTGGCCCTTGAGAAATTTGGTAGGGTCTCATCACTGTTGAACCGTGACAAAATTATATTCGGCGTGGGTTGAATATTTGTAAACAGTAAAGAATGAACAATTCGCCGCACTCCACATTGCACTATTCAGTCATATTGGGTTAACCTAGCGTTTTGTGTAGTCCCGCCCTTTTTGCTTTCTTTTTCGATGGCGTTCTTAGAGGTCCTTTCATTAGTTCCTTTTTAATCATACACACTACTGCTTCTGAACACCCGATAGCCTTAGCTGTTTCTTTTACTGCCTTAGACGCATTTTGCTTCAAAAATAATCTAACACATTCATAATTATTTGGCGTTCCTTACTTCTTAATTTACCAACATATCGTCTCTTCCTAGCTTCCCCCTCCATAACTACAAATATTTACAAAAATATTAAACAAATAACGCAATAACAGCTCACAGTTATACACACGTTTTCTGTCGAACTAATGTTAGTGCTGCTCCTTATACTATCTTCTGTGTGAGGCCTGGCGCGAGAATACGCTGAATAGATGAATACCTTTTGTTTGCCTTACTGGATAAAAGAAAGAGGTTACTACCTTTTGGTTTATTTTAAAAACTTTCTCCAACCTTCCTCAAATTTGTTCTCGCTGGTTCCCTGATGTAAACTCAATAACAAAAAAGTTTCACACTGCGTAACTTTTGCAGTGCACAGATATAACATTTTCCGAAAACATTTAATTTAAAAAATTATAACACTTAACTGGGTAAACATAGATAATTCAAAGTAGACAGGTAGTAGCACTATGGTTTACTCTACCTAAGAAAAAAATATAGATGCATTCTAGCAGTTAATTTGTTAGTTAGTGCGTGATAAGTATAGAAACAGCAAATATCGGACTTCTATTGAAAAAAAGTTTTCTGAAGAAATTTGTGCCTATAGAAATGTATAATGACTCTGAAAAGGATATAACCTGATAGATAAAAAAATTCTGCATAGGATAATGTGTTCAAACCTGAAATTTATAACAAATGAATATTTATACCATGCTATTAGGAATCTGGCAACAGCGCGAGGTTAGAAAAGGACGCGGCTAATGGCAACTTGTATGCACTAGATAGAGACAGAGATGTCCCATTTAACTCCATACTGTCTTCTAAGAGTGGAATGCTATACAGCTCTGCGTGGCCATGACGAAACTGACGATTCCGTTAACCCAGGTGTTTTTAAAGGTCTAATAAACTATACCGTAGCCCTTGACAATGTTTTAAGAGATCATCTGGAAAATTGCACTGTCTTTAAAGGTACATCAAAAATAGTTCAGAATGACATTTTAGACGCAATTTTATCAGTTTGCAGAAATTATATCTTACCTGAGCTAGGTGATGTAGAGTTTCTACCCCTTCAGGCTGATGAAACAACAGAATTCATGTAAAACTTTACCGTCCTTAACTGTAAGATATCAAATTGAAGGGAAAATATTTTAGAGATTTTGGGGATATTTCGAAGTGACTGACAGAAGTGCCACTGGTTTAGCAGCAATTATTGTAGAACAGTTACGTGGAATGGGAGTAGAGAAAAATCCAGGGAAACTTATGATGGAGCTTCTGTTATGAGTGGGAAGAAGAGTGGGGTGCAATGTTTGATAAAAGAAAGGTACCCTAACGCAAACTACATTCACTGCTATGCACATCAAGGAAAACTTATCCTTCAGAGTGCAACGTCAGCTTCATCTCACAGCAGAATATTTTTCCAAGACTTACAGGGGATAGGGACATTCTTTTCGAGGTTTCCAAAATGGATGGATTATACAACTGAATTTGTTAAGAAAAAACTTGGCAGTGTCACACCGACAAGGTGGTATTTTCAGTATCGCACTATTAATACCATTTTCGAGCAGAAAGATAATCTACTAAAATGTTTCGAACATATAAGAGACAACGAATTAAATGATAAAAAAGCGTCTAGCGAAGCAACAGGATTTGTACGAAAATTGAGAGACTCTGAATTCACTCTTTGGCTTGAATTCTATCACAAAATTATGCCTCATGTAGCAGTATTATTTGACTGTGTCCAGAAAAAAGACATCGATGCTGTTAAAGTTAGTGAGTTTGTCAAGCACTTAGTTAATGCTATAGTGGAAGGTAGGAAAATGCATGAACATGAAGAAGTGTCTGTATACGAACCCCAAGTAAGGGGCAATGTGTTGAACACAGCAATAGTAGGAATAATAGGGTGGCAGCTCTAGAAGTTTGTGACATGATTACAAGCAATATCTATCAGTGATAGGTTTCAGTTCTCAGGTCATTTGAGTGTCTTGAAGCTATTTTTGGTTGACAGGTTTCCCCAATACTGCAATATATTTCCTGAAAGTGCCTCTCAGACAACCTTGAAATTGTATCCCACAATCAGTGGTCCGAAATTTCGAACTAAATTAAGGTGCTGTATAGTCGTGAAGATTTGCGAAGAGCGTCCGGTGCAACGCCTCTTCTGCAGTTTTTATGTGAAAACAACATGACACGGACTTTCTCTGAGTGTGTGATGGTTTTAAAAATAATTGTTACTCTTTCAATGACGACTATAGAGACCGAACGATCATTCTCTACCCTCAATAGAATAAATGCATTCTTACGAAATTCTATGGGGAACGAGAGACTGAACGCGTGGGCGATGCTATCAATAGAGAAGAAGATAATAAACACCATTCCAGACTTCAACAGACGTGTGATTGAAGAATTTTCTACAGCCAAAAATAGGAGGATTGAGCTGATATACAAAAAATAACAAGTAAGCCTTACATAATAATTTATTGCTTTATTTTCCTTATGTACTACTCCATGTCGATTTTTGTGTGCCCTACCACATTTAAATATCACGAGCCGCCACTGGTGCAATATAACATCAAATATGTAGTCATTCCGTAATTCCATGCAGCTCTTCCTTAAATTATAGCCTTTATACTAATTTTCTTAGAATATTTCCAATTTCCGCAGGTATTTGTTCCCAAGCTTATCCCAGGCATTGTTATTACTGTATAATTTGTGGCATTTATCGAACAAAAAGGTACATCTGTTGTTGAACCAAAGTGATAAGTTTTCCTCATCTATTGCTGCAGATATATCAAGCGCAATGAATGATTTACTGCTACTGAATACAAATGTCACAGCCACACATCATTAGAGATGACCTTGATTAGCACGAAGGCTCCCAACAGAGACACGATTGATACCGATTGTGAAACCTCACCCGCGGAAGAAGCTGAAGTATTCTCTACGAGCGGAAGCCAGTGGAAAGCTGAAATTATACGCGTCGCGCCGCGCTTAGGTGAGAGCCGTTCCATTTATTAACATGGAAAAGATATTTTTCGGCGCGCCGCGCTTCGCTTCTGCGCGTCCAAGTGTGAGCCTGCCTTAAGTCTCCCATAGAAATAACCGTAATCCGGTAAAGATGCACTTATTTTGGCAAACTACAGTCACTGTCTTTGCTTCCCAAAGTACCATAAAATGCCAGCATTTGCATGCAATATAATCCGCAAGATACTTTATAGCGTAAATGTTAAAATCATCAATTTGAGAATTATCGCTTATATTCAATCTTATAGTATTATTGCCTCCTCATATTCAATGAGTGCCGAAAGTACTTTAGCAAAGCTCGGTAGAAATGAAATCTAAGAACTCGGTGTCACAGTTGAAGTCTTGTTGAGGCTGATTAGATTGAGTGAGTGAGTGTGTTGGGTTTAAGGGCCCGTCGACAACTTGGTCATTAGGGCCCCTGATTAGATTGATTAGGTGTCACCTCCACTGATGCTCCATCGGAAATTGGAATTTAGTTGTTGCTTGTAAGTTAATTGGCCATTCTCACACTCTGTCAGGATCTGCCAGTTAACTAATATGATGTCTGCAACCTTTTTAAGAAGGGTAAAAGGAAGTGAAATGCAATGACCTTCGTTTTGCCAAAGGATAAAGCACCACCTTAAATCCCAAGCCGTGTGAAAATTCAGGTATAACATGAACAAAAGGCTGATTTCCCTTTATGCATATTCATGCAGTGCTTCTTTCACATTTCGGAAATAGGGAAAATACTATCTTTTCCATTTAAAGAAAAGAAACACTAGCCACATGCTGGAATAACATTGCAATTATACAACATTTTTAAGATATTTCATTAGCAAGCGTAATTTGCTATAAAATCCAATTATGTTTCAATCTCAAATAAGGATCATCTGGGAAATTGAGCAAAATTTATAACCAAAATTACTTATAGATGTTTAAGGTATGGAAATATGTATAGCATATGCCTTAATGATAAAAATGTGATGTACTACATACACAATTTTCTTGAACAAAGTATTCTTTCCAAGGCTTATTCTTCCGTCTACTTCATGTTAACAGAGATAAACTTTCATCACACATTATAAAGGATTTAGTGGGCGAAAGCGATAGTCAAACCTTTTATAAAGCGTGTCGATGTAATGGCTTTGAAATTCCATTTTCTTTGCAGGACGACGAAAATAAATCAAACTAAAATGATCATAAAAAAAAACAGAACCACCTTTTCTTCCACCCCCCCCCTCTCTCTCTATTTATTACATTATAAAAGGTATCTATCTTCTAGTAAGGGTTGCATTGCAATTTTAACCTAAATGTTGAAAAAAGTGTGTTGGAAATTCTTAACAAAATAATAATCGCACGATTATATGGTACACTTTTGTTCCTTTTTCCTACGCATCACATTTCATTCTAAGTATTACGAAATTAGAGCTTTGTTTTCAATTAAAACTGCCTACGTTGACTATTTCATGTCAGAAAGCAAGCTAAACAGACTAGAGGTAATCAAATAGTACGATGGAAATTGAATTATATTGTAAAATGTGAGCTGCACATTATGTCATCAGCAGACAGCTCTATAGAAAGAGCGATTGCATGGGAAGGGGGCAATAGGCCTCCCTCCGTCGGCTAACCAATGGTCAATGAGTGTGCACTCGATGAACATAATGTATAACTTGTGAACGTTAAGTGTGTTTTCGTAGTTAAATGCTCTGTGATTTTGGGCACGCGTATTTGTTTACCTCTTAGATGTGTTTGGTTCTGTACCACTCAGTGATGCCAATTTAGTTGTTTTTAAACTAAAACTGGTCTTTTTGGGAAGATGTTTAGTTGGCAAAATTTATAAATTTAACATTGCTAGTATAGGAATTTAGTTGTTTGGTAAACTGCATTTAGTTGGAGAAAATATCTTTAACATCGACAATACAGACATTTGGCGGATTTCTTATTTTTGTCTGGTTATTTTTCTTGATCCTCTATTGGCAACACTGGTACCACTTCTGCACTATGAAGCTATGAAGTGAAAACAAACTGTGGTGAGAACACAGAACACCTAGTAGGGTGAGAACACATGTGGTTGGTGTAGTCCACAGGTCTACTCTTTTACTTACTTACCGTGCTGTGTATCAAGCAAGGGTTCTGATTGTTACGTTGTATGAAAATAGTCCGCAATTTTCAATTGTGCTGGTGAAGAAAATAAAAAGTGGGAGTCTACAGTATGAGTTGATCAAACAACGATGATTTGGATCATGTTTTGTGTAGTCTTTTAGTTACATTCGTAATAAGTGACCGTCTGTTTAAAAAAAAAAAAAAAACATTACGTAGTGACTGCTCATTTTCCTCTAGAAAGTTTAATGAAGTTTTAAAGCGAAGAGGTACGGTTTTAGCATTAAATACTAGATATATTTAAATGCCCACTGACCAATTTGTTTTCAACTATGTTTAACATCTATAGGATAAACCTACCCGTTTTCGTAATGCAAAGCATTAACTATGTAATAAAGACAATGCATGTATTCAAAAACAAGTTTATTAATACTTATCGTACAAATTCAGCACTAATAGACTATCATCAAGCCAATAACCGCTAAGAATCTAAGTGAGAAATTTATTAATTTAGAAAGAAAAATCTACATAATTATGTACCTTATTTCGTGGTCTACTTAATTCCGTGACTTACTGTATCTAATTCCCTGAAGGTTCCGTCCAGGAGTTCAAGTTTTCATTCACTGTCACTCAGTTTTTTATGCTTCTGCACACTCATTACACATAAAAACAGCAGGTGGATTATTAGAATATACAGATTGGCAAGTTTCGTGGTACCATTTCAAACAAAAGCAGCATTGAATCCAGGAACTTTTATTTTTCTCACTTCCATACTTCAGCGCAAGCATATTACAGCTCCAATCATCATCAGTTCTCTTCTCAGCATTCTTCGTCTTCTTTCCTCATAAACCACTTGTCCTGGTTTGTCTCTGGGTAGAAAACATTTCTGTTTTTGGATCCAGTTGCACTTTGAGTTTCTCCTGGATAGAAAACTGGATGAGGGGTCCATTCTGGCTTGCTAACCACAATGTTTTTCTTTCGCTGCAAATTTAGGCAGCTGGAACATCTCTTCTACTCGTTTGGAGACATCCAATTTTACTTTTGGAACAACACTGCCAGTAGTACCATCATTTGCTGTTTCTAAAGGTTCCATTCTGGATCCTCCCATACTGCCAAGATGTTAAGGAGGAGCATTTCTGTCTTTGTGAAGCCTGAAATGATGTTTTTTTTTTAGATTGTCTCACGGAAGGCAGGATTTAAAATGCAATAGAAATCAAAGCGACCTGGCCCTCTCAGTGCATTTCCTTCTTGAAAGACCCCAATGTTACTGCCAAACCACTTTTAATGGCTGGTGTACAGACACATCTAATGGTTGAAGATGATGACTAATGTGAGCAGGAATTATAATCAGAACAATCTGATGCTTGGAAGCTAATTGCCTTCACACCAAAGCGGTCTGGGTTCAATCCCAGGCAACCACTTGTGGAATTTGTGGTGGACGAAGTGGTGCTGGGATGGGTTTCCTCCAGGTTCTCTGGTTTCCCCTACCATCTCATTCCACCAGTGCTCCCATCTTCATTCCATGTATCATCAGTGTCACTGCCTGCGGTGCCGTATGTAGTAAAAGCGAGCATTAAACACACACACAAAAAAGAAGCTAATTGCAATATCTCTGGAATCAAGTGACTTGCATGAGAGTCCATGATCAGTGGCCTGTCAGCCACTTTGGGATAAGTGCACATTCACATTAGGGAGTGCACCTGCAGTCCTTCAATCATTCTCACCCCTTTAAAATTACTGATGTTGGACTAAACTCTCCTCAGCATTGATGCATGGTAACACTGTATGGATCCCTGCTTTGTCTGCTATTGTACAATTGTAGATGTATTTGTTTTCAATTTTGGTCACAATTTGTCCAGATTTCAACATGCAGCACATCCCAGTCTTGCCACAGTTCCACTTTATTATATGAGGTCCATATATTTACTTTCTCTACTGGTAAGTAGAGGAAGTATTGTATTCCACCCAAAAATTTGATGTTGAGATTTCACCAGAAATATATGTTTTGAGATCTCCTGAATCCAAAAAAGGAATTTTTAGAAAACGGTCTGTGTGTGTGTCTGTGGACAGCATAACTCAAAAACGAAAAGTAGGTTAAAAACCAATGTTGGTATTTAAGTTTAATGTCTTTCAACACAAAGATTTTGAAGAAAATGGCCCCACGCCAAACTACCCTTTACATGGAAAATTTTACAAAATTTTTTATTTTCTTGAAAATGGTTCTAATGATTTTGATTAAAATGTCATATGTTTAAGATATTTTTATGACAAATGAAATGTATATCTTGAATTTTCTGGCTATAGCCTCTGTAGTCGTATTTACTTTGGACGACTTTTGCATAACTGGTAAGCCATTAGAGATAGACCAAATCATACTATACCAGAAATGTAGATCTTGCTAAAATACACAATTTGTGTCCCAATAAATTTTCTTGTAAAGTGAACCATTTCGGAGATATTCCTTGTTATGTGTGTAAATTTCAGAAAATTTAAAACTTTCGTGAAATGGAACATCGTTGTTCATTTTTTTATATGTTAAGTGTGCAAAGCTTAGAAAGCTTAGAAGATTTAACCATCGCACTAAGCCTATTGTATTCTAATATTCCCCTTGCACCTACAAGGAAATAAGCAATAAGATAATTTGTACAAATGTTTATCTTAACTAACACGAAGAAAATATAGGAATAAGAGTTTGTAAGAATGGTTAGTACAAGAGTAGAGAAAGTCATGTGAGTGCAACACATAAGATTTTTTGTATAGAGCTTCCAATTTGTTGTAGAAATCATTGAGCATTTCTTGGTTGGCTCCCATTGCTTAATATTGTGACAAGTTTCCTGGGATGCATAGGCACAGGTTGTATCTACTTCTGCAACTGAATAAGCAAGTTGTTGAATTCAGTCCAAAACTAGCTTCTTGCAGGTCCACAATGAACTTAACTAGGGTTACTTTACTTGCAGAGCAAACAGTCTACCCATCATTTTAATGTTTGTTGATGTTATATTATTTGCCATAAAAATATCTTAAACAGGCATTTTAATCAAAATCATTAGAGCCATTTTTGAGAAAATAAAAATTTTCCATGTGAAGGGTAGTCTAGAGTGGAGGAATTTTCCTCAAAATCTTCTTGTCGTGTCTTTGAAAGATATTAAACTTAACTTTGGTTTTTAACCAACTTTTCGTTTTCGAGATATAGTGTTCACATACACATCGCAGACCTTTTTCTAAAAATGCTTTTTTTGGGATTTAGGGGACCTCAAAACACATTTCTGCACCAATCTCAATATCAAATTTTGAGTTGAATACTTTCCCTACTTACTATACATAACAGAGAAAGTAAAAAGCAGATGTGCTCAATTTAAAAGCCTATAACTCCCTTTTTAAGAGACTTTCCTATATACAAAATAAATTGTTAAATGCCAACAAAGTATTCCATTTTGTTACACCTGTGCATGTGTGGAGGCAAGTACCAACAGTGAGTAATTGGAATCTTTTTGTTCTGCATATCTTGTTGGTTACCAATTTATATACAGGGCTTTCGAATTGATTCTTCACTGCCACACGGCCTTTTGCCTGTGCGAGTTTGAAGCCGCCACGGCCGGGTTTGCCGCTACTAACAAGCCGGACATAAAACATGTATAAAAATCTTACCTTATAGAAGAAGAGAAATCATATGGGTGGTTTCAACAAGATTCTGCTACTGCAAGTACAGATCGTGACTGAAAAAATGGGGTCAAAATGTCATTTCGGTACCTCTCTTTATTTACAGTCTGGTTGTAAAATATTGGACTAATTATGCGTCGCGCTAACAGCACACCAAAGTTCAAATCTCCGATCATAATGGGGGATTTCTTGAACGTGATGTGAATTTTGAGATGCCCAATACCAAGTGTTATGAGTGTTCACGCGGCCATTTTGATGAAACCACGCCTCATCTGAAAAGAACAGAAGCTGTGGATCGATTAAACCATTGTTCACGACATTTCCAACATTTTCTATAAGGTAAGATTTTTGTACATGTCTTACATGCAGCTTGTTAGTAGCGGCAAACCTGGCCCTGGCAGCTTCAAACTCGCACAGGCAAAAGGCCGTGCAGCGGTGAAGAACCAATTCGAAAGCCCTGTACTACTTATTATTTGAAACCAAGTTTTTTCTCCCAGATCCTCAGTCATTGGGTTTAGCTTTGCAGTTTCTATGGCCAGGAGTGGCTACAGGGGTAGTGCCTCCATGCCATACCTTAATAAAATGAAAAAAATATGTATTTTAAATTATTTGTATACTCCACGGTTACATCAAGAATACAAGCATTAATCTTATTACTCTTAAAGGCGCAATGAAATGGCATGTCTGATAATGGAAAACCATAGAACCTGAAGGAAGCGACTGCAAATTACAAGTTTGCAACCTTATTACTATTCTATGAATCCAGGCCACTTCAGATCTGGCTCTGAATTACAGTGTTCTGGACGTCAAGTCTGGGCAGTAGAGGGGATTGGAGGGGAAGGGTAATAGCTCATGTTCATGCCAGTTAGTAACTGTCATGGCTACCATTGGCAGCACATGCAAATTTTTGTACCAACTTTATCACACACTTAGTAGAATGTGCTATATTGCAAAATGAGAACTAAGTCATCTTATCACTACTACTGTGTAAAAGTATAAAATTGTGTCTTATTAAATCATTAATTTTCTGTTTATACTTACAATTATATAAATAATTGTTTTCAACAAAGTTGGCCGCACTGCCAATAATCCCATACATTTGAAAGAAAGGTGTGCTAGGAGTTGGGATCAAGGATGTAGGAACAGTAAACACATGGTAAACACTGTCGAGTACATATGTGATTATGCGTGCACTTTGCTTTGTTTAAGTAAAATGAACAAAGTGAGTTCTTCACTAAGTAGTCATTTTCTACAGTATTGTTAGAAGACAAGGTGAAAGTAAAATCTATGGGAAGACCTACCCCTGATCTGCATATAAACACAGAACCAAAAAGTGCAAGGGTTAACCGCATGAGCGTCGGCAGACATTTTTCCAGGGGGGGGCCACATGTTTGAAATTTGTAATCAGATAATATAAATTCACTATTTTATTGTGAAAATTTATAATATTCGTTTCATATAACCATGTTAATTTGTGTTAAATAGAAATTGATCTTTTAAAATAGTAGTTTAATAGTCAGTAATTGATTGCACATTAAGTTGACCAACTTCCAGGGAGGGGCCGCGGCCCCCCCTGCCCCCCCCTTCGCGACGCCCATGGTTAACCGTGTTAGAAAATTTAAAAGGGACAGTTACACAAAAAACAAATAGATCTGTGGATGTGAGGTGAAAAATGCTTTGTTCTGCTTTCCATGCATTCGATTTTCGTGATGATAACAATTGATTTAGTTCACACTTGGGAAAAAATTAGACCCACAAGAAATCCAAGCAGTATATAAAGAATGTGATGAACCAAGCTGTACTAGGTAGCATAGATATCTCAGCTAAACTTGACTCCCAGTGTCAGCAAGCCATCCTAAAGCATCACCAGCAACTACATAGAAGCAGGTATGTCCTAAATTTAATAATCAATTGCATACGATTCTGTGGAGTTAGAATTAGCATTACATGTACACAATGAATCAGAGAACTTGAATAATGAAGGCGTATTTCAAGAATTAATCCAGTTCAGTGCTGAGCTGAATAGGGACCTAAAGTTACACTTCTGTTCTTGCACTGCATTTAAAAGAACATCCAAAACCATACAGAATGACATTTTAGAATACATGCTACAGGTATATCATGATGAGGATGTTCAAGGAATAAACAAAATTGGATGCATTGCCATTATAGCCAATAAAACAACAGATGCATCATGTCACAGCTGGTATTGATATTGCAGTACATTGTAGAAAGGTTTTGGACATTTATTGTGTCAGAACATGATGTACGTAATATACTTGTGAAATTTTTGGTAGCTTGAAATTTGATCGTCTGCTTGCGATAAAAGTCACTAGTAGAGGTAATGGTCATTGTGGTTGTCGTCATTGTGCATTATAAAACAAACTATTTCCGGGTTGTATTTTGGCACTACTGGTGCATTCATGCTTCAGCCGCCACTACCTATGGCTTATGTCATTCTGCACTGCTTCACTCTTCAGCTGCTCTTTGTAGTTTTCCTTGCTCTATTTTTTGTTCATATGTTTTCTGAATAGTGAAGGTACAAGACGTATTGAAATCTCTGGGCAAATGAGGTCCAGAATGATGATGCATATTTATCACTGGAGCGAGTGAAGTAGTAACTTCAGAAATTACTTCTTGGCAGACACTCCCTGCCCAGGTGAGGCACACTGCTTTATGATACCAGAGTCTATTGTAACTGTTGAAGCTATTGTGATGGGAAATCACTGTATAGGTGAAACAGCCACAAATCTGAACATTAGTAATGACTCACCACATCACATTGCCATTTACTTTTGGAAGGTGGTGCCTAGCAGCTCTCTCCAGAATTCCTTATCAATCACATCTTTGGACCAGTAAAAGAGGCAATGGGATGAAAGAAATTTCATCCCAGTAAGGAGGTGCACCAGTTGGTATAGGTCGCGCGTTACTTCTTGACGAATGAAAATTTTATATGAAAGGTTGAATGCGAGTCACTACTCAGCTTTTCTGGGAACGTTCGCATGGAGAGAGAAGGTACAGTCTGCAGTGAGGTGACGCTCATGCTTCTGGGCTGAAGTAGTACAACAGTACAAATCAATTTATCACACTTCCAGTAATATCAGCCACACGTATACCTCTATAACTGTTTTCACTTAACTTTCTTGCATTCTTCTATTCCCGAGATTTCTCCCTCGTCTTCCTCCTCTGAATTACTGTTATTTTCGTTGCATGCATACATCCACACTGCACAAAACTTTTGCAGTCGACTGTATACACAAACGCGACAGAGGAAAACAGAAGTGTCTGTTATCGTAGCAGAAACATTTGCTGACCTGTTTATTAAGGGTAGGCCTACTCACTGGATTTCTGCTCAAGGTCATTCGCCAAGAACAAACGCGCAACCTATACATTAGTTGCTGCTCACACAACCATAAGATTCTTTTTGTAAAAAAAGCTGTCCACTTCCTATGCACTGGGAAGCTGAAATTAAGGTTTTATTTATGAATGCCGTTTAAGCACTATGGTTCTCAGCATCCCATTGGGCATGAGAGACTGCTTAATTTTGCCCAGAGGCCTCTTATCAGGCTTGAGATTTACATGCCGTAATTCTACAATACGATAATGGCTTTAATGCCCTTGCGAAGAAAGCCATGCTAAGGATTTTTATACCTGAAAAAGTCTACCACCCTCTGCCAGATTTGAACCTGCGACTTCAGAAACCAGAGGCTAGCATGTTATTGCTAGACCAGAGAGAACGACTATGCACTGGAGCTGTGCTCTGCATTGACTGGGATGTGTGAGGATGATGATGTAGATAGGAGGCCACATTTATCACTTTTAACTTCAGAACTTCATCAGTTTTTTCATTGATATACATTTCATTACTGAAAGTCTCATACTGCTCATAATACTACTTGGCAAAGCCACGAGGCGTATTGGAAAGAACTGCCCAGCTGTTTACATATGCTTATCGCACAAACACAGTAAGACAGGGTATGTACACTCTGTTCAAATGCAATCATATCTTCAGGACTGCAGCATCTCATACATCGACAGGTGCAAGAGATCATATATTTGTTTTATCACTGACTATACCACAAGTTACTATTATTTCACTTTTCTAATAAACAACATAAGAAGTGGTCGTAGCGCACGATAGCCAAGGTCAGTACGCCTCGTCGCTTTGCCAAGTAGTATATGGCAATGATATTGGCTAAATCATTTGTGCTAATCCTGTTTTGGTTACAAGTGAACTATGGGTGGAGGTGATATACATGATGGGCAACTCCAAACCTGCAAACTAGCATGTTAATATCTGGGAAAGTACTGTCAGAAAGTAACTTGTCTGCAGCATGTTGCCGGTGTAACCGCCTTTGTGATGTATAAGACAAGAGGGGATAAATCAAACAGCTTTGACTTTACCATTACGTTAGCTGAAACATTATCATCATTAGGTGGGGTCAAGAGCATGCTGTGAGGGGCATCCTTCAAAGTTTCCAAGCCACCTTGACTTGTTGGATGCTGCTTTCCTGATAATCTCAGGGATGGCAAAGAAAAAGCTTACAACAAGATGTGTGGTCTGCTGGAGTAGTTGTAAGTTAAAGGAAACTTCATAGTGTGACGTTGGTCAGCAGCCGCCATCAAGAAGAGATTCTAGTTCAACTATCTAAAACCATTGTGCAGCAAGTAAACAAGTTGACAATGAGCATGGCAAAACACAGCAATTGCAGACAATTTTCAAAGTTGTTTATGTGCTGGGCTCGTTTGTAAGAATTTCCAAGGAAAGTTGTATTTTCCAGAGAATTCACCTGGCATATAAAAGTGAGAGAACCCAGACAGAGAGTCACTCATTAAGTGTTGAACGAGAGAACTGTTAACAGTTAGTTTTAAGTGTGTGTATGTGTATGTGCATGTCAGAGACATTTGTGGACATTTGATTGTCATGTCGGATGTTCCAAAGAGAAAAAAAAGTAACTGACCTTGGAGCTACTACACAGAAAACAATCAAATATTGATGGATTAAAATCACTTCACATTAAAGTTCATTTTCTGTTTTAAACTTATTAACTGCTATTAACCATTGCATTTAATGTCAGACTACTATTTCTTCTTTCTCTGTTTATCTTGCTCGTATGGAGAGCTTACTCCCCCCAGGACTTACAAGTGGGCACCTGGTGCCAGATGCCTGTCGAGGAGCAGACAAACTCTGTATCTGAGAGTAGCCAGGATGTGTGATTAGTCTGAAGTGAGGAAAGAGATAATATGCAATGAGGGCAAAATGGATGAAAGGAACGGTGATTGTAGATGGAATGAATGGCAGGGGAAACTAGAGAACTTGGAGAAAATCCACCCGGGTGCTGCTTTACCCATATGGTCCCCTGCAATTGACCCCAGGCTGCCTTGCTTAGAGGCGAACAGTTTTACTGCCCAGCTATAGCTCCACCTCAATGTTAAACAAAAGCTTAAAATTAAAAATTGTTTCCATACAATTGTCTTGAGTAAAACGTTTGAATAACAATACTGAGACAACAATATTTTCTTTATTTCAGGCAAAAAATGAGCAGCCACAATCACCATTCTCAGTGTACTCTTGAACGGTTAGAGCAGATGGAACTGGAACATTTCAAGGAGAAAAAGTTAAGGTAAGCATATTTATACCAGATGAAGCGACTGTCGGCACTATTTTGTTCAAATGAAAGATATCAAATATTCATTAGGATTCTAAAATAAGAACAAATTAGAAACTAAAAACTTCACTTATCTTAGTATGTTGATATCCTTTTTTTTATATAAAAAAAAGGATATCAACATACTAAGATAAGTGAAGTTTTTAGTTTCTAATTTGTTCTTATTTTAGAATCTTGTTGCTTCACTGTTAATAGCTTCAATTTTTACTTAATTTAATTCATTAGGATGCTTCCAAAAGCTGCATTAGATGGTGGCCGAAAGGTTAGAGTGCTCGTCTTCCACCAAGGTGGCCCAGGTTCGATCGCAGGGGACTGTGTGTGAGATTGGTGGAGGACAAAGCAGCATCTGGGAGGGTTTTCTCCAGGTTCTCCAGTTTCCCCATCACTCTTTCCACCAGCTGCTCTATCATCATCTTTCCTTCCATAAATTTCACCCACATTTTGCATCTTCTTCCTTGCTCTCTTACCAGCCTACAGGCCATGCCCTCCTGTTTCTGATTCTGTGCTCCCAACTCCATTTCCTGGTTGCAAACACCTATATTTACTAGCCAGGAGGGACTCAGGATGCTAAGCTCATCCACCCTCCACTACTACACCCCACTCATCACGCCCATTGTGGGCTGAGGAGGGCGTACAATGGTCAAGCGGTAGGTCGTAGCACTGCATGGGCTGTTGTGCCATGGAGTTCAGTTTAATTTATTAATGTCAGACTAGCAATCTTATATATGTATAATCCAGGCATGGGCACGAGAGAAGAGGTAGCGATTGAACTTGCCTTACTCACCCCACATTCCCTTGTCAAGTGACAAAGGTTGTTTGGATACAACACATGCAGTGATGACATTGTTCCACCTGTGTGCTATTAATAATCTCTACACTGTTACTAATTATATTGTTTATAGTAAACATATTTTGCATACAATAATTTTTAGTCACCTACTGTGGTTAGGCAAATTACATAAACTTCAAGTTTATAACTTTCCTTTATCTTATGCACATAATATTCTTATACTGCTTTATGATTAGCATGCTAAGTTGTTTCTCTTTCAAAATAAATAATGCAATAAGATTCTATTGCTATTTACCCTTCAAAATATTTTCAAACTATTTGATCAACACAAATTGTTTGATTTTAAACTCAGTATTGTGTTCAAATATTAAAACACGAAATACAATAGCTTATAGTAAATAAAATGAAAAGAATCTAAATCCCTAAAAATCTGATGTGTTGCACTCACATGACTTTCTCTACTCTTGTACTAATCATTCTTACAAACTCTTATTCCTATATCTTCTTCGTGTTGGTTGAGATAAACATTTGTAAAAATTATCTTACTGCTTATTTCCGTGTAGGTGCAAGGGGAATATTAGAATACAGTAGGCTTTGTGCGATAGTGAAATCTTTTAAAACTTTGAGATCCTGTTCTCTGTGCACGCTTAACATATAAAAAAATGAACAACGATTCTCCATTTCATGAAGGTTTCAAGTTTTCCGAAAGTGACACAAATAACAAAGAATATCTCCAGAATGGTTCACTCTACAAAAAAATTTATTTAGACATAAATTGTGTGTTTAGCCGGATGTACATTTTTACTTTCTCTACCGGTGAGTAGAAGGAAGTATTATATTCCACCCAAAAATTGGATTTCTAGATTTAACCGGAGACCCCCTGAATCCAAGAAAAAGCATTTTTACTTTCTCTACTGGTAAGTAGGGGAAGTATTGTATTCCACCCAAAAATTTGAGTCGAGATTTCACCGGAAATATGTTTTGACACTCCTTGAATCCAAAACAAGGCATTTTTAGAAAAAGGTCTGTGCATGTGTGTTTGTGTCTGCCTGTCTGTGTGTCTGTCAAGGTATGGACAGCATAACTCAAAAACGAAAAGTAAGTTAAAAACCAAAGTTGGTATTTAAGTTTAATATATTTCAAAGATGCGACACAAAGATTTTGAAGAAAATAGCTCCACCCTAAGCTACCCCTTACATGGAAAATTTTGATTTTCTTGAAAATGGCTCTAACAATTTTGTTTAAAATGTCATATGTTTGAGATATTTTTGTTACAAATGAAATGTATATGTTGAATTTTTTTGGCTATAGCCCCTGTAGTCGTATTTACTCTGGACTTTTGCATTACTGATAAACCGTTAGAGATAGACCAAATCATACTATACAAAAAATGTAGATCTTGCTAAAACAAGAGATAGACCAAATCATACTATACCAGAAATGTAGATCTTGCTAAAACATACAATTTATGTCCAAATAAATTTGTTTGTAGAATGAACCATTTCGGAGATATTTCTTGTTATTTGTGTCAGTTTCAGAAAACTGAAAACTTCTGTGAAATGGAACATCGGTGTTCATTTTTTTATATGTTAAGTGTGCAAAGAGAATGGGATCTCAAAACTTTAAACGATTTGACTATCACTCAAAGCCTACTGTATTCTAATATTCCCCTTGCACCTACAAGGAAATAAGCAACAAGATAATTTGTACAAATGTTTTTCTCAACTAGCACGAAGGAGATGTAGGAATAAGAGTTTGTAAGAGAAAGTCATGTGAGTTCAACACATCAGATTTTTTGTATAGTAAGATTGTATAGTAGTATGTGATTGCACATATCTAGGAATAAAAATAGATGCAGAAGCCAAATGAGAGAACCAAAAGAAGACAGCACTGGCAAAAGTAAAAGCAGCAATAATGTCTCTGAGAGGATGTCTATACAAAATGTTGGAGATGGAGGTGAAATGGGTGGAAAGGGTATACAACTCAATGTTCAAGGCCTGAATGCTATGGTACCACTACAGGGACTTGAAGATGGATGGGAAGTTTTTGATCATGTAAACAAGTTATTTTCTAAGGAAGTTCTGGGGTTGGCAATAGTAACGGTAAATGAAAGTGCCCTAATTAAAATGGGTAGAGTAGCAAGAAAAGGATTAGTTATGGAGGGGGCTTTAAAATACTAGAGTAGGATTCTGAGCTTCGATGACGATACTCTGCTGAAACAATGCTTAAAATATCAAGAATCAGGCTCACAAAATACAGGTTGAGCATGTCATTTACAAAAAGACTTCGAAGGCAATGTTTGGAACGAAGGGGAATTAAGTTATAAAGGTTTTTGGAAGCCAGAAAAAGGATTTGAAGATACAGAGATACAGAAATTATTCAGCCAATTATCAGAAAAAAAGTAACTTGTGTCCATTTCAATGAAAAGTAGTTGGGAAAGAGAGGGTACAACGGCCACTGTTTATGTTTTGAGCCTAATAATAAACATTCAGTAATTTTGTCATTGGAAATTGCTGTATTGTTTTCTGAAATATTCTCCTTTGCGATCAAAACACTTTTGCATGCATTTGAACCATTTGTCATTGCGTTTTTTCCAGTCTGCTTGAGACACCTCGAAAACAGTTTTTCAGTGCATCAACAGCTTCTTCTGCTGGCGAAAATTGTGGCAACACATTTTATTCTTGTCTTTCAGGAACAAAAAGAGTTCATTGGGTGCCAAATCAATATTGTATGGTAAACGAGCCATCAATTTTATTTTTTGAGTGTTCAAATAGTCAGTTGTGAGACGAGATTTGTGATTGCTCGCATTATCTTGATGAAAAACAATCCAATGGTGCTTGTTTGTTTTCCTTATTTCACCAGAGACTTCCGGCAAAAAACAGGTTCTATACCATTCACAATTGACCATTTTACGTTTCTCTAAAGGCACTGTTACCACATGACCTGTTTTTCTGAAGAAACATATGACCATTTGTTTCAAAGTGCTTAGAGCATGAACAGCTTCTGTTGGATTTGGTTCATCTTGAAACATCCATACAGTTGACTGTTGTTTATGTTCTGGCTCATACGCATAGATCCTCAATTCATTACCTTTTACAATCTTATATATATCTTTTGAAGCACCGCCACTGTGTCTCTTGAGCAATTTTGTGCACCAATCGACATACACATCTTTTTGAGATGCTTATGTCAGATAACAATAATCAGACAACAATCAGTGTTGTCAAGGCTCAAAATATAAATATGCCCCTTGTATATAGATACTAACAGTGAAGAAAGAAAGTGGTTAGCGTGATTAAGAGCAGAGTATATAACGTTATATATCTGTCCAGTCACACAGTGTATTATCTTGGCAGTGAGATGTCACTTAAAGCTCATATTCCAGGCATTAACTCAGTCTCTGCTGCCTGTTTCAGGCAGAGAATTCGTGAGTCAAGTATGGAGTTGAGGGAATTGGAAACAAAGCTTCGGGCAGCATATGCAGCTAAGGAATTAGCTGCACAGCTAGCAGAGAAAGAAGCAGCTAAATTAGAAGAGAAGGTAAGATACATTTTCCTCTTCTTCTTCCTCATCTCTTCGTTTTCTCTCCCCTATTTAACAGTCAACATGGGAGAACATATATATTTTTGAGTTCAGTCACTAAAGTCATTAAAATTAAACAGGTCATTTTAATTATTATTTATATATGCCAACAAACTTCCTGTTGGTGTTTTTAAACACACAAGCCGTGTGTGGGCAAAGTTTGAGAGGTAGAACTGGAACTTAAAAATTCAATGCCACAACTGAGATTTGAACCACAGACCTTCCGCTTACCAGGTGGCTGCTCCAACCATTGAGCTATTGTGACAAACTGCCAGAATGACATTAAATACGAACTGGTTTGAGAATTTAATGCCATTCTGGCAGTTAGTCACAATAGCTCAATGGTTAGAGCAGCCGCCTGGTAAGCGGAAGGTCTGTGGTTCGAATCTCAGTGGTGGCATTGAATTTTTAAGTTCCAGTTCTACCTCTCAAGGTCATTTTAATTTTTAATGCATAAAATTAACATTTCCTTAACTGACCATATTAAATTAGCTACAATTAAACAAGAATTTGGAATACTAATGTAATAATCAGGATCTGATATTTCAGTTATATAAAGTTTATATCTTTATTGTTTAAAGTCTGTTCCTGTTTTTATTGGTGTGTTGAGAAACAAAATTTGACCAATTTAGTAAGTGTTATCAGAACAGTTATACTAACTTTTATGTTTCCTATCACTTATCAGTATTATCATAGTAAGTATGGTTTCACACAAAGGATTGATATCAAGGTTTCAACAGAAATACTTTTTTTGAGGTCACATAAATCCAAAGAAGTATTTCTAGAAAAATGCCTGAGTGAGAGAGAGACAGACAGAGAGAATACGTGCATGTTTATTAGAACTCTACATATTAATATTTAGCAGACCTAATCCATATATAGGTAAGTAAATAATGAAGCAGTCAAATGAACATTTTCCAGAATTCCCGGAGGTGTATTTGTAGCTTTTTCCAGCAAAGAAAAATAATTGCTTTCTTTTTGTGGAAAAGGAATTAAACCTCCAGTATAAGTATAAGTGCCGAACCTTTTACTTTGGATTTAACCCAATTTTTGTTTTGATAAAAGCGTTTGCTTAAAGCTGCTGTTGTAACAATAATGGAGAACAAAAGAATGTTTCATAAATGCTTGAATAATCTTTGTTTTTATTTCATATATGAAAACTATATTTGTATACTACTGCAAATAAATGTGATAAAATTGTATGTTATCATATTACATTTTCAGAATAATTTCTTTGAGGTCACTTGGCAAAATTTAATATCTTGACACTAAATAAGGGCTGCTGGTAGGTGGTTAATTTTAATAATCTGGAATGGGAAGTTTTTATTTAAAATTTTCCAATATTTACACAATTTAACTCACTAGGGTGTCATTTAAATAAAACTTGCTTTCAAAATATGGTGTTACTTGCTTATGAGTAATCTTGTGAAGGACATGAAGTCACACTCGTCGTGAAATGCACTAAGTCTGGCCTTTCCAACTCGAGCACCCAGCACTTGTGCATGCCGCTGTAGTACTCAGCAGCACTGGTCCCTTCCCCACATAGCGGCCACTGCAACTGCATATGTAAACAGACAGAGTAACAGTCTCTCTCTTTCTGTCTCTCTCTCTTCTCAACCCAGAGATGGTGTTACATAGGATATAGCAAATAGAGGAGAAGTTATAATAGCTTCTCCTTCGTTTTACAAAATGTTATGTAATTCGTCATGGGAAGATTTATATTTTGTTGTCAATACCAAAGGGAAAGCCCAATGCTTAATTTGTTGAAGGAATTAACGATATGGCGCTTAAACTTGAAATTTTTATGATTCCATTTTCAGTGCGTCCTGAAAAAGCACTATCAAATTTCCAAACAGAGCTAATAAAACTGAAGTGCAATGTAATCCTAAAAGACAGGTACTACCACTACAGCAGTGATTTAATTAAATTTTACAAAGGTGTTAATCAACAGGAATTTTTCAAAATTCATGCACTTGCCATTATGTCAATGTTCAGTACAACTTATGCATGTGAACAGGTGTTTTCAATTATATATGTAAATAAAAGTAAAAGTCGGATGTCTCTGTCTGATTCTGCCTTAGAGGTGGTACTGGGAATTTCTGCTACCAAAGCGATTGTCCCGAATATTGGTAAATTAGTTGCCTCAAAATAATCTCAAAAATTGTCCTAAATGGTAAATGTACCTACACAATACATGTAGAGAATAAATGGTGTGTTTGTGTGTTCACAAAATGATCAGTAATAATTGTTTTGGTAAGCTGCATGCTGACTTGATGACCTGTCTCTTTCAACAGTGAATGCAACATTTGCCCCACTGCAGGTACTTTGAATGCCGCTAACACAATACCCTCTTGTTGTTGTCTCTGCCACTTCACCTTTGCCCATCTCTCCGGTGCGCCTAGTGCAGTACCGGTGCAGTTGGAAAGGCATGCAGTAAGTCATCACCATGTCATTCTCTGACACCCTCACAAAAATTAAAAATCAAATATAATTGATAATCCCTCTAATTTTAGTTTTATCCATTAACCATCACAATAATTAACATACTTTTTACACTGGAATGTGTAAAAAATGACCAAAACTAACAATATTGTTGTGCAAAACAAAGCAATAAAGTGTGAGATCTTTAAAAGTCATTTTCTCAGAAATAACAGTTTTGACTTAGAATGTTTCACTTGTAGGCTGACAAGGTGTTTGCTGTGATACGTGCATGTGGGCGAGCTGGAAGTGCCACCTCAGGAGATTGTGATATATTTCACCAGCTTTGGTAAGTCTGGCTGAAACTTTGTGTCATTTCTCTACCACGTATGTACAAGAGCGGTTTGATAAGTCTGACTTTTTAAAGAAAATAACATGTTTTTTCAAAACATCAACTTTATTTCTCATCATCTTCTTTCAACTCAATATACCTACTCAATACACTCCTCCAAATTTTTTAACCTTTCCAAAAAAAATTGATTTTTAAAAGTCTACAAAATACAAGTTTGTTTCGGCCATGATGTCTTCACTGGGTGTGAATTTCTTCCCACCGAGCCAATTTTTCAGGTTTGCAAAGAGGAAGAATCACTTGAAATCTGGAAAATATGGTAGATGAAGCAGCACTTTGTAGCTCAGTTCCACAAATTCTGCAATGGCAATGGCACATGTATGCACAAGTGCATTATCCTACTGAAAGAGACATTTTCACTAGATGGGGCCATTTCTTTAAGTTACTCAGAAATTGATTCAGTATTGCAACATAATCTGTGATCATTTTACCCTTCTCCAGATGATGGATGAATATCATGCCTTGGGAATCCCAAAGGATAGATGGCATGGTTTTTCCTGCTGATGAAACAGTTTTTGCTTTCTGTGCAGCATGTTCTTGAAGGAAATCCACCGCTTGGATTGTTGCTTTGTCTCAGATTGATAGTTGTTGTTGTTTTCTAGTGCCTTGCATCTGGCAATGAAGCCATTAGCATTCGTGCTTTCCAATACTTCTGAACTGTAGTTTCTTCTGATCTTAATGCTTCACAGGTCTTCAAGTGGTCCTCAGATTGATAGTAATGGATCCAAGTTTCACCAACCATGATATATCATCACAAAAGCTCTCCACTTGGATTGTGCTGGAACATGTTCCAACATTTTTGTGAAATGTTCACATAATTCTGCTTGTCAACTGTGAGTAGTTGCAGCACCCATCTTGCTGACATCTTTCTCGTACCCAAATATTCATGCAGAATATTATATACCCATTCACTTCAGATGTGTAGGCTTTTGGCTGTCTCACAGATTTTCACTTGTTGGTCTTCCATCACATTTGTTCACCATTTTTTCTGTTGGCTTCAACCTGCCGTTCTGTGTGCTCGGCATCCCTCTTGCTCAAATGGCCACATCAAAATTGTGTGAACCACTTGTGAAACGTACCATGTGATGGAGCAGAGTTCCCATAATAATTTTGCAGCTTTTCTTCTGTTTCCTTCACCATCTTACCACACTTTGTGAGAACACAAAATTCACTTTCTCCATTTTCACAGTGCAACACAAAACTAGAGGTTTTACAGGCTCCCAATAATGATCTAAGAAACCAATTTATGAGATTATAAACAAAATAGGTGTATGATTTCAGTGCCAATAAGAAACGTTTGAGTGCCGGGGGTAGTAGTCAGTCCCTCCCTGGAGATCCAATTTGGGGACCTTTTTATGTCTGGAATAATATTTTACACTGGGAAACATTTGAGTTTTAGTGTAACTGTTTTCTAATAAACACCAGTTTTATATTTTAATTATAGGGCTTGTCCAGGAAAACTAATAATACAGAAAACCATCCAACAAATAATGTATGACAGTTTAATTTGAGAGTATAAATAAATAATGGAAAACCTTTTTGAACAAAGTAACAATAATTCCAGAATGTCAATGATCAAAAGCTGTTGCACTCTTTTGGTTACGTACAGGACACAATTGTTTTGTCGCCCATCTGCATAAACTAAATATCCTTCCAACTCCAAATTTTGTACTTTGTAGAGAAGATGCTACGATGTTGTCTGAGAACAGCATAACTTCTTTCAAGAATAAAACAAGATTTTCAAAAAACTCTCCCCACCCTCTACTATCTGTTGCATGGAAAATTTTCAAACATTTTCATATGTTTGAGAGGTAGAACTGGAACTTAAAAATTCAATGCCACAACTGGGATTTGAACCACAGACCTTCCGCTTACCGGGCGGATGCTCTACCACTGAGCTATTGTGACAAGCTGCCAGAATGGCATTAAATTCTCAAACCAGTTCATATTTCTCCTGGTAAACCACACCAACAGTAAGTTTGTTGGCATAAATAAATAATAATTTTCATATGTGTCTAATGACACTTATTAAAATACCACATCCTTAAGTTATTTTAATGACAAATAAAATGATGTTTAATTTAAAAGGTGAGTCAATTAATAACACTAAACAACACTTACATTTATGATTTTCCAGAATGCGTTTCGGAGGTTAACTTTCCTCCGTTATCAACCGGACAATGACTGGGTTTTGTATGGTTTTTTCAAAGGCTTGAACACAACTGGTTGGCGGGTTTTTGTTGATTTTTTCATAGTTACTATCATTTAGCATTGTTTCCATCTTTTCTATGTAATTTGATTTATCCATTATTACTATTTTGTTCCCTTTGTCTGCCTTTGTGTATACTATGTTTTTATGTTTTAAAGAATGGATAAGGTTTCATTTATTTTTGTGACTTGATCTGTTTTTTAATCCTTCTAAAATCTTTTCGCACTGGGTTTTTACTGAATTTTGTATAGATAATGGCAAACACTGTGTTGAAATGTTTATATCTGTGATATAATCCTCACTTTCCTTAGAAAAGTGGACACATGTTTTTAATCCTTGATTTAAAAGATTCATTTCTTCTTTGGAGAATTCATGATCAGAAAGATTGACCACATTCTCAAAGTTTTGTAAACATTCTAAAGTAAGAACAAATTAGAAACTAAAAACTTCACTTAGCTTAGTAATGTTGCAAGTTTCTAATTTGTTTTTACTTTAGAATCTTGTTGCTTCACTGTTAATAGCTTCAATTTTCCTTATTTTGTAAACATGTCTTTGTGGTTCTGCCATTTTGTGCCGTGTTATTTGGATGTATAATGTTTGTAAGTGAACTCTGTTTTTATTTTGCATTTCAATTTTTGACTTTTTCCCTGTATAATTTTTTCGTGTAAATTTTGGAGAAACATTGATTAGTTTTTCCAATTTGTGTTTAAGTTTCAGAGTTTTTGCTTTCATTTTCCTGCTAAGGATTGCCAAATAATTATCTTGAAGGTTTTCCCAAATCGTATTTCCCAGTGCTTGCATTAAAACTGAATGTAATTTGTAGAGTTTTAATTCTTTATCTTCTAGCTACTTGTAATGTTTATTGACTTCTAGTTGTAAAACTTTTTTCTCTGCCGCTTTTTGTTGAACATTCCATTGCTCAGTTTAACTATTTTCCAGACAAATTTGGGGGTTACTTTATTTCGTAAACAGTTTTATGAATTTTATATTGGTGAAAATGTTCCTCTTTTTTTCGTTAAGTTTTAGGAATATTTTTATTTCTTGCTTCTTTGATCTGAAGTTTACATTGAATGCACTTACCTCGTTCGCCATTTTCTAAACTGTTCTTGTTCCACCATGTACAAGTTTTATTTAACTTCCTAAAGACTTGTTTGCCTATTTAAAAAATAGAAACCGAGTATTTAATTTCGACATTCGCCAGAAAGATATTTTCAGCAAGTTCCTTGAACCATTACCAGAAGAAATATCAGAAGAAGCAACGCTATCTGCACCATGGAATCCCAGTCATTGTCCGGTTGATAATGGAGAAAAGTTAACCTCCGGAACGCATTCCGGAAAATTATAAATGTAAGTGTTGTTTAGTGTTATTAATTGACTCACCTTTTAAATTAAATTGATTATAACAACACTGTTTTCAAACTTCTAAAAAAAGAAGATAAAATGTTGTTGATTAATGCCATTAATTTGGCAACAAAGCCATTAACATTCGTGCCTTCCAATACTTCTACACTTCTGTAGGTTCTTCAGATAATACACCGCAGATGTTAAGTGGTCATTACTCATTTCTCCTCCCAAATTACATAAGGAGCAAATGGAAGAAGGCAGGATTCCATTTCTGTGAGATGATTTACTAGACAATCACCACCAGTTATCAATCTGAAGGATGACCTTTGCATAACCAGTGTGGCGGTACTTTTATTTTAGTTGCTCTAGCAATGAGATTCTTATCTTCAGGCGTTCGTGGGTTAGCAGATATATTATGGCAATTATTAATATAGTTTCAATAAATATTCAGTTTTCCACCAACTTAACTTTATTATGATGAAATTATGCCACAACAAACTATCTTCACTTTTTACAAATATTAATATTGTGAGCTCCCAAAACTACTCATTTCAAGATCTTCATGATTTTTGTGCAAGTTAAATTCACACTTGTGGAATATTTACAATACGATCCCTCGTGGCAAATAACATCATGCAATACTTTATTAAATGTCTTTCGGCAATACAATCCAGTATTATTGGTTGCCAATAACTTATTGTTATAATTAGTAATGCAGATATACTCCGTGTTACATGACGTACATATCAATAGTCCTTGTCGGGTTACTTGTTTATTCCTCTTAGTTACGTACTTAACAAATGCCGCTTATCGATTACCTATTGTTATTGATTGTAACGTATCGATCATAAAGTGTTATGATCAACCTTGGGCATGTTTCCTATGATTTCAATAGCCTTGGGATACAGGTTGAGAAAGATAACTTTGATATTTACATTATGTAGGGAATTCACAGATATCAAGTGGATACAACTTGATATATGAAATACTGATGTAAATCCTCTCATTAATTCATTTGGACACATAAATCCTGCCACACCGGTATACCATATGAGGTGGATAAAAAATATGTAAATCTTGTTTAAGCATACAATTGATATCGCATTCTTTTGCAGAGCGAACCATTTCTGAAATATTTCTCATTATTGGTTTGAATTTTCAAGTACTTATCCTTTTCTCAAATAGGAATATGTTATTCATTTTTTTTTATCTCTTGACCAGGCATTGGGTAGAGGGATGTTAGGAATGAAATTGAGTATGTAGCCCCTCCACATACCCCATCACCAAATGCTGGCCACCTCATGTTTCTGGTTCTGTGGTTATGTTACACACATTTTCTTTTGGCATTGGCTTGTATAGCTTTGAGAATGAGTTGGAGCCAACTCGAAACTTTAGTTAGCTTTGCACCAACAACTTGCAATATTACTAAGGTAAGTGAAGTTTTTAGTTTCTAATTTGTTCTTACTTTAGAACAAATACAGTACTTAATTTTACTAGGAACACAAAGTACTTATATTCCCATTCAACATTGAAGTATCTTTTTACCTTGTTATGCAACATGATTCCACCACTGACACAATTTGAGGGACTGACTGGTCCTCTGAGGTACGAGAGTAATCCCAAAACTAAGGTCTCCAAAGTGCTGGGGTTGCAGGAAACTGTTTGCGTAGATGTTGGACATACTGCTTTTTTCCTTCCTCCCTCCACTCTACAGAAACCACTGCACATCTCCTGGAGTCTTCAGTCTTGGCTTGGCAGCCAGTTGTAATGGAGCTCCCATTATCCAATACCGCCAGGGTGAAGTTTGCGCAGTTATTCTGTTTTTTAGTGCAAAGGGATTAAACCAATCGAAATTCATCAACAGTTGATGGAAGTGCATGGAGAGTCTTGTGCAGATGTCAAAAATGTCTGCAAGTGGTGTAGAGAGTTTGTAGATGGTCATATGGGAATTCATGATGAGGAAAGAAGCAGAAGACTGTCAATTTCCAAAGAGAAAATCACACAGGTTGAACAAATCATGCTTCACAATCGGCGGTTCAGTCTGTCAAGCTCTGCATTATTGTTCCTGAGACTTCTCGAAGCACCATTCACTAGACTGATTGAAGACTGGAAATTTCAGGGTGTGCACAAATGTGTCCCAAGAGTGCTGACAGAAGACCACAAAAGGCAACATGCTAAACCTTCCCACCAATTTCTTCAGTGTTATGCAGATGCAAAGGATAGCCTTTTGGATTCAATAGTCATGGGTGGTGAAACCCTGGGCTTTCCACTTCTCACCTGAGACCAAACAAAATCATGTGAGTGGCAGCATTTCCATTCATCCAAGCAGCGAAAATTCAGAAGAGCACAGTCTGCCAGTAAAGTCATGGCAACAGTGTTTTGGGATCAAAAGGGGATATTGTTGGTCGACTTTATGGATCCTGGGACAACAATAAATGACAACAGGTACTGTCAGGCATTAAAAAAAACTCAGACAGGCAATTCAGAACTGAAGAAGAGGAATGTTAAGCAAGGGCAAAGGCCTTCTCCATGACAATGCTCGCCCCCACACTGCCTGTCAAACTGTGGATCTTCAGTAACAGTTTGGATGGGACATAACCACCCATCTACCTTATAGTCCGGACTTAGTACCCAGTGACTACCACTTGTTTCCCAAGTTGAAAGAACACTTGGCTGGAAGACGTTTCAGTGACGACGAAGTGAAAGATGAGATCCAACACTTCTTCAAGAGCATGGCAGCAGGCTGGTATGACATGAGCATATGAAAACTGCCACAGCATTTATGAAAATGTATCGATTGAAATGGCGATTATGTGGAAAAATAGTAAAAGGTTTAAGCTTCAAAACTACCATTGTACCATTTGTTGCCAACGAACGTTTCTTTATATTTTTAAAAAAAAATTGGAAATCATACTTTTGGGATCACCCTTGTTGATAGATAACTGCGGGCGACATAGCCTGATAGCTAGCTGGTGTGTGGGAGAGTGAACAGGGTCAAAACTATGATGTAGGGGAAATGATACAATGTGTCAGTTCTCCCCATCTATGCTTTTAACTATCCAAAGAGAACAGAATTTCAAAACCATCATATAGGGACCAGCTCTTAAAAGATATGGCTATCACTTAAAGCCTACAGTATTCACCTAATCCCATTGCACATCCATGGTAAAAATGATTGAGCACATTAGGAGGGCAGAATATTTTGAAGTTCCACGTCGTGTGACAGTGTGGTTTACACAAGTCAATATTCCAACATGCAGCTGAGTTTGTTTATAGTCTCTGTTGTGTATGTTTTTGTATATTGGACACTTGAGCACCCGCCTAGTAAGCGGAGGGTCTGTGGTTCAAATCCCAGCTGTGGCACTGAATTTTTAAGTTCCAGTTCTACTTCTCAAACATTACCCACACACGGCTTGTGTGTTTAAAAACACCAACAGTAAGTTTGTTGGCATAAATAAATAATAATTACTCTCTAAGAATTACTTTCAAGAGAGAACAGTAAGCCTGTCTTTTAACTCACATAAAGTGGAGAAGGGAGTGAGAAAGGGTTGCCCTCAAGGATCGTATTGCGGTCCCGGATTCTGGAATAACTGTACAATTTGTTACTCAACTCAAGAGTTCTCACACCGAACCGAAGTAGTAGCCTTTGCAGATGATATATTAATTATGACTAAGGGCAGGAGTGTCAGGGAAATGGAAAACTAATCAAATCTAGATTTGAAGAAAGTAGATTCTGGGCTAAGAACAATAACTTACAGTTTAATGATACAAAATCAAAGGTTGTGCTCATAACAAGAAAAAGGAATGTACAAAATAAGAAAGTAGATATATATCTTAATGATAAAATATTAGAGCAAGTAGAACTAAAATGCCTTGGGATATACATTGATAGAAGATTCACGTTTGATAATCACATAGATCACGTTCACGAAAAGGCAACAGCATTGATCCATACATTATCTAAATCGGCAAAACTCTATTGGGGCTTGGGTAGCAAGGCACTTCATACCATATACAATGGAGCAATAGAACCTATTTTAACTTATGGTTCGCCAGTATGGGGAGACTCTCTATAGAAACAAAAGAACCTCAAGCTTCAGAAGAGTCCAACGGGTCTTCTACATTAAACAAGCAAAGACATGTAGGACCATTTCCTACGATGCTTCTTTTGTCATAGCTGGAAATCAACCCATCGGCATCACAATTGCTGGTAGAATATAGGAGTACGAGTCAACACGCGGAGGAGGGGACCATGACATACCAATAGATTTAACAATATGGTGCCATCCAGCAGGAAACGTATTCATTAAAGGACCAGAGAAAAATGCACAATGTGACATAACTGCCTTTACTGATGGCAGCAAAACAGAAAACAAGATTGGAGCCATTGCTGTAATATATAGAGACACAATCTTAAGAGAGCTAAAATATAGATTAGATCCAAAGTGCTCTAATAAGCTGAGCAAATGGCAATTCTTAAAGTTCTCCAAGAAATCCATACTCTACAGGATAGAAGTATCACTATAGTTATATTTACAGACAGTAAAATAACAGTTTCCTTATTAAACAACAATTCAAAGCACAATACAATAATATACAGTATTCTGAAGACAATTCACAATTTAGAACTGCACCACTGGAAAGTATATTTCAGCTGGGCGAAAGCTCACATAGGAATAACTGGCAATGAGCTAGCAGACAGACTCGCTAACCAAGCTGCTAAAGATGAACGCCTGGAAATAATCTACAACAGAATCCCCAAATCAACAATCAAAAGTGAAATCAAAGAGCTAGGTTTGGTGGAGTGGTAGAGAAGATTGAATAACACAACTAAAGGACTAGTGAGTAAATCCTTTTTTCCATCAGTCAGGACAAGACTCAAGCTGCCCTTATCAAATACACCAGAATTCACAGCAGTAGTTACAGGCCATGGGAAAACAAACGCATATCTCCATCGATTCCATATAATAGATGATCCATCATGTACATGCAGAAGAGCAGCACAATGAGTGAATCATCTGTCTATGAGTGTCAGCACAAAAAGCAACAAAGGACAGATCTTATTAAAGCCATAAATAATAACAGCAGTAACTACTGGCTAGTGACCCCTCAAGAACTTGTAACAAAACATTTAAGAGCATTCAAGAGATTTGTACATACCATATCATTGTAAACATCCCATTAGTAAGACCATTAATGTAATCGAAATACTTATGCTAATTTTGTAACTCTGTAGTTCATTGTACTTGTAAACTCTGTAAAAGACGCATGTAATATTATGCTTTGTAATGGGGCATGCTGATAAGGAAGTACTGTTATAAAAAATAACACATACACACATGCACGCGCGCATGCACCTTTTTCTAAAAATGCTTTTTTTTTTTTTTGGTATTCAGGGGGTGTCAAAACATATATTTCTGGTGAAATCTCTCAACATGGACTTTTTGGGTGGAATACAATACTTCCTCTACCTACCAGTAGAGAAAGTAAACAGAAGATGTTTTAGCAATTTATATTGAGCTTCACACAGCATACAGAGAATCACATTATTATCGAAACTTCGAGTTCAAAGCAACATGCTCAATTGGATTAAAGATTTCACATCCCAAAGATTCATTGCTACTAGATACCATAATGTACAATCAAATTTTGTGGCATACCTCAAGAAGCTGTCCTATTTAAAGTTTAGATTTTCCTGAAAAATTAGAAGTACCAAAAATGAAAATTGCACTATTTGCAGATAATTTAATAATGTGGATGTCAGGAAATTCAAAGTATAAAACCAAAACCCAAACAAAGTATAGCTAATACAGTGCTAAAACAACTGAAACATTGGAGCACATCAAATTTATTGACTGTTAATATTGATAAAAGTATTAAATATTCTCTTGTGGACACAAAAACCAAGAATTCAACATTCAATATGATAACCACATTCTCATAAAAAAATGAAGCTAAATATTGGGGAATAATATTTGATAATAAAGTAACATGGAACCAACATTATATTACTGAAAAAGCCAGCAAACAAATTCTCTCTCCTCAACAGAGTAGCAGAAAAAAAAATGAGGATGTTCAAGAGAAACATTAAATACAACATATAAAATGTATATCAAACCAAACTTATTGTGGAAACCCTATTATCATCACCACATATCAATAAAGTACAATTAATACAAAACCCAGCTTTACAATTAATTACTGGAGGTATCAAAACAATACCTATTGACTCCATGACAGTACTTCGTAACACACCTAGTTTACAAATGACACTAGAACAACAAGAGATAATACAGTAAGAAAAACTTATTAGATTATCACACAACAGTGGGGATAAACATGTGTTCTCAAGCTCTCTCAAAACCCAGAAAAGTTTTCTGTCTGTTGTAAATAGACTTAAAAACAAACACAACATGTCACACACAAGAGAAAATTTACAAATAGAACTGAACTGAACTGAAATAAAAATGAAATATTAATAACAGTAGAATATAATATAAACCTTACAGAAGAAGTAACAAAATCTAATATGAATACAGCTGTCCAACAAACATTAGAACACTAGAAACAATCCATACATGATATCCTATTCCAGTCTGGCTCCATGTTTATACTGATGGATCCTTAATCTCTCAAGAAAAAGATGCAGGAGCAACAGGCTCGCTTTTTTCCTTTTCTAAATCCTTAGAACATAGAACAAGTTGTGATGGAGAATTTGAAGCAATCAACTATTCTCTATGACATAATATTAAAAATGTTACAAATGCTGTCTTATTATCAGACTCAAAAGCAGCAATCCTACCAGTAGTTTCTGATAACAAACAATCCACACACAGTACAAATCATCAACATGACTCAGTTAACAAAGTTGAATAAAAAGTAGCATTACAATGGATACCAGCACACTATGGTGTATATGGTAACGAGACAGCAGACAACTTAGCCAAAAAATGGACTAATTAGAAAATTAATATATGATTCTGTAAAACAATAAAAAACTAATATAAAAATTTCAATAAAATCAATAACATTACAATATCTCAAGGAAAAAATGGGAAGTTGTTGCCTAGAATCCAAAAGTCATACCAGATCTACCTGGAAAACAGCAGTTGGATCCTTTCTATTATTAACAGGACATGATTGTATGGCTAAACATTACATAGAATTGGAATATATGAGTTCCCAAGATGTCCACTGTGCAGCCTAAATGAAGAAATGGACCATAATCATCTTCAAAAATATCCATCAGTTCTCAATATACAAAATGATTTTGAGAAGTGTTGGAGTGTAAGAACACAAATGACTTCATTGTCAACCGTCAAGTATTAGAAAACAACAATGACAACAACATAATAACATTACCAAGCAGAACTTGGAGTGAATGTTCTTATAGAAAATAAAGGCCGAAGCCACAGGTTCTTGATAGGCTATTTGTGAGGAAAGTAGTACTACAAACTAATAGTAGCTATGATATTTTGATATTTATATTTCTTATCTTAAGGCACATATGTTGGTTCTGTGCACAGTCATGAAATTGTCTTAAAAAACCTAATTTAAATTTTAAACCCACAAATTAGTTTCACAGGTAAAGTGTTGCATTTTTGAAGTTATTTAAATAATCATTATAAGTACATATATTTCAGAGTTTTTATTTGGTTATGAAGCAAATGCTTTAAACCCTCCCCACATACAACTAACCAGCAGGTGGAACACGAATTCATCCTCAGCATGTGGCAAATAACATGCTCCCCATAGAAAAGTTAGCAGATGTTATTTTATGCCAACCAACTTATTGCCGGTTTTTTAGACTCACAAGCTGTGTGCTAGCAATGTTTGAGAGGTAGAATCAGGACTGAAAAATTCAGTAGCATAGCTGGGATTTGAACCACAGAGCTTCTGCTTCGTGCACGGCTGCTCCAACCACTGAGCTACCAGGGCATGCAAGTGGGAGTTTTTCTCTAGTCGAGGTTATTCCCTATGCTTCCCAGGGTCTGGAAGTGTGAACGTGTATGTGCATTTAATGTATAAAAACCTTAAAGACCTAAAACCCACTGTAAAATGAGTTAACAGCATTGCTTATAAGCAGTATGTTCCAAAGGAAATGCCGCTGATATAACCATTGGTGTTAATGGCAGGGTATAAATGGGATGATAGAAAATAAATAAAATCTAAAAAACAATATGTTAGATCCCATATATCGGACCAGTCAATGGTAATTGAGTATTCTAACACACACAAACTGTGCATTGAATTTTTCAATTCTGATTCTACCTTTTAAAGATATTTTAACATTGGTTGGTGAAATGGGCCCTTAATCTGAAAGCTTCTAGTTCACCTCCTTGTCTCAGATATACTTTTAGTATGTGCTGGCATATTCGTTTGGTTTTGTCAGAGTTGACTGTCCTTGAGTGAGCTGATGAAAATTATATTCCAAATACTGATGGTAGTTTCTCGGGCTAACAGTCAGGTTAAATTTGGGTAACTTCCCAAGCTTTCAGTAGTAGCTAGGAATAAATATTGTGACATCAGTAGTCTAGCTTCTGTGCCCTGGAGGATGGCAGCAGAGTTAATCACTGAAAGCTTGGGCAGTTACCCAAATTTGACCTAGCTGTTAGCCTGAGAAGCTATTATCGGTAACCAAGACTGGAAAAGTTTCAGATCATTAATTAATATTCCAAATAGTTAACAAAAGAATAAGTAATTTACTTGTGAAAGTTCTGGAAATGTTTGTGCCAAATCTTTACATTTTAAAGGGCCTAAATTTAAAGTAATGACGATTCTTAGTGTTTGGAGATGTAGATTATAGTGTCTTATTTAACTGATGTCAGCAGATCTTGTATGATTTGATAATAGACAAAAAAACTCTTATGCTTATGTTTTAGATACAGAAACAAGCATCACAAGAGTATATGAAAGCTGTGTATGCTAATGAGAGGATTTTAGAGAAAGAGAAAGAGCTTGAAGATTTGAAACGCAAATGTGAATACAGAGCAGAACTTCAGAGCCAGATGCTGTATACAAAGCAGCAAAAGCAGGCCGCTTTTGAAGAGTTTCTAAGAGATAGAAAACTAATTAATGAAATAGTTCAACAGATAATTGAAGAAGACCAAAGGTTAGTTAACTTTAGTTCAAAAGGTTTATTTTATTACACTGATAATGAACATTTCTTTGAGGCACAGAAATGTGGCAACAGTAGCTGTAAAACTATGAGTATGTATTGGGGTTAAATATTGCACTACAAAATATGGTTTCCTTTTTAGTTAAGTTGGAATCAAGTAATCGTAGTAGAGGTTTAGTTTATCTCAATTGCTAATTATTTTTATAATCTAGTGTGCAAATTATATTTTTAAGTTCTGTATAAGGTACAGTGGACCCAAGGGGGTCTACTTAATAGTTTAGGTAGATTCTTTTCAGTGACATTTAGAGATTAATTGCTGCTTAATAATACCTGAGAATGGAAACCAGAGAGCAACAAAGCTGAAATACATGTATTGTAATGTGAGCATCCATAGTTTACAGGGAGCTTTCCGAGGTCCCAGAAATGGGAAAGAAAACTTGGCTAAATGTTAATGTTCTTGTTCCTAGGCATAGTATTTTAGATCCATATTGAGCATATTGTATGTGATACAAGAGTCAGTATGGTGTATTAGTATATTTTAATTAATAAAGTTAGTGTATTTTACTCCAGTAAGCATGAAACATGAACATCTTGGTAACGTAATGGTAGCACACCTGCCTCTGGTGTTGAGGACCCCAGGTTCGATCCCCAGTACCAGCGTGGGGATTTTTGCCCTGCTGGGAGGTATGGTACAGGGTGCACTCAGCCTTGTTAGGTCCCAGAGGGGCCAAATGAGGAGCTACTTGATAAAGAAGTAGTGTCCCCAGGTTGTGAAGGCTGCATAAGTGTACATGAGGGCTCTCGGCACTGACCATGTTCCACCCTCCAGTTCTGCAACCCACTCATGATGCCTTTAGAGGTGGGAAATGCAGCAGCTGGGTAGTAAGCCTTGGCTCATGAAGGGCTGTTGCACTAGGGGTTATGAAGCATGAAACATACCAAAGCCTATGATTCTAAACAAAGGAAGAAAATAGGCAAATGACAAGCTCTATGTTTTAGTTCAATTTATTTGAGTCACTTTATTTACATTCAAAAACTTTAAAATGTTGGAAAAATGAGAACGTTTTCAAGATCATTCGATCTCATCCTCAGCCGTTGGGTGACTGAAGCCAACTTCTTCCTCCTCCACCTCTCAGCTGCTACGGTCCCGTTGCCATCTGGTGTTAGGGAAAACTCAAGTTAATTTCACAAACTGCTGCACTGACACTACTTACAAACACAAACTAGAAATATCGAAAATTCCCTACAATCCCTGTGCTTTTAGGAAATTTGCACGAATTTTCAAAAAATTAAACATAGGACTAACACTACAAAACAAATGCAGTCTGGAGAACCTGCTAAACAAGCCACTTAAAAATACAATCCTCATAACTTTAACATCTGGACATTAACTTAGCAGTTGGCAGGAGACAATATTAGAGCAGCCATTTTCTACTAGCACAGCATGGTAATCATTGAATGGTACAAAACTGAAACTTTACTGCGTTATTCACATATACGTACTTCCTCTCTATCTCTATACACGCACATTCCTATCTGACTGGTGGTGCCATCTCTGGACGTAATCAGGACTTACTTTCTGGATGCATCTTGCATTAATGGTACATACATGTGTAGGAGAGTGAAGATTTGCGTTCCAGTACGTTAGCACCCAACCTGACCACCATTTTGAATGCAGCACAGATCGTACCTTGCATCTGTGTTGTGCCATGTGGCATGCAGCATTTCTGGAGTGATTTGTTGAAATGCCATTGTAATCTTCTCCCGCAGGTCGGCTAGATTCTATAGTCTTTGTGCATACACTGTTGAATTGACATAGTCTCACTTAAAAAAATGTAGAGGCATTAAGTCCGGACTATTAGGGGGCCATGGGATAGATCCAGCATGGGTACACCAGCAATTGTTGAATATCTAGTTTAATTGATCTCATGATAAGAGAGCCAAATGCGGCAGAGTGCTGTGCTGTTGATAGGTAATGGTGTCCAGTATCCTATCTTCCTGTAATTAAGGAACCACAAACTGCTCAATATATCGAGGCAATTGATGGCATGAAAGTCTCCTCTACAAAAAAGAGTGGGCCATAGACTTTCTCATGTTTTTTCTCCTTTGTTTTCCATGCACAAAAATGTTATCATGCCACTGAAAACATCTCTCATTGTTAACTCCTATTCTTTTCATTTACATTGCAGACAATTGCTCAGATGTATATACATTAACTTAATAAATATAACAATATACTTTTAGCAGATCACATATGGATCATACTGTATATTTTGCAATATTTTAACTACCCCGCTGCCAGAACAGAATTACAAAGGCAGCATTTTATTGACACTTTATTTACATTTTACTTTTATGTGAGGTAAGTGTTAGGAATTAAGAATAAATCTTTGGTCGATTTTTTAACATTTATGAGCATTGTTACACATGTGAATAACTTCACACATCTTCACCGATGCTGTTTCAGTGTCTTGAAAATGTAAAGAGGTGTAATAGTGTATATAAAATGTATCTCAGTAATACTCAAATGCAAATCTTGATTATGATTATCTTCCACAGAGAACGAGAAGAGCAATTGATAAAGCTAAAAAGGACTAAGGAAGAAATGGATGCATTTTATAAAGCAAGAGAATTTCGTAAACAAAAAGAACAAGAAGCCATAGAAGAAGAGAATAGGTATAGTATTTTGAAACACAACTGACCTTTACCATTAATGTTAATCACTGTATAAAAGTAACCCTCTTTTAAGTAACATATTTAGGGACTCTGGAAAGTAGTGAGTAAATTCCACAGAAAGTGATATAAAAATTTAGATCTTACAGATGAACTATTAACTTTTTATCATGTTTTAAATTACTTATAGCCGTAAGCAGTAGCATTTAGTGAGCTAAGCAGCACAAGTATTAGTGAACTTCTCTGTTTAACACTATTTGTACAAGGCCCATTAACTGCCCAAAACCAGTCGATTTTCAAAAATTCATTACTCAAATCTATATTTAGAAGTTTATCTTGTGACATAGCACTTGAAGACTGTAATTGTCTGCTTTAAAATGAAACTTATTAAACAAACGCATAAGACTCATAAACATTTTGGTGATAAACATCAACTTTCACGTTAAATTATGATTTCAAACTTGTAGGTGTGTTCAAAACATACAAAACATTCCCTTAAATTTTCCATTATCTTGCATTTCATCTATAACATTAGAATCGCTGTATTCAAATTCATCTAAAAGCTATTTCAGCTAATTTCTGTTTGGTATCCTGGATGCTAGGGATATGAGTACACAGATTTCACGTGATGGTATGTTCAAATATGACGAATACAAAAGTTCAGTGACAAATTCTTCTATCATAAAAGGTAAATGAGATAATTGAACATTATTGAATACATTATTTACACAGTCTGGCAACAGAGTAGGACTGAAAAGGTGAATGCTTTGTTTCCTAATCAGCTTTTGCTACTTCATGCATGCGTTCACATCTACCTCGAGTAAAAGTCCAGAGTAGGCCAGGGTTCAAAAACTGGTTTTGCCACCTGTCTATGTTTGTTATCAGCTACTGCAAGTGATGAGGGGAAGGGTGGTTTTTTTTTTTTTTTTTTTTTTTTTTTTTTTTTTTTTTTTTTTTTTTTTTTTTTTTTTTTTTTTTGGGAGCAGTCATTATGAGATTTAAACAAGTATTGTTTGCTGTCAACATTCCTAACCTTCTGCTCCACACATGCCAAAATGTGTGATTGCCAAGTGTGCGTTCATAAATTTATTCCAATCAACACACAGGAATTCAATTATTTAATATGATTTTGTGGCTAAATGTCTCATTTTAGCAACAAATGGAAAATTCATAAGTAACTAATCTTTTGAAACTCTATTTCTCTGTGCTAATTGCAGAAGTAAACAATAAAGGAGTATTGATATACTGACAATCAAACATTTGACCAATGTTATTTTTTGTTTATGGAACCATGCACCTAGAGAAAAATGGTAGAGGAATTTAGGTTTCAGCTTAACATCAAGAAGCTGCTGTTAAAGTCTGTGTATTCATACTCCTAACATCTTGTATGTTCTATATGCCATTTTCACCCACATAGATGAAGTCATACAAACATTGCTATAAATGCAAGTGAGCCAAAGAACCGGAAAATTTTGAAATATTAAAATGAAACTTCAGATATTACATTAATGTTTGTTATATGAAAATATAGAATATGGTATGCCACTTGCCTTTTGAAAATAATGTTCTTCAAATGCACACATTCTTGCAATCGCTCTTTGAAGTTTCTTGTCAACCCTTGCAGCATTTCGATTGTGATGTTCCCAATTTTGCACAAATTGCTGTCTTCAATTATTGAATGTTTTGCGGTTTCTTTGCATATACTTTTTAGATACCCCCATATAAAGAAATCATATACTGTTAAATAGGGGGGATTGTGCAGGCCAAGGAATGTCACCATTTCTTATATGACATAATTTTGAAACAAATTGTGCAATTCTGTTATAGAAATGTGTGCAGTATGTGCTGTTCTACCATCTTGTTGAAACCAAGTCGTTCTGTTGATGTAAAAATTTCTTCTTCTCAATTAGTCACGTAAGAAATTTTGAATCATTGTGACACAAGCTGTATTCACAGTTTGTGCAGACCATTGGTACCCTTAAAGAAATATAGTTGTATTATTCCTTTTGAAGAGAGAGTGCTACAAACTTTTGTCTTTTCTGACTGTAGGAGCTGCTCATGTATTTTCCAGTGCATAAAACCAAAAATTCTGCTTATTTACAAAACCGTTCAAATGAAAGTGGGTTTCATTACATATGCATAAATTGGAAATAACATCATGTTCATTTACATTAAAAAAATCTTTCACAAAAGAATGACCCAATTATTTAAGTCTTGGTGATTTAATTTATACACAGTTTGCAACTTGTATGGGTGAAATTTTAAATCTTTATTCAGTATTCATCATACACTGGAGTAGCTCATGTTAAATGTCAGAGAATATCTTCTTACCGAACATGTCGGACTAAAGAATCTAACAGTCTCAATATTTTCCAGAGTATGAACAGATTTTAGTTTTACTGGAGGTTTCTTCCTTAGTTAAATAAGGAAATAATGAAGCTTTTGGAATATTACTAAGAAAAGTGAAGCTTTTAGTTTCTAATTTGTTTTTACATTAGATTCTTCCTTAGTATTGAGTCTGTTTCCTCCAAATCACGAACCTAGGTCTCACTAGCATGAGCAGAGGGCACAGGATCATAATGATGGAGCTGGAAGTGGCAGCAAGGAACACCTTGGATATATTGCCCATTTAGATAAGATTTTATTACAAACCCTCCTTTGCTCAGCAGTCCAATTTTCTGTTTAATAAATTGCAACAATCAGGCTAAACAATGGCATGAATCTAAGCGTTAAATAATTCATGTATCAACACCAACATTAAAATTTCCCATTTCTTTTTCCCGCCCTGTACTTGTATCTTATTGTTGAAGACTAATATAATATGAAATCAGAACAATATCAGTACACATTTATATCAAGTATGCTACACTAGGCCATAGCGTTTTAAGAAAAATACTGGTGATTTTCTCATAGGTATAAGTACAGCTCTGCAGGAGGCCTTCAAGAAAAATTAGCTACATTTTTGCTCATTTAGTGAACAATTGTGTAAAATTATTTCAGCATAAAAAGTGCTAAATATAGTTTATTTATGCCAACAAACTTACTGTTGGTGTTTTTTAAACACACAAGTTCTACCTCTCATGCTAATTATAGTTTTTCTTTTTCATTATTTTACTGCTTCATTCTCAAAGCTTTATTCTTTTAGAAGAAATTATGCTAAACTGTTGTATTAAATTGTATTGCACTTCAAATAACTCCTCCTTAGAGTGCACACTAACACCACTAAAAGGGAGGTCGCGAGTTCAAATCTCGCTTAGGGTAAGTTATCCGGGTAAGGTTTTTTCCGAGGTTTTCCCTTATCCTGAGAAGACGAATGTCGGGTAAATCCATGGACCTCGGGCTCATTTGAGCATCATTTCACCCATTTCATTCATTCACCGTCCAATATGACACAATGTTGGAGGACGTTAATTTAAAAAAGAAAACTAAAAGGGAATGCACAGTTCTGTATCAATAGGATTGGCACATTTATATGTAGAGAAAACATGTACACAGTGGTAACATAGCTCCATTAATTAAAAACTGGTACAAAAGCAGTTGGGATGAAGAGACTTAAAGAATGTGATCGTGGGATAAGAAACATTTTATGTGGTAGGAATGAAGAAAAAGAGATATGTAATACTTCAGCATGGATCTTCACATAAAGAGGCTAGTGAAGGAGAACTGAGCAGTTCATTACTCTCGTTGATCCACCCATGCTGAGAGAAGAGTTTCCTCCTATTTGCCACATCCATTAAGCTGGCTGAAGAAAATCATCATCAACGGCCCTTGCTTTTTTGGCCTTTGGTTATGTAGAACCATTTAGCCATCTAGTCATGTAAGCTCACACATTCGAACACACATGCACATACACCCAAGCCCAAGACAGGACTCTCATTCATGACCAGCTGCACATCTCTTACCATACTAAAAATCCCTTATCACTTCATTTTTTCATTTTTCAGGAGTCCAACATGTGAGAGACCCATTGGAAGAATACTGTTTTGTTCATCTTTGTGCCTTTAAGTTATTATTATGTGTTCCAGAGTATTGTTGGTGACTATTATTAGTATTATTATTATGATGATGATGATGATCATTATCATCATCATTATCATTATCATCATTATTAATTATTTTTATTACTATTACTACTACTACTATTATTGATATCATCATCGTCACCACCATTGCAGATTTGGAGTTAATTTTTAAAGTAGGGTAATACTTAAATTATTGTTGGCATTAATGACATTGTGTTTCTGTAAATGGGAAACAGGCGACTTTTAAGATACATAGAAGAGAAGAAGGCTGCAGAACAAAAACAGATGCAGGAACAGAAAGAGCAACAGAGAAAAAAAGAAGCTTTAGTGGAGAGAATGGGCCGTGAACTGTATGATGCCCAGGTAACCATTTTAAGTTTAGAGACAGCATTAATATTTAGTAGCAAAGCTGTCATTCTTGTGTCACCATTGTAGTTGTAGATGCATGGCTCAGCTTTTGTATTTCTTTGAATTATGATGATAAAGCTGATTAATTTATTAATGATAGAACACTGTGTGCTATGAATAGTGGGTGAGGCTAGAATAGCTTAATGAAACAGCCCTAGAACCATATAATTTTGTGTTGAATTACCTTAAAATTGAAACTGTCATTGATATAGCACTTGTTTCATTTTTTGTATCTCAGAAGTTACAACGGGAGGAAGAAGAAGCAAGGTTATCACTAGAGACTGAAGAACAGAAGTTGAAAGCAAAGAAGCGAGAACTATATGAGCTAGAAAGACGCATCCGGCATCGACTGGCATGTCAAGAAGCTGAACGTGCTGCTAAGGAAGAAAGAAAGAAGCAATTAGAAATGGAAGCTAAAGAGGAAGCACAGTACAAAGAAAAGGTATAATTTCTGTATCTTTAGGAAGTAATAGTAGTATTTTTATTGCACTCTTGATTTTAAGACAATTACTATATTGACTCAAATATAAGATGCCCTAAAGTATTAGATAAATATCAGTTTTTGAAGGCCTTTTTCTATAAAACAAGTATCATATACATAAACTCTTATGTGTCTTAGTACATGTACCAAGTACTAATATTAACCTCTTGAGCACTGGCCATTTAAAACCTCTGCGGGCCGAGAACTGCTACCCAATATCCAGCGCAGGGCATTTAAATTGTTAAATGCTCTAAAAGTGCTTCGTAAATACATAGCTGTATTTTGCGTAAATATTAAGTTATTTTAATGAAACAAATGCTGGTATAAAACTTGTTATATGCAGTATACATGTATGTCATCAGCAAAGTAGAGCTGCATGAACAAATAGTTGAAATGGCACTATTTTGTTTCTAATATGAGTTCTCTGAAAGAAACAGTAGTCGACCCATTGTATGTGTGGCCTGTGCGTCAACAAAACAAAGCAGAATGTGAAATAAAGCATAGTGTATGCGTGATCTGTGAGTCATCAGAATAAAGCATGTTTGCAATTTTTCCTTGTGCGTGTTTCATAACCTAGTTAGCAGGCTCCGTTTCTTTCTTGAAATACATACATATACTTTCCTGCTTGTAGCTGAAATGAGAAGTGGTATAAAAAGGTATTTTTGCACCAACTGGATATAACCATATACAACTGTTTGGTAATTTGGAGAGCTCTAAACCCACACAAGACAATGACCTACGTGGACTTCCGACTATCAATAGCTCGCAGCCTAATTGAACAATACCATGTTGAGAGGCCTCTTCATACTGGGGGTAGAAAATCCAGAACCCCTGCACCCCTCAAACTTCAAGGAAAACATTATTATCCTAAAAGGATACCGCCAACAGCAAAGAAGTCCCGCCCATCTCAAAAGTGTTTCGTGTGCCGTAAGAAGGGAATTTGCAAATGTGGAGATGTGCCCTTGTGTGTTTATCCCTGTTTTGAGGCATATCACTGCAGAAGGAACATATAAAGGTAAGCCAGTAAAGTATATAGACTTTACTTAAATGTTTCATAAAGAGAAAATTAAAATAAGTTGAGTTAGATAAGGGATAAATAAGGGTTAAATGCACAAACACACAGGACGTGTATACACCCCATAGCATTTATCCGCCATTTAAAATGGACGTGATTTTACGTCCATAGCGCTCAAGAGGTTAAAGGTGTAATTGACTGTGTTACATGAGGGTCATTGCATAAGTCCTGGCAACTATGGGATAACGTTGGATAATACAACAACAGGGGAAATCTATGCTGTTCATTGCACTGTGAAGACAGTGTGGATCTCAGGGTCAACAGAAAATAGGGATAGAGGATAGGAGTAAACGGTACAGATTGAAATGAAAAACATGCAATGGAGCACTGTATAAATTTATTGTGAACATGTACAAATGGAACAAGCATCAGAGCATTGCTAATAATGGGGAAGGCATTGAAGGCCATCCACGTGTATCACTTATGGCCAATATGCCGTTAGGATATCTGCCCTGTTTGCAAAGCAGTAGGGCAATGCTCTAACTCTCCCCCCACCAAAAGCAAAGATCAGCATGACCCTGAATAGTATTCTGGCCACCACGCATGACAATTTTCACATATGATCACTGTTCCAATCTCTTGTAGCGGGCCAACCGCAGACTGAGTGTTGGTACCTAGCCATCCTCACTTACAGTTGCCATCTATTGGTTAAATTCAGTATGATTTGCTGCAGTATTTCAAATGTATATACAGGCAGTGTAGTGATGCCATGTGTTCAAAAGATATCACGTCATTGCCAAGACTTATGGAATGACCCTGTGTAACCAAGCTCCTCTACTTTGTTAGCACTTGATAAATGCTTAGTCTTGCAATAGTTATGCAGTACTTACTTTACTGACTTATAAAGATTATTAGGCCATTCACAATCAAAATTAAGCATTAACATAACATACAATTTACACATGAACATAACATGATATGCTGTCATTCACAATGACAAACTGAAACATAAACAGAAACCAATCGCAAGAGAGTGAAACACATGAGCTAATATGGTGGGTAACCTGTGGAGCAACTACCAACAGTGCTATACCCAGTGACTGTGTTACATGAGGCCATTTTGGTGTTACTTGTTAACTTGTTTCTCACTGTACGTTGCATAAATTAAAGTTGGCAAGACCTAACCTGGCACTTGACAGCTAGCTGATTCACCCACCTGCGAACAAGGCTAGCCTTATCTCATCCAATTGAGTGACCATTGCGCAGTGTGTTTGTAACATGATTAGACAAAATAGGGTTAGCCTCATTCGCAGGAGAGTGAATCAGCTAGCTGCCAAGAGCCAGGTTAGCTCTCGCCGACTGTAGTATAAGATCACTGTTTACACCCACACTCTGCTACCAACTGTGTTGGCTTCACACTTTATTTGCATTCTGTAACATGTTATATTTTCATATCTTATGATGGAATCACCATAACTTGCATGGATGAGGTAACAGACAAACCTAATACAGAGTGATAGAATGCTTTCCCCGTTTGTTTCATAGTAATTACTGTGGCATTTTTTTTATATGTGGTGGATAGCTATGTGCTCTTATCTCTGGTTCGTATCAAATGGGTAGTTGATAAAGGTGGTAAGGGCTAATGATCTTTTCAAAGCTGTGATTCCACCACAGTCAATTTTATTTTAATGTAGATAATATATAATTACAAGTTATTTCACTCTGTATAGATATAATTGTAGCAAATATAGAAAACTATTCAGTTTATTATCATTATATAGTTTTTTTACTTTCTCTACTGGTAAGTAGGGGAAGTATTGTATTCCACCCAAAAATTTGATGTCAAGGTTTTCCCGAAAGCCCCTGTAGTCGTATTTACTCTGGACGACTTTTGCATAACTGGTAAACCATTAGAGATAGACTAAATCATGCTGTACAAAAAATGTAGATCTTACTAAAATACACAATTCATGTCTGAATAAATTTTCTTGCAGAGTGAACCATTTCGGAGATATTCCTTGTTATGTGCGTGAGTTTCGGAAAACTTAAAACTTTTGTGAAATGGAACATCGTAGTTCATTTTTTTATATGTTAAGTGTGCAAAGAGAACGGAATCTCTAAGCTTTAACCTCTTGAGGGATATCGACGTGAAATCACGTCCATTTAAAATGGCGGATGAGTGATATGGGCGTCCTGTGCGTTTAAGCATTTAACCCTTATTTATCCCTTATCCAACTCAACTTATTATAATTTTCCCTTTATGAAACATTTTAGTAAGGTCTATATACTTTATTGGCTTACCTTAATATGTTCGTTCTGCAGTGATTTACCTCAAAACAGGGATAAACACACAAGGGTACGTACATCTCCACATTCGCGAATTCCCTTCTTGCGGCACACGAAACACTTTCGAAATGGGCGGGACTTCTTTGCTGTTGGTGGTATCCTTTTAGGATAATGTTTTCCTTGAAGTCTGAGGGGTGCAGGGGTTTTGGATTTTCAACCCCCAACGTGGTATTGTTCAATTAGGCTGCGAGTTATTTATAGTCGGTAGTCAAGGTCGGTCATTGTCCTGTGTGGGTTTAGAGAGCTGTCCAAATCCCCAAACAATTGTATATGGTTATATCCAGTTGGTGCAAAAACACCTTTTTATACCACTTCTCCCTTCAGCTACAAGCAGGAAAGAATATGTATGTATTTCAACAAAGAAAGACACGGACTCTACTCAGTTACGAAACTCGCGTAAGCAAAAGTTGTAATGTTGATCTATTCTGGTGACTCAAGAGGCCATGCATGCAGTAGCGATTTATTACACAGTATGCTGACGCATTAGCCACACATACAATGGGTGTTTCTTTACTGAATCTTTCCGAGAACTAATATTAGATGCGTATGACAGAGCAAAGTTGACTTTTCACCACAGTGAAACAAAATTGTGCCATTTCAACGTTTTGTAAATACAACTCAACTTTGCTGATGACGTACATTTATACTGCAAATAACGAGTTTTATACCAGTTTTTGTTTCATTAAAATAACTTAATATTTACACAAAATACAGCTGTGTATATACGAAGCGCATTTAAGAATTTAAATGCTAGCAGTTCTCGGCTCGCGGACGTTTAAATGGCCATCGCTCAAGAGGTTAAAAGATTTGACTATCGCACAAAGCCTACTGTATTCTAATGTTCCCTTTGCACCTACAAGATAATAAGCAATAAGATAATTTGTACAAATGTTTATCTTAACTAAGATGAAGATGATATAGGAATAAGAGTTAGTAAGAATGGTTAGTACAAGAGTAGAGAAAGCCATGTGAGTGCAACACATCAGATTTTTTTTTTATAATTTCTTCATAGGTATGCGAAACCCAAAATAGCATCACTTTATCTATGCGCTTCTTTAGCTTCCTTCGCTAATCAGTAATGAGCTCTGTGGGTATAATTGTGTAATATAATTATCCTATGCGATAATTATCGGAGTATTTGGTATTCCATTACTTGATTGAACATTACTGATGCTGTCCAATACTAATACATGCACTTGTTACAAATCACCTGAAATGTACATCTTTTTTGTAAGACGCTGGGATTGGAAAAGTTTTGAAGGTTCAGTATTTATTTCACATGGCTTACTGCCATTGCCTTTCTCTTCTCTTTCTTCATAATTCTCACCTATGATTGATGTTGGCCATGTTCTATTCCATGGAATAGCTTAGGATTTAATAGTAAGGTTTACAGAAAGTACAGTATTCACATTATGGGAAATTGATATGCTTTTTATGGACATAAATTTGCTATAATAAACATTAGCACGAATTTTCCTATTTTCTCAGGCCCACATTTTCTGTCACATTAGTATGGGGTATAAATCCATCAGGTTTATTTAAGCTTACACATAATTATTAGAGCTTGGATTTTTATGTAGTATCGCTTAGCAAAATATATGCATAAATATGTAGCGAAAAGCAGTGAAATATATATAGTAAAATATATAGAATGGGGAAAATATGTAGTACCAAATATTTAAATCCAGTTTATCATTTTCTTAGTTACAACACTCATATCACATTTATACACTATGTTTTCCAGCACAGTGAAGAATTATAGTATTTCTCAATGTTTCCTCAGGTATTTGAAAGACGTTTGTCGCTGAGAATGTCCTTATAGACAGAGAAAGATCTTTGCACATCACATGATGTAACAGGCAAATTTTAGGAAAGGAATTTTCCCTTGAGAAATGTCCTCGGGTGGATCAACATCATCTTCATTTAATATCGGCATACACTATGAAATGTTGAATATCCAGGATTTCTCTTTAACACATTTTGCAATTTATGTGTCTTGTGTAACGATCCAGCAGAAATGAACGAAGACCACTTGAAGACCTGTGAAGCATTAAGATCAGAAGAAACTACAGTTCAAAAGTATTGGAAAGCACGAATGCTAATGGCTTCATTGCCAGATGCAAGGCACTAGAAAACAACATTTTGCAATTTACTTAATACACTTGCACCAGTTTCTCCATGCACAGCACTTAGTGTTTCAATGGCATCCTCTATGACAGAAAAAGAATACAGAAAGAAATAAGAAATTTCTGTCTGTCAGAAATATTTCTGTGGGTTGGTCCTCCAGACATTCTGGGGGTTGTGAGAGAGCGATGTGACCGCCAAAACATAAAAATATGGTGCTCTCTAAAAAGCGGTTACTATTACTGCTATTGCTCTCTTCAATATCATCAGTGAAAAATATTGGAGAGCAAGAGGATTAATGACTTCATTGTCAGAAATCCAGCATTAGCTAAACATATTCTGTGGGTGTATTACAAGTGAAAGATTGAAAGAATAACAAAAGTAAAATAGAGAAAAACCCAAATTTACACTAAACAATTAACAAAGAAGATTTAACAACCTATCCCAGTAGAAGGAACCAACAAATGAATTAGAGACTGGCTCTGTACCTCAGTTGGTAGAGCATTTACCTGCAGTATGAAGGGTCCTGGGTTTGATTCCTGGCTGGGAGTAGGAATTTTTCTCTAGCCAGATTATTTATCCTCTCTGGAGTCTGGAAGTATGAATGAGAATGTGAATATGTGTGTGACCTAATGTGTAGAAATCCCAAAGATCTAAAACCCATTGTATACAAGTTAACACCATTGCCTACAGGCAATATGTTCCAAAGGAAAGGCTGTCGATATGACCATTGAGTTAAAGGTCATCTGGAACAAAATAGATAGAAAAGAAGTGAATTAGAACTTATATGGCAATAACGGTCAAGTAAATATTGCTTCACTTTGGTTCTGCTCAAATTTTATTTCCCATAACTCTTACAGGAAATCTTGAAATGTGTCAAGCACTTCGTGTAAGAAGTCAGCAAGCCAGAACAAATAAAAACAATGGCAAATTCATGCCAAAATGCAATTTACCAGAAGATCAGCTCAGCTCAAATCGCCAGCTGGAACTCCCTCATCTTTCCAGTTCAAAATTTACTTGCAACAGCTGCTATAGTCGGCACAGTTTATCGGCTGTCCCCAGGAGTTCAAAATGGCTGACATTACACTAAACAGCTGATGGAAGTATCACAAAAAGCAGTCCTGCCAACGTACATAATAAAGCCATTTCTCAAATATCACAGTGTTAAAGTAACATGCTTTCAAATGATAATAATGATTATTGATGGTAATTATTATTTATTTATGCCAACAAACTTACTGTTGATGTTTTTAAACTCACAAGCCATGTGTGGGCAATGTAAGTCACCATTGGGTGACTAAAAGTCTGATGTGCGACTGCCTTTGTGGTTTACCGGGAGAAATATGAACTGGTTTGAGAATTCAATGTCATTCTGGCAGGTTGTCACAATAGCTTAATGGTTAGAGCACCTGCGGTTCATATCCCAGTTGTGGCATTGAATTTTTAAGTTCCAGTTCTACTTCTCAAATAACAGAAATGTTTATATTCAGTTAAATGAGATTAACATGGTGTACCTTACTTCTTCCCCTCATTCCCTGGAGAACTTAAGTTTATGGACAGATTGTAGACACGCCTTAGCTATTGACATCCACGCCTCTCCTTTTCTGTAAACAAAGTTATGTGTTATTTATATATGTTCTAAAATTAGTTGTTACAGGAATTTGCTGAAAGTGAAAAGCTTGAACAAATGTCAGCACAGAAACGGAGGATGAAAGTTTTGGAGTATCGACGTATGATTGAACAAATGATAGCAGATCGGAGGCAGCGCAGGGAGCAGGAAATGAAAGAATTGCATCATCTAGAGCAATTGCAAGCTGAACAAGAGCAACAAAGGTAAATTTAAAAGCTCGTAGAATTTGTTAAGCCAAATATAAACTACCGCTCATTGATTTTAATACACTCAATAAGTGACATCTAGTTCTCTGCAGATAAGGTCTAATGCCATGGTTACGGTTGAGTAGGCAAAAGGAATAGTACAACAGTTGTAAACATATCAAGATTTTGTGTTTGTGTTCATAGATACAATATTATCCAAAAACAGTGTTGTGTACATAAACATAATTTACCTATCTGATATGTTTGTTTACCATTTGATGACTGAAGCCACATTTGGTGTACCTGTGTTGTTCCCTTAGTGTAGTGATATCCACAGTGAACAGTACTAAGATACATAACATTTGGTTCCTGCATATCAGTTCCTTAGTGACATTTGAAGTGTGCACATTGCTAGTATGGCTCCACGAGTGGAGGTATCCATAGAAAAAAGTGCTGCAATTGTAGCAGGTTTATCAATTTGCCAAATTGCGAAACAGTGTAGTGTGTCTATAGGAGGAGTGCAATGCACCCTTCACTGCCAGAAGACAGCAGGTAGCAATAAGGACATACCATGACCAGGACAACCTCATAAAACAACTAAAAGTGATGATAAATTTATCAGAATTACTAGTAATAGAAATAGATTCAAAACAGTGCTCCAAATTCATGCAGAATTGGTGGATATGAACAAAACAAGAATATCTTTTGCAACATTAAAAAGGAGACTGATTAAGTCGGCTTGAAAGAATGTGTCACAGTAAGAAAACCCCTTCTAAGGCCCATAAATGAAAAGAAGAGACTTGAATGGGCTAGAAAATGTTGTAATTGGACATTTGAGGAGTGGATGAAGGTGTTATTCACTGATGAATTGAAGTTCGAGATTTTTGGAACCAGAAGGAGAATATTTGTTCGCCGATTTGTAGGAGAAAGGGTAGCCTAGCCATGTGTTCTACCTACAGTTAAACAGGGTGGAGGTTTTATTATGGTTTGGGAATATTTTGCTGGAGGTATAGTTGGAGGCATTGTGAAAATAGAAGGATGTATGGATGAAAAGCACTACCACTGCATACTTCAGTATCATACAATATCAAAAGGATTGTGTTTAATAGGGAAAGGGCTCACCTTACAACAAGTTAATGACCCAAAACATCGGTCAGCATTCTGTAAGAACTACATTGCATCAAAGGAAAAACAGAAAGTACTGAAAGACATGGTATGGCCGATAGTAATCCCATTGAAGTGGTCTGGGATGAAGTGGACAGATGTATTAGGGACGTTAATATATCCAGCAAGGAACATCTCTGGAATATTGTTAAGGATGTGTGGAATCATATAGATTCAAAATACCTACAAAAACTGATTGGCCGCATGCCTCGAGTTTGTGAGACAATCATTAAACCCACAGGAGGATACTTTGATGACAGTAAAATATGATTGTGATTGCAGTATATATGTGTAAGTTAATATGATTATATTTTTTTGAGAAATAAAGTTTGATTTGTGTTTAAATCTGAAATACCAGGGTGTATTGAAATTAATGAGTGAAAGTGTAGTTTTTTACCTTAAATACCTACATACCAGTTGGAACGTAATGCTTCAGCCATACATTAATGAGGGCCATACATGATGAATGTAACAAATATGTCCAATACAATTATTGTTAATAAAGGACCATTTCACCGAAAAAAAAATTGTGTCAAATTTTTGGAGCCATCAAGTTTCTTGACGCATGGATATAAATGGTTTATTATTTCAATAACTCTCACGAAAACATTATGTGAACAACGCTGTAATGTTTTTCTACCTTAATTCAAATGAATTTAGTCACAATTAATGTTAAAATGTCATGCAAAGCTTAATTTTTAAGAGAGATTCGACAACATCACATTAACATTAAATTATGACTATTCATTCAAATTGAAATAAAAAAACATTACAGCATTGTTCACACAATGTTTGTGTGCAACAGTTAGTGAAATAATAAACCATCTACATCCATTCATCAAGATCAAGATATATCTGATTTTCACTATAGACAGGATATCCATAACTATAACACAAGAAATACAAACCAAATTGATACAGCTTATAATAGACTGTCAAAATCACAAAATAGCTTTGAAGCATTAGGTATAAAAATGTATAACGCACTATCAAATGAGGTAACTCAACTGACGTATAATAGATTTGAACGTGGACTTTATGACAGATTATTAAACAATCCGTACTACTCTCTACAAGAATATTTTGAAAATTCAACTCAGCTGTAAATACCACTGTTATTGTAACTTATCTTTGAAATGTACATTGGCATTCAACAAATGGATATATCCATATACGCTCCATACTTGGCTCTATAAGACAACTGATTGTACTAAAAGTAATATATAGTAGGTCATAGTGAATATCGGTAGCATTATTTTTATAACTGATATTTGTAAATATGTATGTATATATAATTTTGCTAGAATCTATTTGTTATATATAACATGTAAACTACACTGACGTTGTCTATTGCTGTAACAGGCCTAATGACAATAAAATCTATTATTATTATTATTATTATTATTATTATTATTATTATTATTATTATTATTATTATTATTATTATTATTATTATTATTATTATTATTATTATTATTATTATTATTATTATTATTATTATTATTATTATTAATTATTAATTATTAATTATTAATTATTAATTATTAATTATTAATTATTAATTATTATTTATTATTTATTATTTATTATTTATTATTTATTATTTATTATTTATTATTTATTATTTATTATTTATTATTTATTATTTATTATTATTATTATTATTATTATTATTATTATTATTATTATTATTATTATTATTATTATTATTATTAAGAAGCTAGAATGGCTCAAAATATTCCAAATATTTAAAAACTTTTTTTTTTTTTTGCAAAACGCTTCTTTATTGGCAATAATTGTATGGACATATTTGTTATACTCATCATGTAGAATCCCTGGTAAACATATGGCCGAAGCAGTACCTTCCATCCTGTAAGTAGTATTTTAAGGCAGTTTCTATTTAATGTTTCATATATGTATATGATTTTAATGAAATTTTATTTATTACAGATTACGAATAATAGAAGAAGAACGTCTAAACTTACTGAAGGAACATGCAACCAAACTGCTGGGTTATCTCCCTCCTGGAGTTTTACAGAAGGATGATCTTCCACATTTGGGCTCTGAATTTGTGGAAAAATATGAATCTCTGAAGCTATAAGATTTAAAATGGACAATATTAAGTGTATAATATGTGTGTAAGTGTGTAATATTTATGTATTTTGTTACTTCTAGACGAGTGTTGTTTATTTTATTAAATCTGGGACATAAAGTAGTTACAGTTGTAAGTTGCTCTTGGGGTACTTATCTCAGACGTGGGATTCCCATGTGATCTACCTGGAAAATACAAATCGGTTGGGGAATTTAATGTCATACTGTCATGGTAGCTCAGGATAGAGCAACCATGCGTGAAATGGATGATCTGTGGTTCAGATCTTGGCTATGGTATTTAATTTTTCAGATCTGATTCTATCTATCTTACAAAGATGTTGACCCAAGCAGTCACGTCCACTATTTAGCTGAAGCACAGTTTAATGTTCAGGATTTTTACACTGGAGCAAATATTTTAAGTTTTATTGCACATAAAAGTCGTATCTTTTTAAAATATTTTTCCATATTTACATAAGGTTACACAAAGGTAACAGCAGAATCATATTTAACTAGGCGCTATCCAACTGATCAATAATTACATAGGCTGGATGTCACAATTTGTTACTCATATTAGAAGAACTGATATGTCAGCTGTAGTATGCCTTCAGTTTGAAGAAAATATTTGTTAGCTAATGCTGGATTTCTGACAGTGAAGTCATTAATCCTCTTGCTCTCCAATATTTTTCACAATGATATTGAAGAGAGCCATAGCAGTAATAGTAACCGTTTTTTAGAGAGCACCATATTTATGTTTTGGCGGTCACGTCGCTCTCTCACAGCCCCCAGAATGTCTGGAGAACCACACCTGTCATTGGTTTACAGGTCTCACCGACCTGACCGGGAGACTTATCAAAATAAATTCACCGACCATATCCTCTGATTACCAATCAGAGGACGTATTACATGCCATGACAGGTCAGCATGTTGGGGTTAAGATTCTATAGAGAAATTAGAGAAATGGAGAGGTTGGAAAAATAAAGACTCCCTAGCCCTTGGGAATCCTAATAGCATCGGGGTCGGAAGAGAACAAGAGATGACCAAGGTAAGGTCAGATAGAAAAGTTACAGTGAGGAGCAAAACACCAGTAAGTGGAAGTAATGTTCTGCTCAGCTTGGGTACCTTGTGGTTGCTATTCACATATCCCCTAGACGGAGACCCCTGAGGCCATTGTTTTTTTATTGAAGTTGGGTACTAATAACTATTAACTGCTAACCTTTAATCAAAAAATTAAAAGAGAAAATTTAAAAAATTTTTGTTTGCTAATGCTGGATTTCTGACAATTTTCCTTCTGTATTTTGATAATTCTCCCGGTCAGGTCGGTGAGACCCGTAAACCAACGACAGGTATGGTCCTCCAGACATTCTGGGGGTTGTGAGAGAGCGATGTGACCGCCAGAACATAAAAATATGGTGCTCTCTAAAAAGCGGTTACTATTACTGCTATTGCTCTCTTCAATATCATCAGTGAAAAATATTGGAAAGCAAGAGAACTAATGACTTCATTGTCAGAAATCCAGCATTAGCTAACAACAACAACCTTCTGTTATACATATCTGCTTTCAAAGGCAAAGTAGGCTCCAAATCTATTAACTCTAAGCCTAATTATTAATATTGCAAAGGAACAGGTAATGTTGCAGACCAGATTACAGTGCAAACCAGCGAAACTTAGTAGCATGATAGAGAATAGTCGCCAAAAGCCCCTCTCAAGTGCTCCAGTGGCTGCATTTTATTTAGGCCACATTTGAATCAAAGTCATTGCATGAAAATGGCTCTCTCTGAACCTCCATTGTGCTTGAAAAAATGTTCACACTTTCCTAAACTTAGCAAAAATGAATGGTGCAACAATGGTCTGCCTGCTACCATCCCACTACCAATGAGTCAGCTATTTTGACCAAGCAACAATACTTTCTGCAGGGGTGGGCAATTTTCTGTGTTTCAATACATATCTAGTGACCCTCGTATGGTGTGAGTGGCAGCATCAATGCCAAGGTGAAATGGTCAGTTAAAGCTTGACTGTGGGCACTTAAAGATGTCCGTTACTATAGCATCCCCACCACATGCAAGTTATGCAATGTTATGTTTCTACAGAAAAAGCGTTACAATAGAGTATACATTGGTAAGACCAAATTAAACATAAACATCCATATCAAAGAAGACATCTGGAACATTAAATATAAACAGACAGACAATTCAATCATTGAGAAACTCGCATTTCATATGTTGGCAATACCACTTTCTCTGCCTTCCCCTATCTTGCTTATGCCCCTTCTATGTGCCTTCTGTATACGGTTTCTGCTTTCCTGTGAGGTTTGGAAAAAGGTTATTTGCATTTTTTTAAGTTTCAGGAAGCAATATCATGATCTTAAAACAATAATAATGTACTACTTGGCAAAGCCACGAGGCGAAAGAATGAAACTGCCCAGTTGTTTATGGAGCTTATCGAACAAACAAATTGAGGCAGAGTGTGTACACTGTTGAGATGCAATCATATCTTCAGGACAGTGTCTCATATATTGGTAGGTGAGAGAGATCATCTATTTGTTTATCACTGACTATATGCCAAGTTACTATTATTTTGCTCTTCTAATAAACAAGTTAAGAAGCGATCACAGCGCTCAGCCACCAAGGTCAATACACCTCATTGCTTTGCCAAGTAGTATTGATGTTATTTATCAAGGCACTCAACATTCCCTAACATGTGTATTTATGATAAAATTTGAAGTTTGGTAAATATGCTACATTATCCAAAATTATATAAAAATAAAAGTGAATAGTGCCACTTGCCAATGTTTAAGAAAATCAGTTCACTTCTTTTGTTTTCGTTGATATATGAAGTCCTGTAACTATTTACTTGCTTTTTATAACATATTTGTATTAGGCTCTGTATGAAGAATTACAATGTCTTAAAACAGTTTCCTATTTGGTTTTGCCATTTTGTATTCTATTTTTTTATGCCTGACTTTTACTATCTAAAATTACCTGCTGTTTCAAAACAGGCAATAAAAGGGTATATTGTTTCTGTAGAAGGTCACTAAGGACGTGTATTTAAAGTAGATGTATAGTTCAAATAGAGGCACATTAAGAAAGATAAAATAAAATTGATTTTTCTAATAGAAAGGTGATATTACTTCAGAAAATATATGTATATTATGAAAACAACCCAGACATGAATTTAATTAAAAACTTTTGTTTAGTTAGAAAGGAAGTTTTTGAGTTTGGTAAATCACTTCTTTAGTCTACAACTTGAACATAGTTGTGCATTTGGATTCTAATGCTATGAAAATAGAAGTGCACATTTAACCATTATTTCTACTACAATTTCTTCATCAGTTTGAATATTCTGAAATCACATATGAAAGATTCAAAGCAAAATAGTTCTAACATCATTTTCAACTACAAGTTTGGAATGAAATGAAGAAAATATAAACTTCCTGTTTCTCAAGCGACACGAGTTTGCAAGATGAGAATGGAGAATTCCTCCATTGTCGTGTGCTTAAGCATCGCTTCACAGCCCAGCTAGTTTATACCTGATACCTGTAGGTGGGCATTAAATCTGTCAGTTACTCATTTATGAATCTGCAAGGTTCATATGGCCTTCTATAGTACTGCGAGAATCCTCTGATTAGTTCCTGACCGAAGCTCTCTGGAGAAGAAGACTAAATGGATCCATTTTTTTATGTTACTGCTGTTTTTTCACATAAGCAGTGTTGAAGTTAAGTATCTCTCTTAGGCCAGATTTAGTATAGTTGTGTTGTACTTTTGGGAATAGGATATCAATTGTTTTGAGTTAACAGTGGATTAAACATGCGCAGAGTGAAAAGTGAATTAGATAACGGCACACCAATATTTGCAAATAACACAGTTATGTGGTAACAAACATAAGACAGCTTTTAATTTCACAATTTTCTAAAACATAAACAAAAAAAACAGCAATAAAAACGACTCCTATTACTGATCCAGTACCAAGTACGTCGCAGGATCTTCCAAATTTTCAGTGTATTGTGTGGATTTGTGCAGAGCATTTGTTTCAGCAGGCCAAACCCATTTCAAAAGTAAACCAACCTCAGTTTAAAACATTCCTGACAAAATACAGTAAAGCTTCGTTAATCCAGACCCCTTTAAACTGGATTTCGCTTAATCTGGGCAAGCAAGCTTAAAAAAAATCTGAATCTGCAAATTGTTAACTTAAATTACAGTACTGCACTAAGACAAACTTAAGGAAATTGTCCATTTTAATTTTGCACAGACTGTACAATATGAATTTCATAGGAACACCAGGAATACATTAGGCTGTCCTTCCCACACCCTTGCTGTACCTGCGAAAGAGATTGGAACTCTTGTCAGAAGGGTTAGTTTAACACTTTCCTTTCTCAGTCATTAAGCTAAAGAAACAAATGGAGTGCATAATGTCGTTTAGTAAACCTACAATATTGTCGGGGAAACATAAGCATAAATTGCTTACAGTACATGAGAAACTGAAAATTATCGAAAGGATTGAAAATGGTGCCACTGTTGCGTGTGTATGTGCAGAATATGGAATTGCAAAACGAACAGCTTCGGACATAAAAAAGAAAAAGGGTGAACTCATTTTTTATTAAATGTGATGTAAATGAGGAAAATTGTCAGGTTAAATGAATGCAGGAGCTGGCTAAACAAAAGTTAGAAGACGCGACATACAAGTAGTTCAGTTTGTCCAGATGTTGTGACACTCCCCCACTCCTGAAGCATAGATGCGCAATAGAAGAGGCATGCCCACTTGCATAATAGGATCACAATAATTGTTTATAATATGTAAACATACACTGCTTGTGTATGTGACTGCCTGAGTTCTGACATCACTCGCTTGTTCCTCACCATTCCAGTCACTTCTCCTTAACTTCTCCTCTCTCGCGCATGTGAAGTGTCACCATGATCTGGACAAACTGTGCAAAGAATTTCGTGTAAGTGAAATTGCAGTAAGAGGTGTTGAAATTCAAGCTGCTGCTGCACGTCTTGTGAAACAACTTGGTATCAATGGATTTTTGGCTACTTGGGGCTGGTTATACAGATTCTGCAAGCATCGTAACATAGTGAACAAAAATACCTTACCCTTCCTGGAACTTAAAATAACTAGAAATCTACATGATATAGAATTTGGAATACACAGGAAACCTACATACCTAGATAAGTAATTACATTAGGAAAAATGGATGCAACCAAGTTTCACATCAACTGCCTGCCTTTAGAACTTTGATTCACTGTTTGTACAATGTCCCGTTGTATATTCCTACGAGATAGTGACAGCATTGGTGGGCACCTTGCCTGTGGAGGAGGCCTGGCTGGTGTTGACTTTGGGGCAGAGCATTATGGGTCTGTGGGTGTTTGTCGCGAGGGTGGCTGAGGAAGTGACTCTGGGAATGGATGCCCTCAGGAGCCATGAGGCGACGGTCGGCATTGGCAAGGAAGGCCTCTGAGTCTGGACAGACGAAATACAGTGCTGGAGTCCCAGTGAGCATCTGAAGGCCTACAGGGTGATCCTGGAAGAGGATGTGACAGGGTATGCCAGGAGCAAGATTGTGGAGGTCAATGGTTGTGGAACCCCGGGGGTCGTTTTCACATTGTACGCAGGATGGTACACCAACACATCTGGGTGATGGGCAAATGGAGTATGACCCGTCACAACCAGCAAGGTGACCACAGAAGTGTCAGGCAGAGTGACAGACTTGGCTTATCTGGCTCAAGGCCAGGACCTGCCTGGAGAAGTGATACAATGGCGAAGTCTACAGCACCCAAGCGGTGCCCTGAGAGATGCTGATGGTACATCGGGATCGTCTGAGAGTTAGATGTAGGTTTAAGGGCGTTCAACTACATGATCGTTAGTGCCCTTAAAACACAATTCATGGCAATAGCCAGATATAAACTTGAATAAAAAATAAAATTACTAGTAAAAAAGGAAAATATATACATAAATATACAAAACAGTGGCAAAAGCCAAAATTAAAATGAAGTGATAAAGATGTCAAAAGAGCATAAAAATAAATACATATCTAAAGTTTCAAATCCTCCAACTCATGTTACACTCCACTAAAATCTTAAACTATATCAATCGCTGTTTTGTTGTCCATCAAGACCTCTGCAAGTCTGGCAGGCAGCTGTAGAGAGTCTTGAAGGTGCACTAGAGAGGAACACAAGCAGCATGTAACGGGCTGATAAAAGCCTGTCGCACAGCGGACAAAGAGGAGCAGGGTCCCGTTTAAAGAGGTAACCATGCGAAAAATTGGGTTACGCAGTTTATCGGAAGTTCTTTCACTTCTCTAAAGCTTATTACCGTAGAGGGCTGACCACTCTTTGTGCCAGCACCACAGCACCTCTCTCCGCACTTCAAGCCTAAAGTCTTCCAAAGTAACACGAGAGATGGTAATACTGGGTTCTGTAGTTGCCGCCTTTGCTGTCAAATCCGCCATTTCATTTCCCGGCAAACCTTCGTGACCAGGAATCCATGCACACACCACGTTAACGCCAGAAGCGTGTGAAACAAGGAGGGCATCCTAGATACGTTGTACAATAGGATGGGAGTTGTACAGCTCACGAAGGCTCTGAAGTGCGCTAAGGGAATCACTCAAAATCAGGCAATCACCTAATTTACGATGGCGCACATATAAAACTGCTCGGTATATTACATACAGCTTTGCAGTATAAATGGAGGTGCTATTGTGGAAGCCGAATGTATGCGGTTCGGTTCCAACCCGCTGGTGCTCTTTGATCCATCGGTGTGAATAAAATGTCGGCCAGTGTAGCCTGACAAAAATTCTAAAAAAAAAAAAAAGCAAGTGCAGATACTAGAACTAGGCATCGTGAACTTCGGTGTACGATCATCCCAAGATCTACATGGGGCGTGCCAGGTAACCAAGGGGAGTAGAACTTCTCACCCTTGGGAAACATCTTTGGCGTTTCAATTCCAAGCTTCCCTAGCAACTTCTGGAAATGGAACCCCGGTGGCTTAGGACTAAGTTTGCTTTTCCTACATCGTTCTCTTAGCGTGATAGTGAAGAAAGAACCGAACGTTGGGTGCTTAGGCATATTTCTAAGCGCACAACCATAATTTGCTAAGAGAATCTCAGGCCGATGTTGCAAAGGAGGTTCTGCGGATTCGGCTGACAACTGGGCTTGTTGGAAAAGCTATTGCCATGCGTATGCTCCTATTATGGACTGCATCTAAATTCAGCACAGATGCTCGTGCTGACAAATAAACAATGCACCCATAGTCTAGTTTGGATGGGACCAGAGCGAGATACATTCGCAACAAAATTGTCCGATCCGCCCCCCACGATTTGCCATTTAGTACCCACAATATATTCAGGGAAGCGTCACATCGTGCTCTTAGCTCTGCTATGTGCGATGACCAACTAAGCTTCCCATCCAAGATCAACCCCAGGAAATGCGTTTCTTCTGCGAAGGGAGGTAAATCTGGACCGAAACGGGGTGAAGGTGGTAATCGTCTCCTACGGCGCCAGAAATTAACGCAGATTCACCTCTCAGTTAAGAATCGGAAGTCGTTTTTGAGCTCCATTCTCGAAGGTTGTCCAAACATTGCTGCAGGCGCCATTGTAAGAACGCCGTGCGCTGAGAAGTACAATAGACGGCGAGGTCGTCCACGAATATGCATGGCGAAACACCGGGTGGAACACATTTCCAGATGATTAGTGATGGACAAAGCGGTGCTGGGGCGGGTTTCCTTCGGGTTCTCTGGTTCCCCCGCCATCTCATTCCACCGATGCTCCATCCTCATTGCATGTAGCATCAGTGTCAACTTGTGCGGTGCCCTATGTAGTAAAACCGGGCGTTAAACACTACAAAACAAACATTTCCAGATGGAGCTAATTGCTATAGCAAAAACCGTGACACTTAGTACCGAACTCTGAGGTACTCCCTCGTCCGGAACAAAAGAATTAGAAAAAACCGAGCCGACCCTTACTCGGAAAAAGCGGTCATTCATAAACTCCTGAATAAACAGTGGTAGGCGTCCAAATATGTTCCACGTATACAGGGAACGTAGAATCCCTGCCCGCCAGCCTGTATCATAAGCCTTCTCGAGATCGAAAGATATACTAACGATTTGACAGTTCTTCATAAATCCGTTCATTAACTGTGTCGATGTCGATACAACATGGTCTACAGTGGAACGGCGTCGTCGAAAACTGAATTGGACGTTAGGAGGTTACGACTTTCTAACCACCACATCAATCATCCATTGACCATGCGTTCCATCACCTTGCAAACTAAACTGCTGAAGGAAATAGGACGGTAGCTGGAGGGAAGATTATGGTCCATTCTAGCCTTCAAGATGGGAATAACGATAGCCTCCCGCCAATTTTCTGTAACAAAATTTACGTCGCATTCATCTGCGAAACAAAATTAAAAAAAGAGCACACTTTGAAGCTCCAGGGTTACCAAGTTTTTCGGAACGACAGAATTGGCAGACAGGAGAGAGGGACTGCAATTTTGATCAGAAACACAATTGCTCATGCTTATGTCACGCTGCCTGTACTAGCGCCGTTAGAGTGCACGGTTCCTAAAACCCGGGTGAACAATCAAACGGTGATGCAGGTAGCACTTCATCGGACCCCTAATTCCCCAGATTTGATACGAGACCTCGAACAAATCCTCGCTTTAGAGGACCACATTATAATTGCAGGAGATTTCAATGCCCGGCACCCCTAGTGGTTTTCTCGCCGAGCAAACGCGGCCGAAAATCACCTGATTGAACTTATAACAGATAATGACGATATTGAGGTACCTCTCCCCCCCCCCCCCCAGAACCCACGTTTTGGCACAGATCGGGGCACCTTAACCCCGAGATTTTGGATTTCGTACTAACAAAAAATGCAACAATCTCAACTTCACTGTGTATCACAGCCTGGACTCCGACCATCTTCCTGTGCATTTCGACATACATGCTGGCATTGCGGTCGGTGCCTCTGGCCCTCTGAAGAGGGCCGAGACCCACTGGAATAAGTTTACCATGGAAATGCATGGGATGGCGCAACCCAGGCTGTCATACTAAAGCGAGGCAGACATAGATATCGCCATTGAAAGCTTTATTGCCTCGCTACGCACGGCCAAGAGAAGTGCTACCACATACACCACAAGACCACCCGGTTTTTTGCACGTTCCCCGAGGTAGAGCAACTCATTGTGCGAAGACGACGCTTGACAAGACTGCGGTGGTATACCCGTCAGCCTGAATACAAAGTGCTAGAAAAATGGCTACGCAACGTCATTCGGCAACAAATTAAAATCAACTAAATTGAACAATGGGAGAATAAAATGTTGAGTACCACCCATTCGGACTCTTCCCTGTGGAAATTATTAAAAGCTTTCAAAGTCTCCACGAGCGTCAACTCTGCAAATGAGGCGCTGCAAACTCAAGGCGGCCTGCACTTCTCCGAAGAGGAGAAAGCCGAGGTCTTCGCTGACTTGTCTCCAAGACAGATTCACCGAAAACCCAGTGACCAACCGTGACCTAGAACGGGAGGTCCAGACACGGGTACAAACCTGGGTGGCGCAGAAGCAAGAGCAACAGCTATCCCTTATAACGCCGCAGGAAGTTTACAAGCTCATTAGGAAATTAATTAATGGAAAAGCTGCCGGCCCAGACAAAGTGACTAAAGAGGAACTTCAGCATCTCCCATGAAACCCTCTGGTTCAACTGACAAAGATATTTAACACCTGTTTGCAGAACAGCTATTTTACCTCTACTTGGAAGCGAGCCAAGGTTATGATGCTCCCAAACCAAGGGAAAAGTATCAGACAGCCGCAAAATTACCACCCCATTAGTCTCTTGTCTACTATTGGTGAATTGCTCGAAAAAATTATACTTTCTCGTCTTCAAAAACAAGTTTCGGAAACACATGAACTCTCAACTTCACAGTTTGGCTTTAGAAAAGGACATTCCACAAACTTACGGCTTCTGAGGCTGATGACGTAACAGAGCAATTTAACAATGGCGCTTCAACGTTGGCATTATTTCTGGACGTAGAAGCCACGTTTGATCGGTGCTGGCACAATGACCCCATTTATAAGCCGCACCACAATTTCCCGGCTCTTCAAAATTATCTGTGCTTGCTGCACAACTTCTTAGAAAATCGGCAGTTCTACTTCCAACTGGGCCATTCCTCCTCTAGGGAACGAGTGATGCGGGTTGGCGTTCCACAAGGGGCAATCATGTCACCGTTCTTGTACATATTGTTTACGAATAAAGTCGCCTCTTTGCCGACTCGAAGACCACCTTCTATCTGTCCCTCCCTTGTTGTTGGGACACAGACGTCACGCAGGCGGCTACGTCACCATGCTGCTCCATTTATCGGCAGCGATGGCCACTACTCCAGATGTTTGATATATGGCGTAATACAGATGTGGCTTGTGAGCGGGAGAGCCAACTTTTGGTTCAGCTTCTTAAATGTATGTAAACTATTATCGTATCCGTGCTCATTAAATAAACCCACAACCAAAAGTCAAATAGGTTGAGATATGGCAAACGAGGAGACCATTTTTATGGAAGGTACGACTGATGATGGATCATATGCGAAACATCGTCGGAGGACTCCTGCATCACCAATCCAATGTGAGGGGACGCCCCATCCTGCATAAACACGGCAGTGTGAAGGCATTCACGTTTTGGAGCTCTGGAATAACAAAAGTGGACAGCATTCACTGGTATCTCTGTGCATTGACAGCAAAAGTCGTTATTCCAGCTGATGTGCGTTCTTAAAGTACGATGCAGTAAAGCCACACCACACTGTCACTTTTGGTAAGTGCAAGGGCATCTCCTCAAATGCATATGGATCGCACCAAGCAGACAACTGTGTGTGTTGACAGTGCCATTCAGCTAAACATGGACTCATCAATCCAAAGGATGCACCGAAGCCATGTCTCCTGCACTTCCATTCGTGCTTGGAAAAGCAATAAAAACTACAAGCGTGTATCTGCACGTTGAGCATGCACTTGGACATGGCTAATCTTGTAGGGGAAATATTTCAGCACTTTGCACAAACATTTTCAAACAGTTGAACAGAGCATATTATAAAGTGTCCGTGCTATTGTTTTTTTATTTTGTTGTTTAATGAGGCTGTCAATTGCCAGGATCACATCAGCGTCGCCGGTGTGCCGGAATTTCGTCCCGCAGTTCTTTTACATTCCAGTAAATCTGCTGACATGGAGCTGTCGTTTTTAAGCACACTTAAAAACCATATGAGTATGACTATTTTGGAGGTAGGAAAGGTCAATTGGAACGATCCGTAATAATAATTTTGATAAGCTAAATAAATGCTGCCACGTATGTGGGAAAAACTCCAAGTTTGTGGCAATCCATATAAGCAAAGTTCATCCTGATGTTTACTGAAAAAATAAAGCGTCCGCATATAACTCAGATGAGCAACCCATTAGGACGGAAGACAATACTGAGCGAATTACTGAAAATGTTAAATATGCTGATCAAACTAATGTAAAGGTAACCGCAAAATAGCAGACTGTTTAAAGATCTTGAAGAATTCACTAATATCACAATTAATTCAGACATAGATTTATTTGATTCTGTAAGCCAGGAATTGATAACCTATTTATCCAGCGCAATATCTTTATTTCCTGGTCCTAAGCATCCTGTCATTAAATATTATAATGCGAGGAAAAATAAACAAATGGGTCACATCACTTCACATTCTGTAACAAAAAATCCTGAGAGGTTATCAAAGCGCAGTGGAGAATATAACAGGAAGGATATGATTATGAAGTCTCTCAATATTTATACTATAACCAAAGACGCAACATCATGAAGAATCAAATTGGCGTACAATGCAAAATTCCGATATTTCCAGTTTATCATAATTTTAAAAGCATTTTTGAGAAACAAAATGAGTCCACCCCCTTAACAGAAATTGCACTGATCTGCTCAGAAGAGGACACGGAAACAATTATTGAAACAGAAATTAATAACGCCCTTCACCAAATTAAAACCAACACATCACCAGATCCACATAGGGTTACAGTTTGAGCATTAAAGGAACTACCTATATACAACTAAATTAATGTATTTTGATAAATACTATGCTAAATTTTGGGAAATATCCAGCCACATTTAAAGAAGCAAGAACAGTTTTGAAAATTGAGATTATTATTGAATTATCCGTTCATCAACGTGGCTTTATTGCAATACCTGGATGTTATATTGATACATCAATCATTAATGAGTGCTTAAAAACTGCAAAACTATTAAAAAGGTTTGTTGCATCGTATTTTTAGACACAGCTAAGGCGTATGGTAATGTAGGTCATGAGCATATTAAAAGTTGTTTGTATCGCACTAATATGCCAAATAATCTAAGAAATTTGGTTATTGATCTTGTTGAAGGGAACAATATTACAATAGAATGTGAATTAACAAACAAGTAGAATTAATTTGCTAAAAGGTGCTGCTCAGGTTTCGCCCACTTCTCCTATATTGTTTAATGTGGAAATTAATGGCATAATTAAATATTTAACAGGCAATGAAGTTGAGAAAGCCCATGGATTCAAACTTCATAATAAGGTTAAGAATATGCAGGCGAAATCGATGGTTGGAAATGTGATAATTGAGCAATTGGTGGAGTGAGTGGCGGGGGAAACCAGAGAAACCGGAGAACCCGGAGAAAACCCGCTTCGTCCCGCTGCGGCCACTTCGTCCACCACGCATACCACATGCGAGCCCCTGAGACCAAATCCGGGTTGCCTAGGTGGTAGGCGAACGCTCTAACTGCTCGGCCACGGCGCCGTCATAACCGTTTTTATACTCAAACATTGCAATTATTATACTGTTTATTATTGTTATATATTATTAATGTTCATTATTAGTTTTTGGATTAATTATTAAAATTATTTGTTGTAGTTTGAAAATTATTTTTGTTGTACTTCTGTTTCTATATTCTGGATCCATGTGGTCAACCTCACTGGAGAACAGATGATATCAGAAGACTTTTTCTGCGCTTCCTATTTTCTAATCTAGGGATCGATGTCTACATGTTGTATTAGGTGTAGTATCTGTTTCACTAGATTAGCACCCATTTCCAGTTGAGCATAGGCTTTAAGAATCTAGTGCATTTTCCGTTGAGAGGCCTTACATTCCAATAGAATATGCCTCACCATTTCCTCGGCTCGTAAACACAGACGACATATGGGTTCTATCTGAATTAGCCCCATCTGAATTTGCCATGTCTAGTTATAGATAAAACTAATAACTCGTCAGGTTTGTTGAGCCTGATTACAGAGTTACTTAGCTTTTTAAAAGGCTCACTAATTACTTTCGTGTAAAATTTATTAGTGCAAATTGATTTCCACTTCTTTAGGATTTCATGTTGAACCCAAACTTTAACTGTATTTTCGTGACTAAAGTGCTTACACCACAGACAGGTTCTGGTCCTATAAATGGAAGACTTGCCCCTTTATTTGCTAGGACACCAGCTTTTTCATTTCCCACAATACCGATATGGACGGGTACCTACCGAAGTTCCGGTATTACGAGAGAGAAAGGTGACTTTCCCATGTCAATAAAGATTTAAAATCATGGAAATTGAGGGCTTTAATGCAACTTGGTTGTCAGAATCTATTTGGATGTAACCTAACTCCGTGCCCAACAGCTCATCCAAGCCAAAGCCTACCGCCGGACCGCTGCGTCCCCCATCTCTTCACATCACAGGCGTCGTGAGCGGGGTGCAGTACTGGAGGTGGCACGTGGTCAGCGCCCCAGTCTTATTAGGATTTATTTTGCTATGATAATGCCCTTTTTACAGCACTGGGGTGCACCTTCAAGTGTCACATGGGCCTTCTCTACAACAATTGTAACATAATCTTTTGCAAAGTAGTAATGGCCATGGGAGCTCTCTATAGGCTCTTCGCTTCCCGCTACAATGGTAGTGCAACGGAAGAATTGCTGTCATTTGTACTATGTGATTCCTTTCCCTAAATAAACCTCTAACTTGTTCAAAGATAAACTAAAGTACCTATTTGTACAAAATAATTAGGGAAGAAAAGGCCGGATCGAATACAAGTATTTCCTAAATTTCAGGTACACTATGCATTAAGGTAGCTGAGGTAATAAGGTCAAAATATTACACCAGAAAACATTTAACCTTGATTTATTTTAAACGTAAAAGACTGTGCCCAATTACAAATATTAGTTGTATCTTGATGTCCATTTAGCTTTACATGTGTTTGTTAAAAAGTTGGTCTTCAAACGAAACAAATTGTTTATAAGGAATAGTAGTAATAATTTGTTTTACACTGGTTCCTAGTAATAAAATGATTTCATCCCTGAGGGGCCATGTATCTAGTTAAAGCAAGTTTTCAATTCTTTACCATAGTTAAATACGCTAGAAATGTCCAAAGAATTACGGTAAAGCAAAACTTTAAGTATAACCAAAGGTTCACCGAAAATGTGCGGAAAATGTAAAGGACGTACCGAATTGCAAGTAATAGCTATACAGCACGCTCAAATTTGACCAAGCAGCTATCTCACCACCATTTCATTTGCCTCATACCTCGGGCTCGCTATATAACTGCAAATTACTTATCAGATCTCGAATGCTTGTAACTCAGCACTGCGGACCTCATGTTTCCAAAATACATTCTCGACCTGATAAGTACCATTTACAGTTCTTAGTACGCAATATACTATTTCCATTTAAAAGTAACTTGAGCTGAGGGATTTTCTTGAAAATAGTCGTATCGTAGCCGTGAAAGACACTGAACTTGAATACCAATTTGTATATTAACTGACTTTTCGTTTTTGAATTATGATCCTTAAAAACCCACAGAAACACAAAACCAACGCACGTACAATTCTGTGAATTTCCAGAAAGCTTTTGATAAAGTAAATATGAGAAAATGATGGTCACTAAGAAAGTGCTATCACAAACATTCAATTGATCAGCTTATATGAAAATGCAGTTTTTAACACCGATAGAAAGAAAACATTATACGAATAACTATAGGCGTTAGACAAGGGTTTTCATTATCACCCACATCCTGTTGCTAATTTTCCTGTAGGTGTAAGGGGAATATGGGAAGACTGTAGGCTTTAAGTAATAATCAAATGTTTTAAGAGCTGGTTGCTATGTGATGGTTTTGAAATTACATTCTCTTTGCATAGCCAAGGGATAAAATGAATAACGACCTGCCATTTGAGAATGAGTATATTCGAGTATAAGTATTAAGGAAATTCAGACAAATAACAAGGATCTCCAAAATTGTTCACGACAAACTATTTTTTAATCAAAATCGTTATAGCCACTTCTTTTTAAATTAAAATTGTTAAAAAAATGTTTCGTGCAAAGACTAGCCCGGGGTGGAGAGATTTTCTGGAAAATCTTCGTGCCGCATGCTTGAGACATACTGAACTTATATATGTACCAAGTTTGGAATTTATTGATTTTAGTTTTTGAGTTATACTATTTACACACACAGAGACCCACCCTCGCACACACACACGCACACACACATACTTACACGAAGCTTTTTCTAAAAATGCTTTTTAGATTCAGAGGGTCCCAAAACATGTGTTTGCGGTGAAATTTTGATATGGAATTTTTGGTTGGAATACAATACTTCCCCTGTTTACTATACAGGGTGGAAGGTGCTGCTTTGGTCATACGTTAACCTGAGATGTTACATGATGAGTATAATAAATATGTCCAATATAATTATGGTCAATAAAAACTGTTTCGACGAAAACAATCTGTCAAATATTTGGAGCCATCTAGTTTCTTGACGAATGGTTATAAATTGTTTATTATTTCACTAACTGTCGCGCGAACATTCTGTGAACAATGCTGTAACGCATTTCTACCTGAGCTTGAATGACTTTAGTCAGAATTTAATGTTAAAATGTCATACAAAATTTAATTTCTAACAGAGATTTGGCAACATCATGTTAACATTAAATTGTGACTAAATTCATTCGAATTGAAATAAAAAGATATTGCGGCATTGTTCGCACAATGCCTGCATGAAAGTGAAATATAAACCATTTATATCCATTCATCAGGAAGTGAGATGGTTCCAAATACTTGACAGAAATTATTTTTTTTGGCAAAAGAGCTCTTTATTGACAATACTTATATTGGACATATTTTTACACTCATGCAGAATCAGTGGTTACTGTATGGACGAAGCAGTAACTTCTACCCGGTATGTAATAGAGAAAGTAAAACTCATAACTAATGAAAATGCCTCTGGAGTGCTGTCCAACTATCCCAAAAAATGTTTGGCCGCAAGTCCCATTGTAAAGGCGATATAGCCATATTGTCAGTAGCCAAAATAATGTTATATCCAGACGACCAGTGAAGTACTTAATGCGTCTTTATCAGTAAAATGTTGTCTGCTGTTATCTTACAAGGAAGTTAAGTTTTCGCTCACTTCCTAAAATATACGGCTTGGTGAAACGTAACAATCGATGATAAAAACCGAGAATTCCAATAAGCAGTACATGTGATAATCGTTTGCAGGGTTTAAACCTACTACCCAATAATTGCTGTAAACTAAATGTTTATATTATTTATCTTAATTGATTTTTATATTGAAGTGTTATGTATAAATGTTTGTTATTTATTATGTTCTTTATTGTGTCAAATATAACGTTTATGTTGAAGAATCTATGTATAAATAATATTACGCAATATAATGAGACACGATGTCGAAACAAAAAAAAAAAAAAGATCTGGTATGTTGCACTCAATGACTTTCTTTACTCTTGTACTAACCATTCTTACAAACTCTTATTCGTCCATCTTCTTCATGTAAGTTGAGATAAATATTTGCAAAAATTATCTTATTGTTAATTTTCTTGTAGGTGCAAGGGGAATATGGGATTACAGTAGACTTTGAGGGATAGTCAAATCTTTTAAAGCTGGTCGCTATATGAAGGCTTTGAAATTTCGTTCTCTTTGCATGGCCAAAAGATAAAAATGTGACCAACGGCCTTCCATTTGAGAAATGTGTAAGTGTTGCAAAACTCACACAAATCTCTACCTAGGGATTTCATAGCTATGACATTGGTGGTGGGGCTTGAGCACTCTTGTGTTGCTGAGAGCTTTGCCGGCGGTGTAGGAGTCAGACAAAGAAGTACCCCAGTAGAGGATCTGAACGGTTGCTATAGCAAAGAAGGAGAGCGTCGGAATTACATAGGAAGCGGAAGATCTATGTTAGGGACGCTGCTGCCTTGTGGGATGGGAATTGGTCCTCCAAAGGCTATAGGAAGACAACCTGGATTACAAATTACTTGGCCCTCCAGGTTGGGGGTTGGGCGTAGGGGTGGCAGCCCCACCCCTTAATAAAAGAACCTGTTGCGAAACCTGAGAAAATGAAAGTCGGACGGATCTCGTTACGATAAAGAAAAGGACAATCTGGGTACATGGAATGTATTATTACTGTATAAGACAGGAGCACTTAAACAACTTTTAGGTCAATTAGACTCCTCTTATAAACTTGATATTACAACAATACAGGAGATGAGATGGGTTGGTGATGGCGTTATGGAAAAGAAGAGTTATACTATTTTCTATAGTTGCCATACTAAAGCTCATACGTTTGGTAGTGCCTTTATTATACATAAGAGACTTAAGCACACCATATTACATTTTAAGGCTCAATCGCCTAGAATATGTACCTTACGAAAAAAAAAGGAAAAATATTTAATTACATCTTAATTTGTTTACATGCTCTAACAGCAGAAAGGCGAGTTGTTGTTGTTGTTTGTTTATTAACGTCCTCCAACGTAGTGTCATATCGGACGGTGAATGAATGTAATGGGTGAAATGATGCTCAAATGAGCCCGAGGTCCATAGAGCTTTTTAAGTTACGTCCTTTCATAAGTAATTGGTGTTAGATTCTCTAGGGGTGCGGATGTTGATTCCGACCACTATTTTGTCATAGCTAAAGTAAGAAGTCGTACCTTCAATAGAAATATAAAACATGCAGCACCACAACACAAGTTTGAGATTAACAAACTGGCTGTTAAATAACAATATACATGCGAAATTAGTGATGACCTGAAGGGATGCACTGATAGAGTGTCGTAAGTTCTGGAAGCATTTAAAATAAATTATAATCAAATCAACTGAAGATGTTTTGGGGAAGGTTGACCTGAAGCAGTATAAGTATTGGTTTGACTCAGATTGCAAACGGGTTACTGAGGCAAAATATTTGACTTGTAAGAAAATGAAGCAGAGAGGCCATACAAGGAGTACAATTAAAGTCTATCACTCAGTAAGGAGCGAAGAAAACAGTGCATAGGCAAAAGAAGAGAGGATTGGGAGAATGAGCTTAGAGAATTAGAACAACTAAAAGATTGAAACGAGAGTAGGCCTTTCTTTCAAAAACCGAATTGTAATAGAAAGTCCTTTCAAATTAGAGTTACCATATGTAAGGATAAGGAGAGCCAAATTTTAAGCGATAAAGCAAGAATTTCTGCCAGATGGATGGAATTTTTAATGAATTATTGAATGGCGAGACTCATCAGGGGATGCCATAGGTTCTTTAAATAATGGAGCCCTAATGACCTAGCTGTCAACGGGCCCTTAAACAACACTCACTCACTCACTCACTTTAAATAATGTTGATCCACCTGAGCTAGTTGTACCAGCACCTTCATTTGATGAAGTAGAAAGTAAAATTCATAGAATGAAGAACAACAAATCGTCTGGAAATGGTTATATTCAAGCAGAACTTCTAAATTTGCTGGTCCTGAATTCATAAGGTTATATCATCTACTGGTCCTTAAGACTTGGGATAATGAAACCATTCCTGATAAAAACCGAGAATTCCAATAAGCAGTACATGTGATAATCGTTTGCAGGGTTTAAACCTACTACCCAAAAATTGCTTTATAGTAAATGTTTATATTAATTATCTTAATTTTTATATTAAAGTGTTATGCATAAATGTTTGGAATTAGGTATAATATGTCCTATCCTTAAAAAATCTGATGTGTTGCACTCACATGACATTCGCTACTCTTGTGCTAACCATTCTTACGAACTCATTCTTCTATCTTCTTTGGGAGGGGGGCTAATGACCTAGCTGTCGACGGGCCCTTAAACCCTACTCACTCACTCACTCACTAACTCACTCACTCACTCATTCACTCAATCTTCTTAGTGTTAGTTGAGATAAACATTTGCAGAAATTACCTTATTGCTCGTTTTCTTGCACGTGGGAATACAGTAGGCTTTGGACGATAGTAAAGTCTTTTAAAGCTTTCAGATTCCCTTCTCTTTACCCGATTAACATAAAAAATGAATAGCTATGTTCCATTTGACGGAAGTATAAGTTGTCCAAAACTTACACAAATAATGAGGAATGTCTCCGAAATGGTTCACTCTACAAAAATACTTATTTAGACACAAATTGTGTAGTTTAACAAGATCTACATTTGTTGTATAATAAGATTTACTCTCTCTCTCTCTCTCTCTCTCTCTCTCTCTCTCTCTCTCTTACGATTAGCAGTTATGCAAAAGTCATCCAGAGTAAATAGGACTTCATGGGCTCTAACCAGAAAATTCGAGATATGCATTTAATTTATCATAAAAATATCTCTAACATTTTAATCAAAACCGCCAGTCATTTTCAAGAAACTCAGAACATTCGAAAAATTTTTCATGTAAATCGTAGTTTAGGGTGGAGCAATTTTCTTCAAAATCTTCGTGTCGCATCCTTGAAAAACATTACACTTAAATACTAACTTTGGTTTCTAACCGACTTTTCGTTTTTGAGTTATGCTGTCCACAGGCTGACACACACACAGACGCACGCACGCACACACACGGATCTTCTCCTAAAAATGCTTTTCTTGGATTCAGGGGTCCTCAAAGCATATATTTCCGATGAAATCTCGACATCGAATATTTGGGTGGAATACAATACTTCCTCAACTTTACTAAACGTAGCAGAGAAAATCAAAAGGAATTGTGTCACTTATAAGGCTATATGCCTTCTGAACGTGGCATACAAATTTTTGGTAACATTTTGTTTATCAGACTGACTCCATATGTTGAGAATGTAATTGGGGACTATCAATGTGATTTCCGGCGGTACCGGTCTACAATTGACCAAATATTTAATTTGCTTCAGATTATAATGAATTTGGAATGGAGTCACAGCATCCTATTATTGATTTTAAGTCTACATTTAATAGTGGAGATAGAACACAGTTACATTTAGCAATGGAGGAATTTAAAATACCCTTAACACTTATAGGTATATTTGGATAAAATAACATTATCTGCTACAACAGGCCAAGTCAGAATCCATAACATCCTAACAAATTCTTTTAATATTAAACATGGAGTAACACAAGGAGATGCTTTCTCATGCTTAATTTTTAACATTGTAATAGAGAAGATTATTAGAGACGCTGGACTAAATTTGAGGGAACCATATTTTATAAATCAGTGCAAATCCTAGCCCTGGCAGATGATATTTTTGGACGGTCACAGACATCGATGAAAGAAGCTTTTATTAAACGGAAAGTGCTGCTAAAATGGATCTTCAAATTAATCCAAATAAAACTAAATGCCATCCTCAAGTAAGGAATGAACGTACTATCCTCCATATATTGAAATAGTTTCCTATAAGTTCCAGACTGTACAAAACTTTAAATATTTGGAGCCAGATGTTGTCTGCAAGAATAGCCACCATACAGAAATTTAAAAAAGTATTATGGCAACAAAGAGTTGCTTCTTTGGACTGACATCACCGATCGCATTTGTGATCAAGAAGCACCAGGATCCTGATCTATAAGATTCTCATTAAGACCTATAATTATTTACTTATGCGGCAGAGACCTGGACGCTTCTGAGATCAGGTGAGAAGCTATTGGGTACTTTTGAAAGAAAGGTGCTGAGAACAATTTTTTTGGTGCTGTGAAAGAAAATAGTGAAGTGCATTAAAGTTAGCAGATTAGCATGGGATGGACATTTAGTGCGAATAAATGATAATAGCATTGTAAAGAGGATTTTTTCAACACGGGCACTACAAACCAGGAAATCTGAAAGACCCATGCTAAGACAGGAGGATGGTGTGTCGCAAGACATAACAGCTATTAAGGTCAAAACTGGAAGAACCAAGCAGCAGAAACACAAGTCTAGAGGTCTATCCTCAGGAAGGCCAGGGTCCATAATGGGCTGTCGTACCACGTTTGATTATGAACACTCACACAAATAACAAGAAATATCTCTGAAATGGTTCACTCCACAAAAATGCATTTGGACATAACTTATATGTTTTAACGAGATCTACATTTTTACTTTCTCTACTGCTAAGTAGGGGAAGTATTGTATGCCACCCAAAAATTCGATATCGAGGTTTCATCGGTAATATATGTTTTGAGATCCCCTGAATCCAAAACAGGCATTTTTACTTTCTCTACTGCTAAGTAGGGGAAGTATTGTATTCCACCCAAAAATTCGATGTCGAGATTTCACCGGAAATATATATTTTGAGACCTCCTGAATCCAAAAAAAAAGCATTTTTAGAAAAAGGTCCTGTGGGTGTATGTTTCTCTCTCTCTCTCTCTCTCTCTCTCTCTCTCTCTGTGTGTGTGTGTGTCTGTGTGTGTGTCTGTGGACAGCATAACTCAAAAACGAAAAGTCGGTTAAAAACCAAATTTGGTATTTAAGTTTAATGTTTTCAAGAATGCGACACAAAGATTTTGAAGAAAATGGCCCCACCTTAAACTACTCTTTATATGGCAAATTTTTTGAAAATTTTGATTTTCTTGAAAATGGCTCTAACGATTTTAATTAAAATGTCATATGTTTGGGGTATTTGTATGACAAATGAAATGAATATTTTGAATTTTCTGGCTATAGCTCCTGTTGTCGTATTTACTCTGGATGACTTTTGCATAACTGGTAAACCGTTAGAGATAGACCAAATCATACTGTACAAAAATGCAGATGTTGCTAAAATACACAATTTATGTGGGAATAAATTTTATTGTAGGGTGAATCATTTCGGAGATATTCCTTGTTATGTGTGTGAGTTTCAGAAAACTTAAAACTTTCGTGAAATGGAACATCGTTCATTTGTTTATATGTTAAGCGTGCAAAGAGAACGGAATCTCAAAGCTTTAAAAGATTTGACTATCGTACAAAGCCTACTGTATTCTAATATTCCCCTTGCACCTACAAGGAAATAAGCAATAAGATAATTTAAGATTTAAAGCTTTCACGGCGCGCGTTATTAATGATAATTATGAACAAATGTTTATCTTAACACGAGGAAGATGCAGGAATAAGAGTTTGTAAGAATGGTTAGTACAAGAGTAGAGAAAGTCATGTGACTGCAACATATCAGTTTTTTTTTGGATTCAGGGAGTCTGAAAACATATATTTCCGGTGAAATTTCGACATCGAATTTTTGGGTGGAATACAATACTTCTCCTACTTACCAGCAGAGAAAGTAAAAATGTGGCTCTAGTTAAATCACAAAATTTATTGAGATACTTTTTTGTGACTGAACCATTTCCAAGATACACTTTATTATTTGTGTGAATTTGCCAATATTTATACCTTTCTCAAATAGGAATGTTATTCCTTTTTATCTCTTTGATTTGCAAACAGAACGGAGTGTCAAAGGCATTGCATAGTAACCTGCTCTTAAAACATTTCACTACTACTTAAAGACTACTGTATTCCCATATTCCCCTTTCACCTACAAGAAAATTAGCAATAAGATAATTTATGAAAATGCTCATGTTGATTAAAATGAAGTGTATAGAGAGAAAGCACTTGCAAGAATAGTGTGTATAAAAGTGAGTATAGCTCTACATATATTTGCGAACATATATTTTCTCCAAATTGAACTGTATTAAAAGTCTGTATCGCAATATGTTACGCGACTATCACTTGATGTATCTGATTATATTCACCTTCTGTAAGTCTAGCAGCAAATCCGAATCATTTTAGTTCCAGTCCACAACTTAATAGAAACCCCATAAGAAAATACGTTCTGCAGGCGCACTGAAGTTGAATCTGTAATGTTTGCCCGTTAATGTAGGATTGCTGAAATATTGTCCTAAACTACGAGGTGAGGTGAGTTGCGAAGTGACATGGTTGCCATGCCCTCCGAACAGCAAGGGAAGCACATGACTAATTTAATTCTCATACCACCTATGCAAACACGCCTGAGAATTAGGTGACCCTTCGCGCAGGCCTCACTGAAGATGGGTATTTTATTTGTGAAAGATCTCCCACTCTACTCGGAAGGAAGTAATTCAACCTCCCCTCTTTCGTAAATGTTGGGCATCGCTGGTCTATTAGCATTCTTTTCGAGTCTCCGTATTGAGCTGTCGTCTTTAAGCACACTTGAAAAGCATTGGTCTGGGCCGGGTATGAACCCGCAATCTTGGGATCAGTAGACCAGCGTCTAATCAACTGAGCCATCCAGAGCGACAGTAAATACCAATAGTTGGCATGCGGAGGCGAAATTGCCCCAAATGGCACCATTCCTCTGGTCTCTCCTAGTCTAGTCGGGCGGTAGTAATTTGCACTGAAAATGTAAAATTGCACCGGGGAGTTTGTGAATTGCACCAAATTGCACTGCAGTACTGAATTTATTATGTGTAAATAGCACTGATTATCATGACTATTTTTGGGCAGTTTTCTAGGCCGTACTCAATACTCATCACCAAATGTCGCGGTGAATAGGCGCTGCTAGAATGCATGCGAATCTTTTCATTCCATTTAAATGCAAGCTTTAGTTCCCGTCATCCATCTTTATATGTATTCGTTGAAAAGCTAACGTCTTATCAGACCGAGGTTGATGCTGTATTACCCGCTCCTCACTTCCGCTATCCTACGCGGAATGCTGCTTTCAGGTGATTTCTGCTCCGGCTGCTCTGGCATGTGATCTTAATTTCTAGGTATGCGTGGGTGTTTGCGAATAAAGCCAGAACTCTCGTTGAAACACTTTCATTCTCACCAAAATATGAATGCGTGAGATTTGCCGATCGCTATTAGCAACGTTAAGTCGTTACTGTGTCTTTACTAAGACCGAAGATTGTTACTATTAAATATAATGTGTCCTCACACTCGAGGATCCGGAATGCAAGTCCCGAGACTGAAGTGCTCGCTCGGAGATCTGGGCGACAAGTGTACCGACCCGTTCCGTCCGGTTCTGGAGGGCAAGTCTGAACGACACGCTCTCTCCGGGTTCTGGCAGGCAAGTGTCTGTGCGTCATGACGCTATGTCTTTCAACCCCTTAATTTCCCCTACGACGGGTTTCGAAGAAACGCCCATCCCTTGTTTTCCTGCTCAACACCGGCACTGAGCGATTTCCAGGAAAACTGGTCTTACCAGGCCTCGCTTGACTACCTGAAGCTCTCCCCTAATGACTTGTCTGTAACATTTCGTGCCTTTTGACAATTTTAGCCGCAACTAATCCTCCAGATTCTGTAGCTGTAGCTGTAGCTGTGTGTGTGTGTGTGTGTGTGTGTGTGTGTGTGTGTGTGTGTGTGTGTGTGTCAGTGAGTGAACAGAATTACCTACTCAAAAACGAAAGGTCGTTTGAATACCAATAGGAGAGAATAGGAGACATACAGAGGGGGTTCGGCACCGAAGCCAGGCTTATTGTACTTATGTCCCCAAGGGAGCACCCGCTGGAGGAAATATGAGGTGAGAGGAGACACCGGGCGACCATACTCAGACTAACGGCACAGGCATTGGCAGAGGTCGCCAAAGTTTCCCAAGTTTGACGTTGACATCTCGAAGTCTTTAGATCTTCCGGGAACAACTCAGGGGGATCTCGGTGTGGGGTTCAACGGCTCTAGATGCCGCCCCCTTTTCCACCCGGATCCCACGGACAGCGAGCGAAGGAAAGAGTTCCTGTGCACATATCATCCCTGTCAAACTGCACCTAACGCTGATACTAGCGACTCTGAAAGAACCAATGGGATGAAGAATGAATGAAATGATTAGTGAAACGAAATGGAAGGACAGGAAATTCGGGGGATATAATTATCCTTCCCAGCATTCGCCTGGCAAGCCGGGAAAACCCATGTGTCAGGGAGGTCAGTCACGGAAATCGAACCAACGCACCTCCCGAATGTAGGCCTCACACGTTACCGCGGAGCCATCACCCTCTGTTTAAATACCAAACTTAAGCGTCTTTAAGAATAGTCTGTACAAGAGTGAGTAGAGAAAATCATATGAGAGCACACATGGAACTTTTACTTTTATATGTAGTTTACATATATAGTTATGCAGTTCACACACACACACACACACACACACACACACACACACACACACGCGCGCGCGCGCGCGCGCGCACGCATACACGCACTTAATTCCTTTTAAGTTTTTTTTTTTTTTTTTTTTTTTAAATTGTTCCATTTATATCCCGCCTTTAACTGCAGAGGTCATATCGGCGGCCTTGCCTATTGGCAATGGTGTATTCGTTTAACAGTGGATTTTTCGATCTTTGGGGTTTTTACACTTTGAATTCACACACAAATTCACACTTTCATTCATACTTCCAGACTCAGAGAAGGATGAGGAATAATCTTGGCTGGAGAAAACATCCTACTCCCTGCCGGGAATCGAACCCGGGACCTCTAGCACAGCAGTCAGGTGCTCTACCAACTGCGCCACGGGGCCAACCTCCTTTTAAGTTTATTAGTGCTGTGACATATAAAATTCGATTACACCATTCTTTCAACTATTCAATCATTATTACCTACATACAATTTGAAGCATCATTGCTTTAATGAGTTATTAACTCTCGCATTAGCAAGTCAGGGCTGGGGGGGGGGGGGAAGGGGGTACTTTATGCCCACGTTCTGTAATTTTTCAAATTTTCTCTTTTAATTAAAGGCATGCAGCTGATAGTTATCACTACTTCTACTACTGAATTGTGCATTTGTTTCAGAATTTTCGTTGTTGGTGTTTTTGAGAAACAATTGAAATGTCAAGGTGGTCATAATATACTGCCCCGTCGGTATATTGTGATTCATGTAAAAAAGTAGAAGGTTATAGTTAAAAAATTGTTAAATATTACGTTTTGTCTTAAAAATTACTGATATATTCTGTTACGAGTGGTGATTACCTCCGTTGGTTGTTGTAGTGTTTATCGCCCGCTTTTACTACATACGGCACCGCAGGTGGTGACACTGATGATGCATGGAATGAAGATGGAGCACCGGTGGAATGAGATGGTGGAGGAAACCGGAGAGCCCGGAGGAAATCCGCCCCAGCGCCATTTCGTCCACCTCAAATACCATATGCGGATGCCTGGTATCGAACCTGGGCCGCTTTGGTGAGAAGCGAATGGTCTAACCACTCGGCTACGGCGTGGCCACCTCCGTTGGTACTATAAGCTCTGTAATAAGGATTGGCATAATATCTAATGTTATTCATGTAAAAAAGTAATAGTTAAACAGTGTTAAATATTACCTTTATAAACATGAGAAGATATAACACTTATAAATTTGTTTTAAAAATTGCTGAAAAATGTTGTTACTAGTGGTGGTCACATCGTAACCCCCGCCCCCCTTGGTAATCTAAGTTCTGGAATAAGGCTTGATAATGCTAGGGTTAATCATACAGAAACCATAATATTTACTTTAAACTGTTACATTGCAAAAAGATTTAAAATAAAATAATTTGTTTCCTTAATTGTTTGTAATAACTAATGAAAGGGGATGTAGCAAAGAAAAAGGGAGCCTTTCTTTAGAAGTTTCTCTTTCTTGTTTCAAAAGAGAAGATGCTTGGATCAGTATTTAATTCAAAACATTATTACTAGGGCCCGGATTTTTAAGTGGAATAAACCTTCATTTTAGCTTTTTTTCTACCTGTAATAGACGACTTTCATAACTTGACTTCAAAACTACGATTGTGAATCTTCTACAGTTTAAATGAATGTACAGTGATCCAGATACTTCTCACCAATGATTCAGAACTTCCATTTTCCAACCGGAAAATAGTTTCGGATATGAAACAAAAATGTCTTAATATACGTGTGAGCTGCATTTAACAGTGCAACTTGAACTAACACCTTTCTGCTGCTTATAGTAGCGATGAAAATTATTTTACCTGAGTTTTAATGGGAAAATAACATTCTTCAGTTGAAGAAGACGAAACGGCTCTTTAGGTTATTTTAAATGTCAATATCTCATTTAGCTTTGTTAGGTGAAATATCAAATTTGCATATTTTGCTATACACAAGGTGTCCCTCCCGAAAAACACCGACAACGCTTAGTATGTTGTGCAGGATGACAAAGTGATTGGTTTTCAAATAGGAAACCCTGTCCGGAAATGGACTGTTTGGACGCTGTAGTGCATCGAAGTGTGAGATGCTTATGCGTTCACATTTCACCAACAAAGCCTACATCGAGCTGTCTACATTACAAGCGGGCTTCGAACTGTGTACCGCCTACGTCACTGCAGAGCCTATAACGGCGGTGGTGCACCTCATGCACATGACGCAATACTTGCGGTTGTCTTTGAATATTTTCAATCGCTCCGTGAACTCGAGCCATAACGTCCTCCGCTGACGTTACAGGAGTGCCATACTCCATACTCTTCATACAACTCCACAGAAAATAGTCGATAGGTGTCGGATCTGCCAACTGTGCTGGCCATGACACTGGCCCACCTCTACCAATCCATCGATTTGACTATGCGACTATGAGGTGATTCCGCACATTTACATCAAAGTGTGCTGGAGCTCATATCAGCCATTTCAGCAACTGTGTACTGGTACGTGCCGCACTGCTGTTACAACATTACTGTACTGGAAACTACACAAGTAACGCAGTAGGATATGCACCAAAAACTCTATGGAGGAACTTAGCGCATGCGCAGTAATATTATGTTCAGGTCGTTCATCCCAGTACACACATGGCTAAAGGGTTACATACCTACCTATTAAGATACCAAAACGAATGTTAACAAATGGTCACAATCGTTCTCAAACTTCGACGATCTCCAGCGTCCAAACCGTGCATTTCCGGACAGGGATTCCTATCTGAAAATGAATCAGTTTGCCAGCCCGCACAACATACCAAGCGTTGCCGGTGTTTTTTTGGGGGATACTCTGTATATTAAGATGGTCCTTATTTTTCGAATTTGGTATTTCTCCAAGCACACCCCCTAATTTTTCCTCCTTTTGTTTTAAGAAGAATTTTAATACCTATTTTATTGAAATTGAAGAAGAAGAGGAACCCGAGGAACTCGACTGCTGCCATACCGTCCACCTTCGGTTGAGCCTCGGTTTCCATTGGTTATTGTTGTGAATGTTTATTTACATCATGGCCTGTAGTTCAAGTAAAATTGGCTATCAGTGAAAATGCTAGTTTAGTTGTGGGTGAATGTGTAATATTTTGGGATGAGACTACAAGAGCTATCTCACTGCACAAAGAAACTTATAGACCTGTATTTAGATGGCGCAATTTGCAAAAAGGTGCTCAGAGAAAGACGAACATTGATAAAGAGCGAGAGCGTAAGTTTTCTCCAACTCTAAATAATTTGTTCAATGTTACTCGTGCTAATGCTTTTTAAACATGATAAAAGTAGAGGAGTATGAGGTATTTCTATTACAGTAACGACAGCCTGCCTAGCTGTAGAGGTTATCTTGGAGGTGTTGACTGGAAATTGGTGGCAAATGAAGAAAGGGCGAGGATTAGAGTTATGAAAGAGCAGGTAAGGATGGGGATGATAACAGTTCATAGTTTTGGAAATTATTAATGATTGGTCTGAAGAAACAACTGAAGTGAATGACTCTGATGATGACAATGCCGGTTTTATAGAACTGTCTATGATATCAGCTTTAATTTCTGGTAGTGCTGCAACTTTGGATGAAATAAGGTAAATTCAGAAAAGGAAAACCAATGTGCAGGAAAGTGTTTTATGACACCAAATCTAGCCGCCATTATAGGCAATGTCAGAGAGGTGCGCTGTTCATCCTTGAGGCTTCAGCAGAGGCATTGGGACATAATGTTGATGAAACAGCACTTACTCGTAGTTCCATTCAAGCATATCGAGAACAATTCAGAAAGGAACAGCCAGAAAATATTAAGTATTTGTTTAAAGAGTCGACTTTTGTGACTGTTCTTTGGGCGGTTAAATGTTACACTGGAGCCAGAGAGATTCAAGAACTCAAAGACTACCAATCATCATATCTTATGAACATATGAAAATCAGTAACAAATAATGGAGTGCCTGCATTACCGAATTGTTGTGGGAAAGAACAATGACATAAGGGTTTGTGGACCGGACAACATTGTTTGTTGTGACAGCAGAGTGCAACAATTCAGTGGAATATTAATGGTCGATGAAGAACAGAAGCAATTGATTTTTCATTGTGTGCAAGATCACCGGAGACAATAGCCTGGCCGTAAAAAACAAACACTAAAAAACCTAGTAGTGGTTTTAGCTGCATATGTTCTATTACACATTAAATATGTTCCGTTTAAATATATTGAGCATATTTGCAAAACATGACTGTATAGGTTGGTTTCAATTGTTTATACCAATAGAACAAGCACTCTTTATTTACTTAAGCTTATTAAAATATTTAAGCCAGGGTTAGTATCAATTGTAAGGTAATTTAACACATTATCAGAGCATGCCAAAAGTAACAAAATAAGAGGGCGTGTGTTCAAAACACTTGACATTTTATGTAATTCCCATATAAGGATGTGTTGCACTCACATGACTTTTATTACCTTGGTCTAACCTTTCTTACAAACTCTTGTTCCCTTATCTTCTTCATGTTAGTTCAGATAAACATTTGTAGAAATTATCTTACAGCTAATTTTCTTGTAGGTGCAAGACTATGAACAATAGTGAAATCTTTTAAAGCTAATCGTTATTTGAAGGCTTTGAAATTCAGTTGTCTTCACATGGCCAGGAGATAAAAAAGGGAATAATGACCTTCCATTTGAGAATAAAGTAAGTATTGCAAAACTCACACAAGTAATAAGGAATATCTCCGAAATGGTTCACTTTACAAAAAAATGCATTTGGACATAACGTGTGTTTTAACGAGATCTACATTTTATGTATAGTAAGATCTGGTTTGTCTTACGGTTTAGCAGTTATACGAAAGTCATCAAGACTAAACAGGACTACATGTGCTATAGCGAGAAAATTTAAAATATTCATTTCACGTGCCATAAAAATATCTCAGATATATGACATTGTAATCAAAATCGTTAGAGCCATTTTTGAAGAAAAATAAAAATTTCCACGTAAGGGTGGAGGTATTTTCTTCAAAATCTTTGTGTCCATCCGTGAAAGATACACTTAAATATCAACTTTTTTTTTTTTTTTTTTTTTTTTGGATACGTACGCACAGGATGACAAGAACAGCTTGGCGAGAGCTGGCGAGCCGTTTATTCCTTATTATTTGTTCGCATTTTCCAATACCTGCTTATACTTTACTCAAATAGGAAGTCTTTATTCGTTTTTTTATTTCTTGGCTATGCAAAGAGAACGGAATTTTAATGTTTTGTGTTTATGTTTTAGACTATTTTAATCAGCTGATCAACAGCCCACAGTCTGCCATTTGCAGCATGTGCTTTCCAGGTTTTGCTTGATTCAACTATTTTGGCGAACACGTATAAAGATTAACAGAAAGTAGACATGAAGATAAACGTTTATATGCGTAATTTATAGAATATGTATAAAGGTAAGTGATGATAGATAAAGAAACAGTGTAAATCAAATGCCAAAATGTTAATGGTAGCTTTCTGCTGGTAGTAGATACGATAGAAGTGTCCCTGGATCGTTAACACCGCACGCCTGTGAAATAATGACAACCTCAATACCAACTATAGTTATTTATGTGACTAGTGCATAATCTGACTGACAGTGAGTATATGTTTAGCACGTGAGCGAAAGCGAACACTAAGAGTGTTACAATGAAAATATTATTCACGCGTTACATAGTTTTATGCAATTTTAGCATTAAAATACGTAAAAATAACTAATAAATTTGCTAAGTATAAAATTATAACACATCACAAAGATGTATGACGTAATACATATGTTTGCTAAGCAGATGTTTCATTTGTTTCAACACTCCTAGAGGGAAATATAAGGTTATGATAAAGCTATTGAAAATATGCATTGTATTGCGCTTGACATTTTGAACGAAGCCAAGAATGCTGAGAGTTTATTAATTCCAGAAAAATAAAAACATGTTTACGAAAAATAATATGAAAACTTTTGTGGATGGAGAAACGGAAAATGCGTTAGTTCTTTTAGAGTGACGATTTCAGGTTTTCTTACAGGCATACATTGGAGAAAATTATATAGGTACTAACTTTTTTATCACTTTAATTGCTTAATTTCATAAAGTGTGCCTTTTCGTAGCTGAAGGGGACACATTTGTGAAAACAGATCCAAGTTTTTGTCTTATAGAATTTGTACTTCAATAATATCAAGTTTGTTTTGGTGTAGTGCCACTATAAAAAGCGCCACCTGACGATTTAAATATCCTTACAAATGTTTCGCGGCTGCCACGCCCACTGCATAGTATCTACCTATACGGTGACACGGTAAACCTAATATTACTTGTGATATTACTAATATATATTCAAATTTCGATCCCCGGCACCAGCATGGAGATTTTATCCCCTCTGAGAGGTCTGACACGGGGTGCACTCAGCCTCGTTAGGTCCCTGGGGGACCAATTGAGGAACTACTTGATGGAGAAGTAGTAGCCCCAGGTCGAGAAGGCCGTATAACTAGCCGGGAGAGCTCGGGGCGCTGACCACGTCCCACCCTCCAGCACTGCACCCCAACAATGACGCCTGTAGTGGGAAGAGGTGGGGTCCTTGGCCTTTCATGCACTGTTATGCTAGGGGTTGTATTCAAATTTGGAGCTGTTTTGAGATTTTTTTCCCGAAAAGTCTTCCTGCAGCACTAAATGACATCTCTCTCAGACACAGTATAATTAAATTTCTAAAGTGTTGTAACCTTAATCATTGTATTTAACTAATTCTTAAAATGTGTATGTGTATGTTGTGTTATGTAAATGCATTGCAATGTATTCAATATGTAAGTGGTAGCGATAAGACCTAACAGGTTAAAGCGACTATAAATAAAGATTTATAAAAACAACATTCGTTATCCCAATACTCGGCATTGTTTTTGTCTGTGAATGAATTTGGAGCCTTTTCAGGTGGTAGGTTTTCTCTCGTGTAAACAAAGTTTATTACCTATATAGCTACACAAAACTACAGCGTGTACTTATATTTTACAGTGTTAAGATAACAAGGTCGTGTTTATTAAGTACGACCTCATTTTTCTGCGTATAATAACGGGAGAGCTAAAAATTTACGAACCAGCTGCGCGGTGTTTTGCCTGCAGGCGTTCTCGGCGCTCGTTACCGTCTGCCGCAATCATAGAAAGGCGAAGATGAAATCATAGAACATTTTCAAAATTACTTTTAAACTTTACTTACCAACTTTATGAAAAAAGATGCTGAAACTGGCCTCTGCCGTCCACACATTTCTTTAGGAAACTGTCCATCACTCGCCGAGTTCACGTTCAGAAATGCTGACAATTTCTCGACGTATATTCCATCTTAGTTCTTCCAGGGTGTGTGCGTTTGTCTTATACACTTTATGCTTTAAGTTACCCCAGAGTTAGAAATCACTTGGAGTTAGGTCAGGGTACCGATAATAATTTTAAATTATTAGTAGAGATTTGTGGCCCCCTCGGTTTTCTGTCCTGAAACACACTTTAAAATTGTTGTCATCGAAAGAATGGCTGTATGAGCTGTTGCAGAGTCTTATTGAAAAAATCGGATCTGTTACACTCACATAACTTTCTCTACTCTTGTTCTAACCATTCTTACAAACTCTTATTCCTATATGTTCTTCGTGTAAGTTAAGATAAATATTTGTACAAATTATCTTATTGCTTATTTCCTTGTAGGTGCAAGGGGAATATTAGAACACAGTAGGCTTTGAGCGGTAGTCAAATCTTTTAAAGCTTTGAGATCCCGTTCTCTTTGCACGCTTAACATATAAACAAATGAACACCGATGTTCCACTTAACGAAAGTTCTAAGTTTTCCGAAACTCACACACATAACCAGGAATATCTCCGAAATGGTTCACTCTACAAGAAAATTTATTTGGACATAAATTGTGTATTTTAGCAAGATCTACATTTTTTGTAGAGTATGATTTGGTCTGTCTCTAACGGTTTACTAGTTATGCAAAAGTCATCCAGAGTAAACACGACTACAGGGGTTATAGCCAGAAAATTCAAGATATACATTTCATTTGTCATCAAAATATCTAAAAAATATGGCATTTTAATCAAAATCGTTAGTCATTTTCAAGAAAATCAAAATTGTTGAAAAATTTTCCATGTAAAGGATAATTTAGGTGGGGCTATTTTCTTTAAAATGTTCGTGTCGCATCCTTGAAAGACATTCAACTTAAATACGAACTTTGGTTTTTAACCGACTTTTCGTTTTTGAGTTACACTGTCCACAGACTGACACACATACGGACCTTTTTCTAAAAATGCTTTTTTTTTTTTTTTTTGGATTCAGGGGGCTCAGAATATATATTTACAGTGAAAAGAAAGGGGGAAAAGTTATATTCACGTATATATGGGCGTCAACTATTGAGACGGGGAAAAAAAAAAAAAAAAAAAAAAAAAGGGGAAAAAATAAAAAAATAAGGGAAAAAAAATGAAATAAAAAGTTTGCTATATAACTCAGAATATAATATTGTTCATGACGAAGAAATTGGTGCCTATATGGTGCACCATTAATGGAGAAGGTTTCTCATAGCTTCAATAAGCGATTTCTATCTCTGGGGTAATTTAAAGCATAAAGTGTACCTACAAGACAAATGCACACACCCTGGAAGAACATTCGTCGAGAAATTGCCAGCATTTCTCAACGTGAACTACGGCGAGTGATGGATAGGTTCCTATGAGGTGCCAAAAATGTATAGACAATAACGGTGGCCAGTTTCAACATTTTCTTTCATAAAGTTCGTAAGTAAGGGCTTTTAAAGCAGTTTTACAAATGTTGTACAGTTTCACCCGCGCCTTTCTATGATAGCGGCAAAGAGCGCCGAGGATGCGGACGGGCAAAACACCGCGCAACCCGTTTGGAGGTCTTTGCTCTCCCGTTGGTAGGTTAGGTTACTTGCATTCCAGCATTCGAGAAAAGGTATTACAGGTTTTCCTGTACGGTATGTTTATCTGCACAGCACCTAGTCGCTTATTGCGACTTTATTAGGTTACTTGTAGGGTAAGCATTGATATATTCCTTTACAGACATGTATTGAAACCTCTCGTGTCCATCTCGTATATAGATTCGTCCTCAACCCAGAAGATATCTGAGCAAGAACAGCACAAAAAGTTGTCAGAATATTTGGACATATGTTTAACCTCAGTTTTCTCAGCTTTCATATTTCCTACGTTTTCCTAACTTAAAAGTTTCCCACACGGTACAGTTTTCTAGCAATCTGTATGCCATTTGAACACAGTTTTAAAGTTAATTGCAAATTAAGTGTACCTATTTATATTTGTTGTATTTTTGTTCTTTGGTTTGAAAAACAAAATATACACGTATTTCTTATTTTAAAAAATAGGAAAATAGCAATAATGTTAAAGCTTATTTTCCCCCTTTATTGATGTAGTGGAGAAAAGAAATTCACACGGGTACAAATGATTAGCGGATTAAAATAAGTCCAAAAAACTAAGTCCCATGCGTTGCAATTAGATAAAAATATTAATTATGCACAAAGTATTAGGGTTAAAAAGCTGAAACTTAGTATATTTGTATATTGATCGTAAGAAATAAATTATATACATTTTAAACAAATGCAACAAAACTTAATATTTTTTAATTTTCCAGATATCCTCTCAAACTCCAAATATTGAGAAAGGTTTTTGCCAATGATACGTAATTTAACTATTTTTGCTTTGGTGGTTACCTACTCATTTACTTTATTAATGTGATGTTAATCTTAATATTGCAATTAATATTAATGTGTACACACACACCTTTAACTACAAAGGTCATATCGGCAGCCTCCCCTGTGGAACATTGTGTTACTCGTTCAACATTTGGGTTTGGGCCATTAGGGCTTTTAAATATTGAATTCACACTCACATCTACACTCTCATTTATACTTCCAGACTCTGGAGAACATAAGAAATTATCTTGGCTGGAGAAAAATTCCTACACTCTCGCCGGGAATCGAACCAGGGACCCTTTGCACAGAAGGCGGGTGCTCTACCAACTGAGCTACGGGGTCACCTACAATTTTTGTTTATGTCTCTCAGAACATATGTAACAAATTTCGTTAATGCAATAGAAAAATTGATTCGTAAGGAACATTTTACAGGAAGAAAAATGCTAAAAATACCAATAGCAGGAAAAAGTTTGAATGCATTGCTCACATTAAAATCCACATGACATTTGACGATACAATAGGGCATTTAAAAATCTGATGTGCTGCACTCACATGACTTTCTCTACTCTTGTACTAACCATTCTTAAAAACCCTTTATTCCTATATCTTCTTCGTGTTAGTTGACATAAACATTTGTACAAATTATCTTATTGCTTATTTCCTTGTAGGTGCAAGGGGAATATTAGAATACAGTAGGCTTTGTGCGATAGCTTTGACATTCTGTTCTCTTTGCACACTTTAAATATTAAAAAATGAACAACGATGATCCATTTCACGAAAGTTCTAAGTTTTCCGAAACTCACACACATATCTCCGAAATGGTTCACTCTACAAGAAAATTTATCGAGACATAAATTCTGTATTTTAGCAAGATCTACATTTTTTGTATAGTATGATTTGGTCTATGTCTAACGGTTTAAAAGTTATGCAAAAGTCGTCCGTAGTAAGTGCGACTACAGGGGCTGCAGCCAGAAAATTCAAGATATACATTTCATTTGTCATAAAAATATCTCAAACATATGACATTTTAATCAAAATCGTTAGAGCCATTTTCAAGAAAATCAAAATTTTCGAAAAATTTTCCATGTAAAGGGTAGTTTAGGGTGGGGCTATTTTCTTCAAAATCTTCGTGTCGCATCCTTGAAAGACATTAAACTTAAATACCAACTTTGGTTTTTAGCCTACTTTTCGTTTTTGAGTTATGCTGTCCACAGACAGACAGACATACACACACACACACACACACACACACACACACACACACACACACACACACACACACACACACACACACACACACACACACACACACACACACACACACACACACACACGGACCTTTTTCTAATAATGCTTTTTTTTTGGATTCAGGATGTCTCACACATAAATTTCCGGTGAAATCTCGACATCGAATTTTTGGGTGGAATACAATACTTCCCCTACTTACCAGTAGAGAAAGTAAAAAGTTCTTTTTTTTTTCCATTTTCATGAAATTTCAGTCATGGATATCCTGAATATGATGGCTTTATTATTTTCTACTTCTCACGTGGAAGAAAACACAGTACCTGCTGATCTAAAAAAGAACTAGACTTCTTTCACTGCAAACGCAACACTAGATATCGTGTTTAATAATAATAATAATAATAATAATAATAATAATAATAATAATAATAATAATAATAATAATAATGATGATGATGATGATGATGATGATGATGATGATGATGATGATGATGATGATGATAATAATAATAATAATAATAATAATAATAATAATAATAATAATAATAATAATAATAATAATAATAATAATAATAATAATAATAATAATAATAATAATAATAATAATAATAATAATAATAATAATAATAATAGTGATGATAATAATAATAGTGATAATAATAATAATAACAATATTAATAACAATAAGAATAACAACAACAATTTTTTTTTTTTTTTTTTTTTTAATTAACGTCCTCCAACATTGTGTCATATCGGACGAATGAATGAAATGAAATGGGTGAAATGATGCTCAAATGAGCCCGAGGTCCATGGAGCTTTAAGTTACCCGACATTCGTCTTCACAGGGTAGGGAAAACCTCGGAAAAAAACCTTACCCGGATAACTTACCCTAAGCGAGATTCGAACTCGCGACCTCTTGAACATGAGGCAGACACGCTAACCATCACGCTACAGAGGCGGGCGAACACAACAACAACAATAATAATAATAGTAATAGTAATAATAGTAGTAATAGTAATAATTGTAATAATAATAATAATAATAATAATAATAATAATAATAATAATAATAATAATAATAATAATAATAATAATAATAATAATAATAATAATAATAATAATAATAATAATAATAATAATAATAATAATAATAATAATAATAATAATAATAATAATAATAATAATAATAATAATAATAATAATAATAATAATAATAATAATAATAATAATAATAATAATAATGATAATATTAGTAATAATTATAAATAATACAGAGTACATAATACTACATAATACTCAATCATGATTAGAAACCTTTGTGAAAGTGTCAAACCTATTTAAGAGAGGAATTATGTATAAACTGATAATAGAGGTGGCCTTAAAAAGCCATAGTCGGTAACTAAGATTGGAAATTTAATAGTGATGTTTACAGCTTTGTACGTCATCAAGAGAATTGAAATTTTGTCAAAGTAATATATGGGATATGGTTATTTGACATTTGCATAGTTATCTGTCATGTGAAAATGTTTCTTTTTAAGAGGAGGTGATGTATGATTGTGGCTACTTCATTACTAATAGTGCGTATTTTGAATTTGTAGTGTCTATTTAAAGGTTTATTGCGCCGAGCTCTCACTATGAGTCTATAATTGAAATGATTTGTGTTTACGTTCGGAGGGGAAGAAAAGTTGTCACGCGTCCGGACGTCGCCTTATAGCTGCTGCTGCCTGGTGGCAATCCTGCACATTTCCTCTCTCCGTCTCTTTCGCGCTACCTCACCGCCCTTCCCTCGGTCTTTCTTTCCTATCGCGCACAGTTCGTCGTGCCCGGCGGTCCTCTCCCCCTTTATGCACATTTTTCCCCTTTCTTTACCTTCCGTCGTAGATTCCTTCGCTGCAATCATTTACTAGGTTCCCCGTCAATTTCCCCGATTTTACTACACACCGTTTTCCCACCTGTCACCGCTTCCCATTTCCATCTGTGCCTCATCACGTGCGTTACGATCGTCTGCTGTCCATCGTCTGAAGGCAGGCAGGAACGGAGGCGTAGGTGAGACACCGACGGGCCAATAAGCAAGCTTCAAGGGCCGGACCAATGGGCGACAGAGAAAGATAGACGGACAGACAGGCAAGCGAAGCATCAACCGGGCGGTGGGCGAGTTTAGGTAACCAACACAAAACGCTTGGACCGTCGTCGTGCCGAAGAAGGAAGTAATGTGGCTATTGTTGACGTGACAGCGACGTAACGATTGGCAATTTCTGAAACACATTCAGTGATGCCAGTGGACACGGGCCGTTGTGACGTTATGTGATATTTTTCTATTGCGTAAGCTTCATTCAGTTCAGTGTCACTTCAAGTGCAGGAAGAAACGTGGTTGATATCTAGTACCTATTTACCTCTACTGTTTTGGAGCATAGCTAGTTACTTAGTTCATTCGAAGTGTTGTGCTGGTTTACAGTTTTTGGAACATTCACTGTGTTTTCATCGGAAATTTGTAGGAAGTTTGTGCAGTTCAATTACAATGTATTGATTGATGTGTGATTGTAATTGATGGGTTTTTGCGGCGAAAGGAAGTTAAGAACAACAACGATCTTCCCTGCATTGTTCCCGACCCTGTCGACTTCATGGCATCTTCCGCTGCTGCTGACATCCCTTCCAGAGGCAGGAGGAAACAGGCGAAGCCCCAAAGAAAAAACGGTAAGTCGGTCACTTTCTTATCTGATTAACAGTTGCCATCTACACTGTCAGCCTCCTTTAGGAAGCTTCTTTGGCAACAACTGTGTGAATTATTCTTAAAAGAAAGGCATTTTTTAAAATGTTTACTGATGTCATGAATCATGGGTAAGGTACGCGCATTAGCATGTGCATTTTACTGTGGAGGCGGCCATCTTTGATTTGGTAGGGGTAGGGTGAGGGGAGGAGGGGTGGCTTTGCTAGTATACGTCAATGGACATGTGCTGTAAAGTGAAGGGGGGAGCCGCTGCTACATTTAATGTCCTTATTATATTTTCTCCTCTTATCAAATACATGGACCTTTCAATTTAAAGCCAGGATTTTGTAAGCAGTTTACGGTCTGCCGATGCTGACGCGTGTAGTTTGCCCGTCAGCCCTCGGTCATTTGCCGGCAAGCAATCCTTGATTTTCACGAATAGAATCAACCAAATATCTGTCATTTTTTGTTTTTCTTCTTCACACTTTCAATTGTTCTATCGTGGTCAGCTTTAGTTAATAACTTGATTCCTAATGTAGAAACTAAACTTACTCTGCTAATTCTGTAATGTTATTGACATCAAAAGTCTACAGCAACCAGAGGTCCACAGTTCAGCTCTAAAGATCACAAATTTAATACTTCACAGTATATATGCGAATTTAAAAGCAATCTTAAAAATACAAGACCAATTTAACCTTATAGATGACGTAAATATTATTGTTGTCCAGCTGTAAAATTTCTAAAAGCCACTATGTCAGTCCAATTTATTTCAAAATGTAATACATAATTTTGGATTTATTGCATAATATGTACACCTAATTTCATGAACATCTTTGAGTTAGTTCCAGAGATATTAAAATTTTCATTATTCTTTATTACTGCTTTGAAAAATTGCTCCACAGAATGCAAATATTTTTGAGAAGCTCTTAAACTCCTTAATAGTTTTTTGATAAATTGTACACGTGGATTTTTAATTGATTCTCCTAGTATGGTAGATAATACCTGTGAAATATGAGACTTTTTTGCTTAAAATTTACACAAAGTATTATGGTTAAATGACGCCACAACTAAGCATGTTGACAAAAGATAAGCTATTTATAAGCAGGTGTACAAAATGTCATTAATTTATGCCAAAAAGTACACCATGTTCAATCATTTGAAAACGAGAATGTGCTGACAAATGAAAATCTAAGATAAGGAAGTTTAAAAACTACCTGAAAGCATTTGTTACACATACAGGTCCTCCTTCATGTTCTGCAGCTAATTTAGTGTTTGAAGGCCACCTCTTGAGTGTTTGTTTACTCTAATGCTTCCAAAGCAACATTTTAACTACAATTTAATAGGAGACCAGGGTTACGGCAGCCATTTAAATCATATAAATTGCTGTAAGACACCTACAACCATATGTATGATTTTTGACAATTTTTTTTGTCTTTTTTCACAGTTTATATATAATTTAATTCGTATGATTATCTTGATGAACGCTTTTGATTTCTGCTATGTTTATAACCCAGCACAGTTCTTTTGCAGCACATATTTTATGCACGCGCATGTTATGCAAATACATACAACCTAGTGTATAGGTATGTTCAAACAGAACATATGACAGATTTTGTAAATGCAAGTTCCCATTTCCCAGTAGAAATGAACGATATTTTGATTTCTCTACTATGTATAGTAAGCAGGGGAAGTATTGTATTCGACCCAAAAATTCGATGTCGAAATTTCCCAAAAACATATGTTTTGAGGACCCCTGAATCCAAAAAAAGCAGTTTTAGAAAAGGTGTGTTTGTGTGTGTGTGTGTGTGTGTGTGTGTGTGTGTGTGTGTGTGTGTCTGTCTGTCTGTCTGTCTGTCTGTCTATGAACAGCATAACTCAAAAACGAACATCTATCTCAAGGATCTGACACGAAGATTTTGAAGAAAATTCCTCCACCTATAGATATGGAAAACTTCGAAATCATGATTTTTTAAAATAATGGCTCTAACGATTTTGATTAAAATGACATATTTAAGACATTTTTCTGGCAAATAAAATGTGTATTTTGAACTTTCTGGCTATAGCACATCAGTCCTATTTATTCTTGATGACTTACGTAAGTGGTAAGAGATAGACCAAAATTTACTGTACAAAAATGTAGAACTCATTAAAACACCCAATTTATGTCCAAATACACTTTTTTGTGTACTGAACCATTTCAGAGATATTCCTTGTTACTTCTGTGAGTTTTACAATACTTATACACTTCTGAACTCAAATGGAAGGTCGCTATTCACTTTTTTATCTCTCGACCGTGCAAAGGAAACTGAATTTCAAAATTCTCCGACCAGCCTTAAAAGATTTGACTATCGCTTAAAACAAGCTATGTTCCCATATTCCCCTTGCACCTACAAGAAAATCAGCAATAGAATAAATTCTACAAATGTTTATCTCAACATGAACTCGATAGAGGTGTAAGTGTTTGTAAGTTAGTACAGGAGCAGAGAAAGTCGTGTGAGTGCAACGCTTCAGATTTTTTCATTCTAGGGCGATGTTTTTAGCGCTCTTGTTTAGTTTATATACTGTAACCTATAAAACTAGAAAACGCGAAAATTGCCTGTTTCATGAGGAATTTTAATAGCACTTGCTTTCTTAAGACTCGAGATCAAAGCACTGTGAGTTGATTTAGGATTGTTCACAACTCGGATGACAGCTTACCCATTTGACAGTGTCAACAGTGCGCAGTTCAATGATCGAAAATAAAACATTTTTCGCTGTCGTATACAGAGAAAATGTCCTCGTTTCAGAGTGGTGAAATGCCTTAACGACAACTCCACTGAAATTGGGAAATACCTGTTCGCAAAATATGGGACATCCGCATAGGATTGCTGCCGTGTTTACGTACGTATGTGTATCTAACATAAGGTTTGCTGCTGTTAGAAAAATGGATCGTAATGAAAATTAAAACCAGCATTTTTACTTTCTCTACTACGTATAGTTGGTAGGGGAAGTATATTATTCGATCCGAAATTTCGATGTCGAGATTTCACCTGAAATCCAAAAAAAGGATTTTTTTTTTAAAAAAAAGGTCGGTGTCTATGTGTCTCATAACATAACTCAAAAACTAAATGTTGTTTAAAAACCAAAGTTGGTTTTTAAGTTTAATCTCTTTCAAGAATGGAATACGAATATTTTGAACAAAATTCTTCCACTCTAAACTACCCTCTTCATGGAAAATATTTGAAATATTTTTATTTTCTGAAAAATGACTAATCATTTTTACTAAAATGCCATATGTTTAATATATTTTTACGACCAATGAATTGCACATTTTGATTTCCTGGCTATCTATATGTAGTATCGTTTACTTTTAATGACTTTTGCATAACTGGTAAACCGTAAGCGATAAACCAAGTCTTACTATATAAGAATATAGATCGCGTTAAAACACATCAGTTATGTCCAAATGCATTTTTTGTGTGAACTATTTCGGTGGTATTCCTTGTTATTTATGTGAGTTTTGCAATACTTATGCTTTTCTCAAATCGAAGGTCGTTATTCACTTTTATATCTCTTGGATGTAGAAAGAGAATGCCTCCATATAGCGACCAGCCTTAAAAGATTTGACTATCGTTCAAAGTCTACTGTATTCCTTTTTCCTACAAGGAAATTACCAATAGGATAATTTCTGCAAATGTTGATCTCGACTAACATGAAGAAGATAGAGGATTAAGAGTTTGTAAGAATATTTAGTACACTAGTAGAGAAAGTCATACGAGTGCAACATGTCAGATTTTTCTAGTGTTTTTTATAAAAAAAAAACTTCAATAAAAATGAAGTTACAACTCATTTACAATGATTACCAACCTCTCAGGTTAGAAATAAAGAAGTTGTTCACAACTGTAGTAATGTATGAGAATGCGTGACTGTTTACGCACTGCATTGCAAGTATTGATTGCCTTTGGGAGTAGCATACTAACCCATTTGTATATTTTCTCCTTCACTAGCGTCCCCATTTCTTTGGTGGAATCACATATTTCGTTAATTTTCTTAGCCCGCGAACAAAATGTTTCTGTCATTTCTTTTATATTACTTATATTAATATAACATATAGCTGTTCAATAATGCCTAATATTGATCCTGCTTTTTATTTTTGTCTTACTTTGACCTTCAGGATGAATAATTGCAATTTTATTAAGTTGGCAACTACGCACAGTTACAATAGTTACAATCCATATACAATTAATACAGGGTTAGGTATATATAATCACTAGGCATAGGAATTCTCAAGCAGTTGGGTTCAACTTAAAGATAACCCGGCAGATCCCATTGGTCAAGGGCCTCCCACACCTTGTGGGGCTAGCTTTATGGAATTCACAGGGTGAGCCAGTTCTATAATTAATTGATATAATAATTTAGAAGCATTCTAACTTCTATCTCTTGCCACTCTTGTCCAATGATCACCAATCACTTCATTCACTTCGCTAATTTCTTGTGCCCATCTCTGACGTGGTCGTCCCCAGTTTCTTTTTCCCCATCTCGGATCCCACATTGTCGTGGTTTAAGCTCACCTATGTTGAGGCTTTCAGGCCACGCGTCCTCCCCATCTCCATTTAAATGTTCTTACGCTTTCAGCCGCATCTTGCATTCCGCTTCTTCATAGCACCCCGTTTCACACTTTATCCATAGTCTAATATCTTATATCTTCCTGTCTATTTTCCACTAGAATATCTGAATCATCTCGATCTGTTTACTGTGTTCAACTTACCTACACTCAAAATATTATGTCAATACAAAGAATGTAAACAACAGCGACGATGAGTCACTGATGGGCAGGTATACACGATCTGGTGAGTGCTGTCTGCAAACGCTTATATACTCTACGAGGGATGCGGGGTGGTTTTGTTATCTATGACCTCAGTTCGTAAAGTTCAACAAAGTTAAACTTTATATCCTTTCGTCCTGGCTTACAAATTCCTATACCTGATAGTTACTAATGACATTTTAGGACACTGAAAATCAGAGTGAAAACTAATCAAGTAGCCTTCTTACTCACCATCCCACTAATGGGATCTCCATGTTAATAATCACCAGCGTTAGTATCACTGTCGTCATGACTATTATCACCATCATAATCATTTTCACTTGGCAAAATAATTAAAACACATTCTTTTATGGAACCCTACCAGTATAAACAGGTTCTCACTGTATCCAATATACTTATAGCTCTCTCACTGTAGCACGTGTATTAATAAGAGCAATGACGTAATACGGATGACATTGAAATTTAATTACATATCTGTGAATTTGCACAGTTTCTGAAATTTGTCCAGCTGTGTTACCAGCTTGTCATAGACCAATAATCTGACCACGTGTGGCTTCTGATGTAGGTATACGACATGCTGTTAACCAAACAACAGTTGAGTAGCGATTTACTGAGCGACCAGAAAAAATTAATACTTTCCTTTCAGGCCGACGTGTCATTGGTTATAACTAACATGTAGCATGAGTAGTGCTGTAGTTGGAGAGGGGAAGAGAGAGGGATAACGATTACTGAGTGACCAGAAAAAATCAATAATTTTCTTTCAGGCCGACGTGTCATTGGTTATAATTAAGCTTAGTAGGTGAGCTGCCAAGAAAATGAAGCTATGTACGTTTTGTCTGTACAGCAGACGGACAGAACCGGTTCCCCACACTGTGCTGCCACGTGTACTACGGACGCGGATAACTTGATTCCTCTTTAATGTAGCTCGATTACTAAGGCTAGTTATAACTATGTCCAGCCAGTAGCATGAATAGTGCTGTCCTTGGAGAGGGGTATATGGTCATGCATTGCAACAGGTTGCAAAATAATAAATTTACCAATGGTATAAATAACTCAATTTGTCTCACATAATTCAAGTTGTATTGTCCCTTTTGCATATCTCAGTGTGCCATTTAATGCCTATCCTACCCTGTATGTAATTTCAAACTAGCCGCTCATCTACAGATACAAAAGCAAATTTAGAAAAATACAAAGGTATCATGATTATTTAACGAGGCCTTCGTAACATCCCCTCCTTTCCCTCTCGCTAATAACAGCAGTATTCATGCTATTGGATGGACATAGTTATAACCAGGGAGCGGGGTTTTAGTAAGAAATCCATCAAGTTAACCGTGTACCTACAACGGGAGGTAGAAGCGCTGGCCGGTGACCTTACAGTGCTCTTGTAAACAAGTACACTGGAAGACAGCACAGAGTACACCCTGCTTCAAAGGTAGGAATACCAGGGTTAAGGGGCGTTACTAGGCAGCAAATAATGAATGTTTACCCATTTGAAGCGCGCAGTTAACTTCATTTTATTAAGGTTTTAATGTCTAGAATATTAGCTAGAGACATCATCGTGAACTAATGTATTTCCTAAATTTATGGAAAGTAAGTCGCATCCGATTTTCTCGGAGAAAGCTTTTGTATTTTGAAAAACTACATTCCAGACGTAACAGCAGCGTACAAAAACATGACTCTGTGTCTCTGTTCTGTTGTCTTAATAGTCTCGAGCATTTTTGATCCACAATACTTAATATGTTATTGGGGTTACTATATTACTGAAATTCTTCTCAATGTATGAAATATCTTCAAACAAGATTGGTGCAATTATTTGCTTCACTGCACGTATTGCGACATTTTTCTGCACGTCACACACTTTTATTTATGTTTACAATTCTGCTGTAATATTCAGTATAATATACTGCAGCCTGTAGCCATGTCCCCCACCGAGTTACATTTGGTTGTGAAGGCAAGGGAATTCCAGGTGCCATCTGCTTAAGTATCTTGATTTTGGAGGTTGTTTTGCGAAATATCTTTTTCGTGTTGGCTGTAAAAGCATTACATCCGGATAAGAGGACATAATTTCTATGTGCTTTATTTTTGGAAATGCTTACTGTATTGCTGTGGCAGCTTTCTTCATATAGGAAGTCCCGTCCATAACAAGTAGTAAACCATTTTGTGTTATTGTATAGACACAAGAGAGAGAAGAAAAAGAAGAAAACAACTAAATATAACATACGGCAGTCGCAAGAAACAGGCTGTTGTGTAGGGGTGGGCGTGTCATTTCTTCAACCCTCACGCTAGCTGCCGGCTCTATACTCCGTGCTGTTAATATCATTCCTATGTTTATCTACTAAAACCCCGCTTCCTGGTTATAACCAATGACACGTCGGCATGAAAGGGTAGTAGCTATATATATTTTTTTCTTCTGGCCGCTCAGCAAATTGTTATTCAACTGTTGCTTGATTCACAACACGTCGTATACATCAGAAGTTACACGTGGCCAGATTATGGCAAGCTGGTAACACAGTTCGACAAATGTCAGAAACTGTGTAAATTCACAGAAATGTAATTAAATTTTAATGCCACCCCAGAAAGGTGGTTTATTACATAGCCCGGTATTACAACTGTCATGCCTCACTCCTTGCGAGACCCCGTAAGACGACAAATAAACTGAGGCATCTCCCAAACAGTGTATATTACTAAATTCGTTTTGTGTACACTTTTACTGTGTACGCGACTGTGCGCCGTTTGATTGAGTGCACGTAAGAGGCAGGTTTGTTTACGTTATCACTGCCCGGTATTTCATGGGCTAAGTCTGTATGCATTAAACCTGAAGAGGCAGGTACTGAAGTGCCTCGCACTGATTATTAAATGTAGAACCTAGGTATAGGTATGCAGGGCATTAGGGGTATAAGTGCAAATATTTTGATAAATGGTACCTTAATGTGTATCCATTTTAGTTTGTTACTTGCTTTTTATGAACGTCTAACAGTTTTCTCACAATCCAGTCATATGATTGGCTATCTGATAGGTTTCGGATGATCCTAACTGCACCAGAAATGAACAACGCCTATTAGATAGACTATCTGTTTTGTTTCTCACCTCAATGCGCCACCGAATGATCTAGATAATGTGCGGTTTCCAGGACGCATTGGAACTCAGTTTCGATAGAGTATTTTTTACCGCGTTATAGCACTCGTTCCACCCACTCTGCGCCATGCTTTCTGTAGCACGTCTACTTGAGGGTACTAACTAACCTGAAAACATACTACCTACCCTTAAAGTTATAAATCAGCAAATGAAGGAAATATTGATGTAATATTGTTCATTACCCTGTCATCAATCACCAGTGCAAATATCTGCAGTTATAACCCTAACAGGGGTGCACTCAGCCTCGTCAGGCTACTAAGGGGCCAGTCAAGGAATTACTTGATAAGTAGTGGCCCCTGGTTGCAAAGACCGCATAACCGGCCTGGAGGGATCGGGGCGCTGACCACGTTCCAGCTCCAGCACTGCGTCCCACTCATGACGTCTGTGATGGGCAGTGGCTGGGCGGTAGACCTTCGCCCGGAAAGGGCTGTTGCGCCTTAGGGTTAGGATTATACCCCTAACAGACTTCATAGAACAATTAAGATTTGAATGTACAATTATTGTGCTACATCACAGTCTGAATCACCTGCTCACTTCTCTCCCAGGAAGGGAATGCATGCAAGTGGCTGTCTTGTTTATTAGTTCAATGCGCCATGTACGTAATAACAAATGAAATACACGAAGAGAAACTAACATCCCATTTACGAACACATGAATCCGCTCGCTTATGCATATCAGTTATGGATGGCAAATTACTGCATGGTTTATTTTTGTTTCAAGTTGTGGATAATATTAAAGACACTCGTGAAAGTTGTTTCATTTACTGTCAATCCAATTATGATTGACAATGAAGCAGCTGGACTAGAACACTGGACGCCAAACAAATGGGAATTGTGTATGGCAGGCCAAAAGAAAACAATAGTGTCTGCTTTCCAAGTAATCATTATATTTATTGCCTGTTACAAGCTTCTGCAGACGCTTGCACGTGGCAAGTGGTTTATTGTATCCGGCGTTTGACCACCGCAACTTCATGTTCATAAGCCTCCGTCACATACATACAGACCTTGCGGATCCAACACTTACCACCAATATTTGGCATCATTGCATATATAAACGTCAATTGCCATGCGTTAGTCTCGCAAAAACTCCAACATAGCTCGACCGATGAGAATAATTATTTTTTTGTTTTGTTCGGAACCTTCAACCTAATTTGCTGTAGAAATGCCTGAGGAGTAGCTGGAAGATGACCTATTTTTACTTTCTCTACTGGTAAGCAGAGGAAGCATTGTATTCCACCCAAAAATTCGATGTCGAAATTTCACCGGAAATATGTTTTGGGACCCCCTGAATCCAAAAAAAGTCACGTGTGTGTGCTTGTATGTCTGTGGACAGCATAACTCAGAAACGAAAAGTCGGTTAAACACCAAATTTGGTATTTAAGTTTAATATCATTCAAGGATGTGACACGAAGATTTGGAAGAAAAGAGCCCCACCCTAAACTATCCTTTACATGAAACATTTTTCGAAAATTTTGATTTTCTTGAAAATGGCTCTAACGACTTTGATTAAAATGCCATATGTTTGAGATATTTTGATGACAAATGAAATGTACCTATAATTTCAATTTTCTGGTTATAGCCTATGTAGTGCTGTTTACTCTGACGACTCTTGCATAACTGGCAAACCGTTAGAGATAGACCAAATTATAGTATACAAAAAACGTAGATCTTGCTAAAATACACAATTTATGTCTGAATAAATTTTTTTGTGGAGTGAACCACTTTGGAGATATTCCTTGCTATTTGTGTAAGTTTCGGAAAACTTAAATTTTCATGAAATGCGACATCGTTGTTCATTTGTTTATATATTAAGCGTGCAAAGAGAACGGGATCTCAAAACTACAAAAGATTTGACTATCGCTCAAAGCCTACTGTATTCTCATATTCCCTCTGTACCTACAAGGATAGTTTCTGTAAATATTTATCTCAAGTAAGACGAAGAAGATATAGGAACAAGAGTTTGTAAAAATGGTTAGTACAAGAGTAGGGAAAGTCATATGAGTGGAACACATCACAGATTTTTCTTGTCATTACGGAAGTGAATTTTTTTAAAATTATTAATTAGGTATTATACAAACACCCTTCCATTATTTATAGTATTTATTTTGAATTAGTGACCTTCTAGCGACCTTCAATTTAATATTTGGCAATTTTGGCTGACACTGAATGTCAGCGCAGTTACGTGAATCACTAGCGAGCATGAACAAGATAGAGATGCTTGTGCAACAGTAGTTCGCAGATTGGTCATCGTGATTGCTGGAATGCTGACGTCACGGAACGCAACCCGGCATGCACATATGTAATGCACGGTTCGAACAAGGAAATTTCGGAAGCCGCAGTAGCGGAGTAAGAACTTCTCTAACGAATGTTTGATTTTCTATACATATGTATATACAGACTGAGAAGGCTTTTAAAATTAATTTTTCATCTTATTCACTTTATCGAGAGCATTGCAGTTTCCCATATATTTAACATTAATTCACAAGTACACACATACCGATGTCAACAGAGCATGTAGGGTTTCATCTATCTAAGGTGATCTGCTTTTGTATTTCATAAACTTCATTTTAGGCAAAAATAAATGCTCATTATATATATATATATATATATATATATATATATATATATATATATATATATATATGCGCATTTCATATATTTCTTCTGTCCGAGTGTATGTGACTGAACTGTTCCTAACCGGCTGGACCGATTTTTATGAACTTTTGTGTGTGTGATAAAGGTGATTCGAGAATGGTTTAGATTCACAATATGACCGGATGGAACATGTTGTTTTTAATTAATTAATTAATTTATGTGTTGTTGATCTTTGGATGGTTTAGCCTCACAATTGGATCCGTCAAGCAGCGCTGCGATCGCGTTTTGAAATTTCTGTATTTGGTGCTGCGATAGGATTCTGGGAAATTTTTGTCACAGTTAAGCGTTAATATTACATTACAAGTGCGCGCTTATTGAGAACAAGTAGTTAAAAGTGTAATTAGCAAATATATTTGTACAATCTGCAAATGTGTAAGGTGCAGTATTGAAGTATTTTACATGATTTTTCATACATTCTATTGATGTAAACACGTGCATCCTATAACAGGGAATTTAACCTGCAGATGAAATATATTAACATAGCGGATAGAAGAGAAAGTGTGAGCTCTCCCGCTAGTTCACTGCATGATCCGTGGTCCCGTGGCAACTGACCGAAACTGCGGCGTGGCGATCGCAGTCGCCTTAAAATGCGGCCGAACAGCCTAGTATGTGATTCGGAAGTACAGACAATTTTATGCGTTGTGTGTTGTGAGTAATTAGGTACATAACTTGTGAAATTGCTTCTAATTTTGTGCATAAATGTGTGTGTTCTTCAAAACGTAAGTTTCAAGCAACATCAATACTTCATTAAAAATGCCAACTTGTTTTGTACCCGGGTGTCGTTCAGGATACACAAACTGCTCAGAAGCTAGACATTTTTTTACTCCTCCTAAAGATAAAAATCTGTTTTACAAATGGGAAAAGTCTATTCCTAGGAAAGACACTACATTATCTGTTAAATCTAGTATTTGTGACAAACATTTCCCAGAGGACTTCTTAGTGAAAGTTGATTCATTCGTTGTGCATGGAAAACTAGTTGAAATCCCTAGAATTAAATGGCGGTTAAAGCCAGGGGCAATTCCTTGTATATTTCCTAATTTACCCAGGTACTTAACTACAGTGCATAAATCCCGAAAATCTCCACAAAACAGAGACAAAAAATTACTGAAAAAGCAATATTCAACAATCAGTAAATTACCAGATGCAGGATCCAGTCAACCAGTTCTTATTTCAAACGCGCCGTCCTTCAACAATGAGGAATTCACAGAAAACAGTTCTAATTCCTTCAAGGTCACAAACACAAGTGTCAATAATGAAATTGCTACACTGAAGAAAAGAATTAGAAACCTCAATAGAAATTTAGTTAGAACTAAAATCCTGCTATCTAAAGAGAGGGCTAAATTAAAAATAGTAGAAAAGAAATTCGCTACTAATTGTTGCGAACATAAACGCAATTTAAATTATTTAAGTAAAAAACAAAAGCTGGTTCTAGATACAATGCTTAAAAAATACATAATTTGCATTATGGTTTAATTTTTCAGGCGTAAAATCATGTAAGCAGATATTTCCCACTGTTCTTCGTTAATTATAATACCCATTATTGTAAAATACCATCCTATATTATGTGTCAAGGAAAGACAATGTTTCAAAACAGTATTTCCAATATTCCTGCTTACGATTTTAGGTATTTAATTTGCTAACTGATAATATGAAACCCATTTTCACCATGCATTCGTGAACTAAAGTCAAGCGACCGCGACACCAGTGCCATCTTGCGAGCGAACCATAGTAACTCCCGAAGAGCTCACACTATCTCTTCTATCCGCTATGATATTAATATTTATTGCTGTAAGGTGTTAAAGCGTAATTAAAACATATACATTATGCAAATGTGTAACGTGCAGTATAGAGGTGAGTATTTTACATGATTTTCATGAATTTCACTGCATTCTATCACAATCAGCTTAATCTACACATTTCATATATTATTATCTATTTAAGTAAGATTTTAAAGTGTAATTAAAAATATACATTGTGCAAATTCTGCTAGAGCCTTTGTAGTACGTTTTCTTATAATGTAATATAATCACGTAACTACAACAAGCATGACCATCTTCCCGCTACAGTGCATGCACAATGGCAACTTCTAACCCAAAAGAGAAGCGCAATTCGTGGTATTAGCATTGTTTTGATTTTTCTTTTTCCTTTTACAGTGAAATGTTGATAACGCATTAAACTACAGAAAGTAGCTTATAACGGATCGTGCATCGAAAATATATATCGAGGCGTTAATAAAGTTTGAGGAAATTTGTATTCTCATTTTCAATATGGCGCTCATTCATTTCAGCATGTCATCGCCTACCGCCCAGCAGCATAAATCATTACGAGCGATGTTCAGCTCTTACTTACTGTTCAGCTCAGTTCAGTACGACAGCTTTGGCTACTTTTGTTGCTAACAATGAGCCACTGCTCAGTGTTGAACAAAATGTATATGATCAAGTTAGTCAATTGCAGGACAAGGCGATTCTTCTTCTTTTTTCTTTTGGGCGCATCAGGTGGCACTGGCAAAACATTCATCTCACTGATACTTGCGCGCATTAGGTCACATAATCATATTGCCTTGGCAATTGCTTCATCAGGCATTGCAGCGATCTTGCTAGATGGTAGGCGGACTGCCCGTTCAGCACTCAAGTTGCCATTGAACATTCACACAAATCCAGACGCAATGTGTAAATAAAGAAGCATTCAGGCACGTCTGAAATGTTGAGAAAATGCAAAATTATTATCTGGGATGAATGCACTATGGCACAAGCCTTCACTTGAAGCTTTCGATATAATGCTGAAAGCTGAATAATTATACCCGTCTCTCCAGAGATGCTCTACTGTTCCTGTCGGGTGATTTCAGACCGACATTGCCGGTCATTTCGTGTGCTACATATGCGGAAGAAATTAGCGCATAGCTGAAAGAATCATACCTATGACGAAGTGTCAGTAAATTATGCCTTACCATAAATATACGTCTTCAAATTCAAAATGATCCATTAGCATTGGCATTCTCAGAACAATTACTCAACATTGACAAAGGAAACTTTAAATTGCTTTAAAATGCAATCCAGCACCCAGACAATTCTGGCAACATGGTGGATACCAATGCTTTGATTGAAATTATATTTCCAAATTTACAAGCTAATTACACTAGTAATGCGTGACTACGTGAGCAAGTTATTTGGCCCAAAATATATAGTTTAAAATGCAACAGTCATTGCCAGAATCTCAAATCCATCGACACTGTTGTCGACCCTGAGGAAGTTAACTTTCCTGTTGACTTCTTGAATTCATTGAATTTACCTGGACTGCCACCACATAACTTGCGACTGAAGATTGGTTCACCAATCATTTTGCTTCGAAATTTGAATGCAATAAACCTATGCAATGGCACACGATTGGCCGTAAAATATTGGACAATGTTTTTGAAGCTAGCATTTTAAACGCAAAATTTCAAGGTGAAGTAGTTCTACCATGGTTCCCAATGATCCCTCCTCACTCGTCCATTCTATTCAAACGTTTGTAATTACCAATTCGGTCTGGAACATTTCCATTAAAGACAGATTTCCGTTTAACGAATGTAGGTCTAGGCTATTAAGAAAATTAAACCATTAACATACCTAAATGAACAGTATGAGGTAAAGAATGTACGTACATTATTCTGTTGTGTGTATTTAGATATTTCTGCTGCAATACATACATATAAGACACACCAAAACAGAATGAACGAAAATTAGCTCTATACGCGATTTATTTATTTTTCCAGTAGTCAAGGAGAGCTTTCTGGACACATAGCTGCATAGCTCCTCGACTTCCACAAGCACTTCGGCCTGAGAAGTCATATCTAACATATCCTAGTCATTTTGCCATAGGATAAATTGTTGCTCCTCCTTTAAACTTTTGACAGCATCCCGATAAGTCTTCAGCCTTTACTCTTCTTCTAACGCGCTCTTGATAGGTCGAGTTGCATAAACTGTAGGCATCAAGTATTCTAAAAATAACTTTGTTAGATATTTTTTCATCAAAACAGTCCAAACAATTTATAGTTTATTTTTAAAATTTTGTAATTATATTATATTTTATAATTAAATCTAAACCAGCTTCATTTTGCAATTGTGATTTCATGATTTCTTTGTATATTCACAACCTCAATTATTCGTAATTGTGGTTTCATTAATACATGTCCACGTGAAACGATTTGCAAAAAGTTTAAAATCGTGGTTAATTGCTTTGAGATCATAAAACCTTTTGTTTTACAACTCTTTTTTAACTTTGATAATATGCCTCCATAGATATGTAAGCAGATTCCTTTGTGTTTTCGTGGTGTCGAAACAGCGATGCCGTATCGATGCGGTTTAACACCGCTGCTTGTGTACCTTTGAACGCCTGTTATTTGAAGATAGGAGGGCATTCCGTCATATCTTCAACCGATTCCTACGTAGCACACTCTTGCAGTAGAAAAAAATGGTATTACGAGTCATTGATTGAGTGATTTTACTGTTGGACTGACACATTTTTTTTCTTTTTGTACAATTATATTTTAACAACTCTGCTAACGAACTTTATTATAACATCCAAAGGAAATAGATCCCAATTTTCATATTTGAGGGTTATTAAAATATGATTATATTGGCAGATTGGATGCTCTTTTGTTTTGCTGTGTCTCCATTCCTAAATCGTGATCATCTACATCAGCGATGTCCAACCATCTATCTTTGGAGACATTTACGTAATTAGCGGCTAGTCCCTACTCCACTCTTTCAGTCGGAGGGTGAATCAACTGTTGCCTCTGGTGTGTAGAACTCATAACCAGACAGTCAGTATCCAGTGACGGACACAAATAGGCGATTCCATATCCTTTACTAAGTCATACTTTGAAGTTCCTGGAAATGTCCTTGGAAGACCTCTTTATACTGTATGATTTTTGCATAAATGGTAAACAGTAACAGACAGACACGAAGCTTACTAAAAACTCTGATGTGTTGCACTCACATGACTTTTTCTACTCTTATACTAACCATTCTTACAAACTCTTATTCCTCTCTTATTGCTTATTTTCTTGTAGATGAAAGGGGAATATAGGACTTAGAGTGATAGTAAAATCTTCTAAAGCCTTGGGATTCCGTTCTCTTTGCACCGCTGAGGCATAAAAAATGAATAACGATCTTCCATTTGACGAAAGCTTAAGTATTCCAATACTCATAAAAATAACAAGGAAATATCTCCGAAGTAGTTCACTTCCAAAAATAAATCATTCGGACATAAATTGTGTGTTTTAACGAGATCGACATTTTTGCATAGTAAGATTTGGTCTATCTCTTACGGTTTACCAGTTACGCAAAAGTCGTCAAGAGCAAACAGTACTATGCGAACTATAGCCAGGAAATTCAAAATATACATTTCATTTACCATAAAAATATCTTAAAAGCAAGGCATTTTAATCAAAATCGTTAGAGCCGTTTTCGAGAAAATTAAAACTTTCGAAAAGCTTTACATGTAAAGGGTAGTTTAGGGTGCATGAATTTTGCTCAAAATCTTCACGTCACCCTTGAGAGATGTTAAACTTAAATACCAACTTTGGTTTTTAGCCGTGTTACGCTGTTCATAGACACACACAGGCACACATAGACCTTTTTCTAAAAATGTTTCTTTTTCAAATCCTCGTATATTTCCGGTGAAATCTCGACATCGAATTTTTGGGTGTAGTACAATACTTCCTCAGCTTCCTATACGTACTAGAGAAGGTAATAAAATGTAGATCTCGTTAAAACACAATTTATGCCAAATACTTTTTTTCTATCGAGTGAACCATTTCCGAGGTATTCTGTATTATTTGTTTGAATTTGCCAGGCCTACTTATACTTTTCCCAAGTAGGAATATGTTATTCATTTATCTCTTGGCCTTGCAAAGAGAACGGAATTTCAAAAGCATCGCATAGCAACCAGCGCTTAAAACATTTCACTATCACTTAAAGAAAATTAACAAAAGGATAATTTCTGAAAAGACTTGTTTCAATTAAATTGCAGTATATACTGAAATAAACATTTGCAAGAATAGTGTATATAGGAGTGGGTATAGCTCTTATATATTTACGAACAGAGTTTCTCCAAATTGAACCTTACTAAAAGCCTGTATCGCAATAGGTTACGCGACGATCTCTTGGTGGATCTTCTAAGACTGTGCACTTCAACTTTGTCGACAAATATTGATTGAATTCTTAAGCGTAAGCAGTGCCAAGAAATCACAAATGAACAGATGTTTATTCATAAGATTAGAAAGTGCTTTGATAAATCGGACGCAACGTACATGTAACCAAATCGCCACTGCACCACAGTGCACGGCTGGGGGTTAAAGTGTGGCAAAGTCCACGTATAATGGAAGGAGGTAAACCTAACCTCCCCTACTTCGCAAACGATGGATATAGCTGATCTAGATAATTAGTACTGTTCTATTACTGAAATAAATAAATTAATATCGTTAGATTAATCGTTTTATTTCTAGACCAACTCTGCTATGCACAATGGAATAATATTAACCAGCCTTCGGTTTACAATCACAGAGTATCACAAAGTTTATTGAATGAAGTTAGGTATATGTAAATGAATTGTTGTGTGTTTGTCCTCTATGCGTTCCTAAACTGCTTGACCTATCACCGCGAAATTCAACACCTTTTTTATATTTTTTTCACGGAGAAGGTTTTTATGTCCATTTTACTATGCAGCGTATGACATTCACGTGGTTTACTCTACTCAATTGTTTTTTTTTTTTTCGTAACACATTTGCATATCCATCTCTACTCACCCTTCATTATACAATTCATTCATATGATTTTCCATGATTGAAATGGAAATATGTATTATATTCACACTGTTTCCTCTACTCACTTTTCTTTTATGAAACACAATCACACTTCCTTCTCTACTCTCTCTTCTACAAACAATTCACACAATTGTCTATATGATTGAGCAACATATTGCATTCACACAACTTTCTCTACTCGCTTTTCTTCCTGTAGTATTTGTTATTATTTAAGAGGACGTTTGCTAAGCGTTTTAATTGTTTATTTTGTTTATATTTTGTTCTTTATAGTTTCCTAAGAGTTTAGCTCTTCGTTTAAGCTTAGTGAGTAATATTTTTAAACGTTTCCAAAGAAACGTAAGACTATTGGGCAAGGGGAATCTAAGTCTACAAGTTGTAGGGATAAACTGTTAAACCACGGGCAAAGCCGGGTATATCAGCTAGTGTTTTATAAATCAACGCTCATATCATGAACGCAAATAACGTGAGCTACATTATTAAAATGGTCGTGGAGAAAATCTTGAATACAACCCGTGGGTTGAACGTAATAAAATTACCGCCCTCGTGCAATCATGGTACTCTGCTTACGCACCGTTCTTGCAGAACACGTTCAATTCGAATTATGTCCATATCAGGTAGTTGCATAAAACTGTAACACCTCCTGCTGATCTCTTTGGTTTTACAGAATTCTTGGATGTTTAAGTGGTGAAAACGGCTTCAAAATTACAGGTGAATGAGTCAAGCGTGTTGCCTAAGGCGGTATACGAGCCGTGAAAAATTCCAAGTCAGTGAACAGCTGTTGCTTGTTTTCATGTTAATAAACTAATATATACATTAATATAGAGGATAGGAATATTTTAAAAGGACATGACGAAGTCAAGATTCTATTATGTATTTCACATACATGTATTACACGCTACCTTTTGTAGGATAGCGTGTTGTATTATTTTGAATGAATTTTTAAAACATTTTCTAATGAAGCCCTCCATCGTCACTTCGGCTTTACGATATCGCAGCGCTGACTAATGAACAGCTATAACTAATATGTTTAGTAAGATTTAGGAGACTTGTATGGCAAAATTGTTTGATTAGTGCCGCCACTCAAAGCAGCTTGTTTGAAGATAATATGGATGATAAGAGAGATTCAAGTCAGAGACGTGGATGTTGTCCTCCATGATTTAGGGTAGTGGTCCGCAAAAAGCTGATCGTGATTGCAGCCCCTGCAGGTTCAGGTGAGGAAGGTCAACGTAGTAAGGTCGAAGAACTACCCCTTCCTTCAGCACGTGCCAGTCAAACAACTGAAAGCAGCAATCAGGTGTGGACTATGTATTACTAGAACAAGAGTGTAATGGCAGTCTCTAAACCAGCAAAGGACTCAAGAAAACGTGTGTATATAAGCAAGAACAATTAAACCTTTGCAGGTAGCAACTTCGTAGCTACTGCTGGTATTTGTGTTACTTAATTTATGTATTTATTTACTCGTACAGGGCACAACGAAGTAACTGGAAGACGAACATTGGGTGAATGATTTAGCATACCTTACTGATTTTTCAAAGCACTTAATTAAACTAAACATCAATATACAAGGGCATTATCAAAATATGGTTAATATGTATGTAATTAAATATGTTAATATGTATGACAAGGTCAGATCATATTTTACCATGACAGAAATGTGGAAGCCAGACTTAAAAGGAGAGACAATTGCATCATTTTGTACGTCTGCAGGCCCAAATACACATTTCTGAAGAACAAATAAATACATACATTAAGAAAAACTTAAAAGGGAATTTCAAGAAAAAAGATTTATTGACTACCAAACAATGCAGAATGACTTCAGTCTGTTAGCACATGTTTTCACAGCACACACAATGAAAATTAGGCCAGGAAGTTGCAGACGTGCGAACTAACTCATTTCTGAAAAGCAAGTGCCAAGGTCTAATTTGTATAGACATTTTTAAAAACCTAGCAATTTCAGATTATACACGCCTCGGGTTGTTTGTTATCAATATTTGCCTCAACTTATATGTGTGTATGTGTGTGAGCAGCTTTTTTTAAAACTAAAAACAATGAAATCAAATAAAGGGTCCCGTATTTCTGATAAACACCTTTCTTCGCAATTAAAAATAGCTACCTGTGACATCTCTGTAGATGTTGCTAGTTTAGTGAAATAAATGCACATACTTGTTCCACTATAGATATTTACAGTACTGCACTGCGTATCAAAGCCACAACACTTACTTTCCTCTCCCTCTGAACCCACCTGCTGTTGTGTGCGACAATATTTCTAATAACAACACAGAGTTCCAGTTTTGCGGGTCTCTAGAGGTAGTATGTTATCCTCTGGTTCCCGAGATCGCCGGTTCAAATCAGCGGAGGGCGATGGATTTTTTTCGGGCGTAAAAGTCCTTAATATGGCTTCCTTCGGAAGGGAAGTAAAGCCGGTGCTCCCATGTCGTAGATTCACGGCACGTACGTAATAGCAACTACAAGCCTGATAAGGAGGCCTCTGACGAAACTCTGATCTCTCACGCCCAATACAGAATAGGACGCTGAGAACCACAGTGCCCATAAATAAAAGCTCAAATTTGAAGACGTGGATTATGAAGATACCTGGAAGTGATTACACTAGCCTGCGAATTTAAACTTTCTGCTTGTTACCTAAGGTAAATAATGTGATTCTGTATAATGCTGATGTGCTGAATCCGAATTTTCAATGTTTACTTCTATCACTTATTGAAATCATGTGTATGGTTGTTCATGCATGTTACCATAATGTTTTTGTTCCGTTTTGTCTTATTCACCTTGCTTTGTTCTGCCTTATTTAATTTACTTTTGGAATGCATCACACGCATTTTATACCCGTTTGAAAAAGTCCTTCTGTTCCTTTTCCTTTTATATTTGTCTTCAGGTATTTCACGCTTAAAAATCCAACAATAGTCAGCAAGCATACTTTGCTTCAGCGTCCCTGATGCCTCCTTTCGAACTCCTGAATATCCTTGTGAAATCGTTCGCCTTGCTGTTCACTCAAAAATCCTAGATTTTCGGGGAAATAATCTAGATAAGAAAACAGGAAATGAATTTTCACGCTCATGCTACAACTAGATTCCTTATATACTTCAAGCATGTCAGCGCAATGTTTCAGTAATTGGGATCCGTGTTGGTATCAAGAAGCTTTAAAACAACTTCACATGAATATATCCATGCTGCTTTCTCCTTTTCATCCATAGTGTTTTTGAATGCTACATCAGACATCAATTTTCTCACATAAGGACCATTAACTATACTTTCTTTTAATTTTGCCTCAGAGAGAAGTGGGAATTTCTCACATATATTCTTGAAGCAGTCTATTTATTTATTTAAAGCCTTCACAAACTTTTTCATTAAGCAGACGATTCTGGTATATAGCAACTGTCGCCCTACATAATTTGTCCCTCTTCTACGTCAGACTCGGATGAAATACAAGAGTTTCTGGGGATTGGTACATAAGGTCCATGGGGCACCGGTAAAATGGCTGAACATACGACTGGGTACACAATTTGCTTTTTATTTTTATAGTTGTAGCCCTTCACATCACACAAACAGAAGTAGCTATGGTTCGTCTGCTCTCTCCAAACCATAGATACTCCAAAAGATAACGACTGCCTTCCGCCGCTGACCCAATGACGAAGTTCTTCAATGCATGCTCTACATACTTTGCGCAGTGCCCAAGCTTTACTCTGGTCTCCAAGTTTGATTCCGAAGTAGGCAAGATACGATATTTTCACAAAATCTGTAATATTACGCCTCTGCTTAGGCAACGTGTATTTCCCAGGTATATAACAAAAATGGTCTGGTCTGGATCATTTATACATGAGCGATGCGACATGGTAAATACTTTCGTGTTTAACTAATAGATCACAACATACTTCTCCATAATAAAATCTGAAACTGGTTTCGTTTTCAGATAAAACACTGACTAAAGAAATATGAGTGGTACACCGAATATGTATAAGTATGCTCACAAAGAGTGCATCTATCCCCAAACAGTGGCCAATATTTATCCATATCCCACAAATAAACATACACTAATGGCAAGGTAGCACGTTATCTCACTCTGAATCCCTTACGCGCTCGCATCCCGTATCAGATAAGAAATATCCGGTGTCTTTAGTTTTTACTATGAAGAACCTCAAAAGTATTTCAAATACATTTTGTTTTTAAATGTTGACATAGTAAAACTACACATGTTAAAGCATTACAGTATATATAATGGTGCTATAAGTTCCTACAAAGATAAGAAAATTACGCTATAAGGAAAAAATAAAGTGGAAAAAATGGTACGTGATAGGAACTTTCAAGCTTCGAATTCGATTCAGCATGCTAAAAATACCCCAAAAACATTCAAACTTTGGAGGCACGAATTTCAATGCAGGTTATTGTTATTAGAATTATGTAAAAAAAGACTTCAAATGTATTTTACTAACTTGACCTAGTGTATATTGCACGTCATTATAGTTACCACATTTAGGTTGGTAGATATGGATTTCCTTGGAAACGAATTCCTGTTACATTTCTAAATTTTCCTCTCTGTAAATATCATCGGAAATACGGGAAAACACACTTAGTAATAGTTCCACATTCGAACACGCAAATTTGATGAATTTAGCAGATAAATACCATACTCATATACTATGTGTGCATATATGCAAACTGAAATGATAGCAGAGCGTTCTAACTGATGAACTTCATATTGGTAATGTTTTTAAGGCATTCTACGTTACACTTACTGCACCAAAATAAACGACAGTATTTCTAAATCCGCTTGATTGCAAACAAAATCATTATAAATTTAAATTGAGTTGAAATTATTACATGCTCATTTAAAATATATTAAAGAGAAGGTGTTTACTTTTTCAAAAACATAACATTTCCAATGAGTAAATAAGCTATATGCTTTTCCTCATATTTATATGCTGTTATGTGCATTTATACCTACATTGTATGAAAACAAAAACATTTTTTAGCTCAGACAAAGCAATGGAACACGAGTTCCATTGTTCTGTCTCTATTTTGTTATTATTCCTGTTTATGAAACTTATGTCTCTTTATAAAGTTGTAAACAAGGAAGAGTTTTGAAGGATTATTTCACTCACGGTACAAATGGGAGATAATGACTAATCATGTTTGAAAGAACGTTATGTTTCAACCAGTCATGGTCCTGATTGATTCAAACTTTATTTAAATATCTTTACGTGATAAACATTAGCCTTTTTGAATATTGTAAACGGTCAATTATCTTGAGCTGCAGCTAAACGAATACCATTCCGACGTTGTACACAAATAATGAAAGAATATGTGTACTAAGTCTTATTTACATTATACATAAAGAATAAAGAAGTTCCTTCCAATTCCTACAGTTTTGATATTTGGGGATTCAATAATTGTTTTTAAATAAGGTTTGTTGAAATAAATATGATCATAACTTATTACTCGTATATTTCTTATTGCATCCTTGCAATATTGCATGTCTACTTCTATTTCCCACGCCAGATGGCAGTAAATAATATTAAATCAAGTTTCACTGATAAAACAAACGTAGATGTTTGTTTATTCAAAACAACAGATATCCGTAGTTTATGACTGTTCTAATATTCATGATTTTTTTTTATAAATCACTTCATTTTATTCGCGAAATACATTCTACTTTAAATTTGCAAATCATTTAGATAAATTCTGTTCGAACTTATCGACGATTTGAAAATGACTAGCACTACTTAAACCTAGTAGGCGTGCTCTTTTGTTTCCGCTTTCCCCTGACTGACTAATGTACTTCTTTGAATGGTGAAAAAAGTCCTATGCAATGCAAGGTAGGCGACGAAAGCAATATAAATTCTCTGTCGTGACAGATAGGGTTGCCAACTCTCCCGTATTATACGAGAACTTTTTAAAGCTATCTGCAGTCTCCCGTTTTGATTTAGCCCGAGAGCTCGAATCTATCGTATTTCAGAAAATAACACCAGATTAACACTTAAACCTGCCGCGCATTTTTAAAAATATTACTTCCGGTTGTTTTGTATACCATCGATTTGTATTAATAGTAACACCGCTTGAATCGATATTATATTGTAATATCGATACCATGACTTCATCGAAATAAGGCGTTATCTGTGACGCTATTTCCGTTCTCTGATTTCCGCTGAGTTGAAGCCATTTACATTGCGTTTATTTGTTGTATATTCATTAAACAGTGAATTAGAGATGGAGATGGACACAAAAATCCTCCTAAAAACAAAGGGGAATATATCTGAGTCTACCAGAAGAAATTGGAAGAAACTTATTCATGGATTAATCCAGTAAAAATAATAATTATAAAGCGCATTGTTCACTTTGTAAGCGTGATTTAGGCATTACACATGGTGACAATTCAGATTATGTACAGCATGAAAATACTGGTGGACACAAACGAATATTTTCGTTGATGAACAACAAATGGTTTGATGATAGGAACCGTTGTATTGTAAACCTAATAAAAACTAAGTTACAAATTAGTGCCAATTTTGATTACACTTGTAAAGAATTTGTAGAGTATACAAAATATAGTAGTAAACTTCAAGCTGATGCCAAAAGTGTACAAAAATACACTTTCCAGTAAGATTCATAGGTACTTTATAATAACTAACGTTGTTTTTTTGTTTATTCGATGTGCAACTAGTTTAGGTATATATTAACAATTAAATATTTATAAACTAGTGTCCCTTATTTTGAAAACAGAAAAGTTGGCAACCTTAATGATAGATGTTGAACATCTGGACTCGACCAACTAAACGGTTTAGGTCTATTGCAAGTCAGACTTGTCATTTAAATAAACGTGGTGTGAATCTACCTGCTACTTTCGAGGGTCACTATTAAAATGCAGTCTTCACACAATAGAAGCTAGTGTTCAAGGTGTCGAAAATGAAAACCAGTGTTTCCGCGAAATTTATAAACAGATATAATTGGTAAATTCAGTTGCAAATAATCAAAGTTGTGTCGATGTTAAAATGGGAAATGTGTGGAACAAAAATAACAGAATACAGCTGGAAAGTTGCAGAATTTGCTACTTAAATATGTCCCGGTATCTCCTGTTGATACTGAAAGAAGCTTCTCAATGTACAAGTCCGTAACAGTTGACAATAGACAGTCTTTCAAACTTGAAAGCTTACAAAAGGTGTTTCTAAGAATTATAACTCAATATTCAATGATAAAGAATAAGTCAAATGTTCAAGGAGATAAACAAATGAAGGTAATTTATGATTATCCTTTGCGCTATTAGTTCATTTTAATATATCTTAAGGTCATGACGTCAGCGTTTTAAGGTACGTTTTAAAAATTCTTTACGTCAACAATACCTGGGCCCTAATCATTAGCCATACAAGATCACAACTGAATTTCATTCCATCAGCACGCTGTCGCTGACTTTCTAATTAACAACGTGTATGACTGGTATTTTGAAGTTCTGAACTAACAATGCTCGCTTTTTCAAAATTTACACCATAGGTATAATATAATGCAAACATGTAACAACGTAAGTTTCAGCCGTTTGCTCTAGTGGTTTAGAAATTGACAAAATATGTCCCTTGCGACAGAAGAGATTTAAATGTTGTATTAATATTTTAACCTTGGGTACAGAATACATCTAATTCTTAAAATTGTCCAGATTTTTCTGTGTCTCTTCAATTTAGGCTCCAAAAGGTTTAAACTTACAAAATTGTTTGCCTAGAAATTGTAATTTTTGTGTTTGAATATCAAGTAGGTATACTCAGACACATCTAACAATAAAAGCTAAGGCAATTTTTACTTGTCTCTCTATGAACACGTGCAGAAAATTTCACTAGTGCACTGCAAATTCCTCCGGAAGGAACAATTTAGAGGAAGAAAAATGCTGAAAAAATTAATGGTGAGAAAATAGCGATAAAATATTTGAATACGTAGCTCTCACTAAAATTCATTATATATTTGAATGTGCAGTAGGGCGTTTAAATATTGGGTCCGGAAGCAAATTATGCATTCAGGAATGTCTCAATTATTTTATAGAATTAAAATAAAAAGTTTTTTCTTCAATTTTCAAGATATTTCAGTGATATTCTTAAAGATGGATATCTCGGGCACACTAATTCATCAGGAACTTTTATGTGCACATGTCTGAAAATGGGAAAATAATTTTAAAGATGAAGAAACATCCATCGAAGATAAGCATCGTAGAATTGCCTATAACGAACGGAACACAGTAATGGATAAGACCATTAAGGAAGACCGACCTGGATGGAAAATTCACCAGCATCCCACCTGCTACATCAAGTTAGCACCCTTCTGTTTGAATTTTTTGCTGCCACCAAAAAAAAAAAAAAAAAAAAAAAAAAAAAAAAAAAAAAAAAAAAAAAAAAAAAAAAAAACAGGATGTTTAAAACAGGTGTCTGACATTGCAACCTGAGTTGGTATTAGGCAGACTAGAATAAGTGTTCCTATATGTCCGAAAACAAACAACTATGATGATAAATCTTTTAAAGTAAAATGTTAAGGAACTAATGTTTTAAAATAAAAATGAGCGTTTTGGCATGCATAATCATAAATACTATTGTTTTCGAAATATCAAAAAACTTTTGCACGGATTCATTGTTGTACACGTTAAAATATAGTACCAAATTTCACTGTTCTAAGTCAAGTAGTTCAGAGAATTGATTTAATCAATTTTATGGACAGTGCTCAGAAATTTGCGGGCCAAATAAAAGATTTATACCTATTGTAATTCAACTATTTGTACAATAATTATATGTGTTGCACTCACATTACTTTCTCTACTGTTGTACGAAATATTCTTACAAACACTTGTTCCTCTATCTGCTTTTCATGTTAATCAAGATCATTTGTACAAATTATCTTGTTGCTAATTTTCCTGTAGTGCAAGGGGAGTTTGGGAATATAGTAATAGATATTAAGCGTTAGTCAAATATTTAAGACCTGGTTGCTATGCGAAGACTTTGAAGTTACATTCTCTTTGCATGGTTGTGACAAAAACAAACAGCGTTTTCCTATTTGAGGAAAGTATAAGTATTGGAACATTAAGACAAATAACAAGGAATATCTTCCAAATTATTCTGTGAGCTGAACTTTGTGTTTTAATGAGATCTATTTTTTGTGCAGTAAGACTTGCTGTATCTCTTACGATTTACCTACCACTTATGCAAAAGTCAACCAGAATGTCAACCTCTGAGGACATTCCCATTAAACGAATGGGAATGTCCTCAGAGGCTGACATTCTGGTTGACATATAATTACTGGATCAAAATCGTTAGGCACTTTTTATAAAATAAAAATTTTAAACAATAAAATTGTTCCCTGTAAAGAGTTGCCTTGGGTAGAATGGATTGAAATTCTTCGTGTCGCATCCTTAAAAGATACTTAAATACTAAGTTTGATATTTGGCCGACCTTCGCTTTTACTTTCTCTGCTATGTATAGTAAGTAGAGGAAGTATTGTATTCTACCCAAAAATTCGATGTCGAGATTTCACCAAAAATAAATGTTTTGAGGCCCCCTGAATAATAAAAAAAGCATTTTTAGGATAAGGTCGTGTGTAAGTGTGTTAGTCTGTGGACAGCATAACTCAAAAACGAAAAGTCGAATAAATACCAAAGTTGGTATTTAAGTCCAAAAGTCTTAAGTCTTAAGTTCATTAAGATTTTCAAGAAAATTCCTCCACCTTAAACTACACTTTACATGAAAAATTTTTCGACAATTTTTATTTTCTCTAACGATTTTGATATTTTTATGGCAAATGAAATGTATATTTTGAATTTTCTGGCTATAGCCCATGTAGTGCTGTTTATTCTTGAAGACTTTTGCATAACTGGTAAACCTGATAGACCAAATCTTACTATACAAACAATGTATATCTCATTAATACTCACAAATTATGTCTAAATGGATTTTTGTGGAGTGAGCCATTTCGAGGACATTTCTTGTTATTTGTGTGAGTTTTGCAGTACTTAAACTTTTCTAAAATGGAACGTTGTTATTCACCTTTTTACCTGTTGGCCGTGCAAAGATAACGGAATTTCAAAGCCTTCATATAGCGACCAGCTTTAAAAGATTTGACTATCACTCAAAGCCTACTGTATTCCTATACTTCCTTTTTACCTACAAGCAAGTTAGCAATGAGATAACTTCTGCAAATGTGAGCGCATCACATTAGATTTTCTGTTGTTTGTCTATTACAATTTTAATTTAATCATTATTTGCAAACCTGCAAGTGTGTTTACTGTCTGAAAGCATATTCTTTATCCGGATGGTAGCATATGGGAGGAAGAGAAAGAAAGAAGAGGCAGCAGTTGACACAGAAACGAAGAAGTTCCTTAAAATTGCACGTGAAGAGGTAGTTCGTGTCTTGTGGCGGTTACAAGAAAGTTGACATGGCTGTGTTTATTGCTGATGAGGCATTGCAAGAACCGTTGGCCATGCTAGAGTTCAGTTATTGCCGCTCTCCTGTTTTTGCCCAAGAGGAGCTGGTAGTTAACTGGGACCCAGGTACTACAAGGCAACTGCTGCAAGAAACAGAATGAATGGTTTCCAGGTCGCCTCCCCCGGAAATTTCGCCTGAGAAAGCTGCGGAAATATTCAGGTACAGTACTGATATAAGGGTTTGGAACTTTCCACTAACTTGGACATCTGCGAATGTCTTAAACCAACGTTTGCGAAAGAGTGGAGGTTAGGTGTACTTCCTGCCACTACACGCGGACTTTGCCATTCTTTAACACCCAGACGTGCATTGTGTTGCAGCGGCGGGTTGGTTACATGATGCATGCCTTTGCAAAATGTTCAGGATACGCCATTGGGGGTGCTGATAATTTTAATAGGCTTACGATACTCGTGGCCTGTTCCGTTTCAAATCGTTCAAAAAATTAGAAAATTGACCGTCCATTTTTAAAATAATTTCTACACGTGTCAGTTACTGTAAAAGAAACCAATTTCGAGCAACTTACCTCTTAAATGTTTATAGTTTTCGAGTTGAAAGATACATTTTGCGTTATTTTCCGAACGACACAACTTCTGTGCCCTACAATTCAAAACTCCACATCGCATTTCCGTAAACTACAATGCATTTTGAAGCTGATATTGTTATTGATGGTGGTACATACATGGTGCAGCGCGACTAGGGGATTTGACGCCGTTTCTTTTACTTTTTATTTTTTCTACAGCTATCCGTTGAATATACTATAAAAATGTTAATATTCTTTTGAAACTAAATGCTGAACAATATGGTATAATTTATATTCCATTTAAAATGACAGTTTTCAGAGGAAAAAAAAAAAACCACAGAATGTGATGAAAATTACATTAAATCTAAGTTCTTAAAATATCTAGCAAATACCATCACAAAATTTAAATCTGATGTGTTGCACTCACATGACTTACTCTACTCTTGTACTAAACATTCTTAAAAACTGTTATTCCTATATCTTCTTCGTGTTAGTTGAGATAAACATTTGCAGAAATAAACGTATTATTTCCTTGTAGGTACAAGGGGAACATAGGACCACAGTAGGCTTTGAGTGATATTCATATCTTTTAAAGCTTTGAAATTCCGTTCTCTTTGCATGGTTAACATAAAAAAATGGACTATGTTGCATTTGACGAAAGTTTTTATCCGAAACTGACACAAACAACAAGGAATATGTCCAAAATGATTCACTCTACAGAAAAAATTATTTGGACAGATTTGTGTGTTTTAGCGAGATCTACATTTTTTGTGCAGTAAGATTCCGTCTATCTCTTACGGTTTACGAGTTATTCAAGAGTCTAGAGTAAATAGGACTACATGGGTTATAGACAGAAAAGTCAAAATATCATTTCATTTGTCATTAAACATATGACATTTAATTCAAAATAGATAGAATCATTTTCGAAACATTTTCCATGTAAAGGGTAGTTTAGGGTAGGGCTATTTTCTTCAAAATCTTCGTGTCGCATCCTTGAAAGACATTAAACTTAAATAGCAACTTTGGTTTTTAACCGACTGTTCGTTTCTGAGTTATGCTGTCCACAGACTGACACACACACACACACACACACACACACACACAAACACACACACACACACACACACACACACACACACACACATGGACCTCTTGCTAGAAATGTTTTTTTGGATTTAGAGGGACCTCAAAACATATACCTATTTCCGGTGAAATCTCGACATCTAACTTGTTGAATGGAATACAATACTTCCTCTACTTATTATACATAGTAAAGTAAGAATATTAGCTTTATTTTGATTTTTTTAAGGATTTACATTGAATAGTTCCTGAGCTGCGGGTTTCAGAAACCCTAATTTATCTAAAGCGCGTCTCACCCTTAAAAGACAGTACACGTTAAATGGAGCGCAGTGTTGCAACATGTACTATATAGCGTTTCACTCTTAGAAGACAGTATGGAGTTAAATGGGACATCTCTGTCTCTATCTAGCGCATACAAGTTGCCATTAGCCGCGTCCTTTTCTACCCTCGCTCTGTTGCCAGATTCCTAATAGCATGGTATAAATATTCATTTGTTATAAATTTCAGGTTTGAACACATTATCCTATGCAGAATTTTTTTCTCTATCAGGTTATATCCTTTTCAGTCATTATACATTTCTATAGGTCCAAATTTCTTCAGAAAACGTTTTTTTCAATAGAAGTCCGATATTTGCTGTTTCTACACTCATCACGCACTAACTAACAAACTAACTGCTAGAATGCATCTATATTTTTTTCTTAGGTAGAGTAAACTATAGTGCTACTACCTGCTTACTTTGAATTCTCTATGTTTACCCAGTTAAGTGTTATAATTTTTTAAATTAAATGTTTTCGGAAAATTTTATATATGTGCACTGCAAAAGTTACGCAGTGTGAAACTTTTTTGTTATTGAGTTTACATCAGGGAACCAGCGAGAACAAATGTTGAGGAAGGTTGGAGAAAGTTTTTAAAATAAACCAAAAGGCAGTAACTTCTTTCTTTTATCCAGTAGGGCAAACAAAAGGTATTCATCCATTCAGCGTCAGGCCTGACACAGAAGATAGTATAAGGAGCAGCACTAACATTAGTTCGAAAGAAGCCGTGTGTGTAACTGTGAGCTGTTATTGCGTTATTCGTTTAATATTTTTGTAAATATTTGTAGTTATGGAGGGTGAAGCTAAAGGAAGGGACGATATGTTGGTAAATAAAGAAGTAAGGAAGGAACGCCAAATAATTATGAATGTGTTAGATTATTTTTGAAGTAAAATGCGTTTAAGGCGGTAAAAGAAACAGCTAAGGCTGTTGAGTGTTCAGAAGCAGTAGTGTATAGGATTAAAAAGGAAGTAATGAAAGGACCTCTAAGAACGCCATCGAAAAAGAAAGCAAAAAGGGCGGGACTACACAAAACGCTAGGTTAACGCAATATGATTGAATAGTGCAAGGTGGAGTGCGGCGAATTGTTCATTCTTTACTGTTTGCAAATATTCCACCCATGCTGAATATAATTTTGTCACAGTTCAACAGTGATGAGACCCTACCAAATTTCTCAAGGGCCACTCTGATTTGGGGTTCGAATATGAAAGAAAGGGTAACAAGTGCATATTAATAGAAAGAGACGATATCGATATCATCAGATGGCGACATAAATATCTAAAAGACGTAAAAGGTTTAGGGACCAGGGGAAATCAATTGTTTATACAGACGAGTCATTTGTAAATTTAGGTCATACAGTAACAAAGGCGTGCAGGGATACCAAAGTTAAAAGTGTCCGTCAAGCAGCAATTGAAGGACTAAGTGCAGGACTCAGGCCACCTCGGGATCGCGCGCGGAGAAAGATTCGCAACTAGTACATGTTGCAACACTGCACTCCATTTAACGTGTACTGTCTTTTAAGGGTGAGACGCGCTTTAGTTGCGAATCTTTCTCCGCGAGCGACTCGAGGTGGCCTGAGTCCTGTACTTAGTCCTTCAATTGCTGCTTGACGAGACGGGCACTTTTAACTTTGGTATCCCCCCATGCCTTTGTTACTGTATGACCTAAATTTACAAATGACTCGTCTGTATAAACAACTGATTTCCCCTGGTCCCTAAACCTTTTTACGTATTTTAGATATTTATGTCGCCATCTGATGGTATCGTCTCTTTCTGTTAATATGCACTTGTTACCCCTTCTTTCATATTCGAACCCCAAATCAGAGTGGCGAGAAATTTGGTAGGGTCTCATCACTGTTGAACTGTGACAAAATTATATTCAGCGTGGGTGGAATATTTGCAAACAGTAAAGAATGAACAATTCGCCGCACTCCACCTTGCACTATTCAATCATATTGCGTTAACCCAGCGTTTTGTGTAGTCCCGACCTTTTTGCTTTCTTTTTCGATGGCGTTCTTAGAAGTACTTTCATTACTTCCTTTTTAATCCTATACACTACTGCTTCTGAACACTCAACAGCCTTAGCTGTTTCTTTTACTGCCTTACACGCATTTTACTTAAAAAATAATCTAACACATTCATAATTATTTGGCGTTCCTTACTTCTTTATTTACCAACATATCGTCCCTTCCTAGCTTCACCCTCCATAACTACAAATATTTACAAAAATATTAAACAAATAACGCAATAACAGCTCACAGTTACACACACGGCTTCTTTCGAACTAATGCTGGTGTTGCTCCTTATACTATCTTCTGTGTCAGGCCTGACGCTGAATAGATGAATACCTTTTGTTTGCCCTACTGGATAAAAGAAAGAGGTTACTGCCTTTTGGTTTATTTTAAAAACTTTCTCCAACCTTCCTCAACATTTGTTCTCGCTGGTTCCCTGATGTAAACTCAATAACAAAAAAGTTTCACACTGCGTAACTTTTGCAGTGCACATATATAAAATTTTCCGAAAACATTTAATTTAAAAAATTATAACACTTAACTGGGTAAACATAGAGAATTCAAGGTAGGCAGGTAGTAGCACTATAGTTTACTCTACCTAAGAAAAAAATATAGATGCATTCTAGCAGTTAGTTTGTTAGTTCGTGCGTGATGAGTGTAGAAACAGCAAATATCGGACTTCTATTGAAAAAAACGTTTTCTGAAGAAATTTGGACCTATAGAAATGTATAATGACTCTGAAAAGGATATAACCTGATAGATAAAAAAATTCTGCATAGGATAATGTGTTCAAACCTGAAATTTATAACAAACGAATATTTATACCATGCTATTAGGAATCTGGCAACAGAGCGAGGGTAGAAAAGGACGCGGCTAATGGCAACTTGTATGCGCTAGATAGAGACAGAGATGTCCCATTTAACTCCATACTGTCTTCTAAGAGTGAAACGCTATATAATTACGGTAACTTCGTCTGTGAAAAATCACTTGTTTAGCATGGCTTCGATTTTGCAAAGGACATTAACCTCACATTTACTTTAGATGAAAATTGAACCCCCCCACCCTCCACAAAATGCAACGTTTCTTGCTGTCCGAAATGAAATGGGACTGCCCGCTAGCGGGCTATATGCTGAGAATACCTCAGCACCTCTCCTAGACTCTTGGAAAACAGCTAATAATAATCAATCAATATTCACCTGCACAAGCAAACTCATTAGTTATTGAACCTACTGGCACCACCACCGAGGAGTGCAAGGAAAGAAACCTTAGATGTGTTCGTTTTAAAAGGGCTTAACATGTCATCATTGGTGTCATATTTTAGTCCATTTCTGAACTGTTGCGGAATTAACATTGGTGCGTAGTGTTATATCAAGTTCCATAACAAATTACTTGAAAACAAACAAATGGCGAATTTAATTAACCATATTTGATTGATACAAAGATTATTACAACAGACTGATTGACATAATGTTCATAACTTGAAAAATTTATTATTTTAACAAGTTAAATGAATATATGCATATTTATTATTGAGTATGTTGCTTTCTTTTTGCTGTTCGAAATTATACTCTTAACGAAACACACAAATGACGGCAAGTTGTTTTACTTTCTCTACTATGTACAGTAAGTAGGGAAAGTATTGTATTCCAAAAATTTGATACCAAGATTTTACTGGAAATACATGTTTTGGAAACCACTAAATTTAATGAACAAAGCGTTTTTAGAAAAACGTTCTTGTGTCCATCTGTGAATAAAATATTCCAAAAACGAATAGTCAGTTAAATAAAAATTTGGTGTTTATTATCATTCAAGAATGCCACGCTAAGATTATCAAGAAAATCTTCCCAACCCATTCCTCCAACTCTTTTATTTTCTCAAAAATGGCCCAAACGATTTTCATTAAAACACCACATGTATAAGATATTTGCATGACAGATGAAATGTAGGTATTGAATATTCTAGGAATGTCCGCAGAAGTCCTATTTATTCTGTAAATTTTGCATAACTGGGAAACTGTAAGAGATAGACAAAATTTTATTTTAGAAGAACTGTATATCTCGCTAAAGCACACGATTTATGTCAAATATATATTATTTTACATATTTGCCACATATATTTTTTTAGAGTGAACCATTTCCTAGATATTCTTTATGATATGTTCAAAATTTCCAATTCTTATAGTTTCTCAAATAGGAAGTCAGTATTCGTTTTTCTGTCTCGGTCATGTAAAAGGAATGGACTTTCAAAGCCATCACATGGCAACCGCTTCTAAAACATCTATCACTCAAAGCCTACTGTATTCCCATATTTTTCTTATACCTACAAAAAGATAAACAATAACTTCTGCAAATGTTTTCTCGATTAGTATGAAGTAGGCAAAGGAATAAGTGTTTATAGGAATAGTTTGTACAAGAGAAGATAAAGATGTGCGCATACAACATATAAGATATTAAAATTATTTTATTATAATAATTAACAGGCGAATTTGTAATACTTACACCGCTGTCTTGAATATGCTACGTTGTCAGTTTAAAATGCCTTAAGGCAGAAGTATCTGCAGCTTATTAGCGTAGTTTATCTTTTGGGGTAAGGTAAGGTATTTTCGCAGTAGGATAGGTAATTTCGCAGCATATCTTTAGGAGCATCCTGTAAACCTGCCTATTGCTAAAAGGTTTCAAAGTTTTCTTAGCAGGTAGTGACATCTTCCCTTCAAACTGGTCCGCATTCCAGACCCTCTTGGACGTTCAAAGGATTTTTACTTTCTCTACTGGTAAGTAGGGGAAGTATCTATTGTATTCCACCCAAAAATTCGATGTCGAGATTTCACCGGAAATATATGTTTTGAGGGCCCCTGAATAAAAAAAAAAGCATTTTTAGAAAAAGTTCCGTGTGTGTGTCTGTGTGTCTGTCAGTCTGTGGACAGCATAACTCAAAAACGAAAACTTGGTTAGAAACCAAAGTTGGTATTTAAGTGTAATGTTTTTCAAGGATGCGACACGAAGATTTTGAAGAAAATAGACCTACCCTAAAGTACCCTTTACATGGAAAATTTTTCGAAAATTTTGATTTTCTTGAAAATGTCATACGTTTGAGATATTTTGATGGCAAATGAAATGTATATCTTGAATTTTCTGGCTATAGCCCCTGTAGTCGTATTTACTCTGGACGACTTTTGCATAACTGGTAAACCAGTAGAGATAGAAAACACCATACTGTACAAAAAGTGTAGATCTTGGTAAAATACACAATTTATGCCTCAATAAATTTTCTTGTAGGGTGAACCATTTCGGAGATATTCCTTGTTATGTGTGTGAGTTTCGGAAAACTTAGAACTTTAGCGAAATGCAACAACGTTGTTCATTTTTTTATATGTTAATCGTGCAAAGAGAACGGAATCTCAAATATCAAAAAGATTTGACTGTCGCACACAACCTTCTGTATTCTATCTCCCTTGCAACTACAAGGACATAAGCAGTAAGATAATTTGTACGAATGTTTATCTTAACTAACATGGAGATATAGGAATAAGAGTTTGTTAGAATGGTTAGTACAAGAGTAGAGAAAGTCATGTGAGTGCAACACATTAGATTTTTCCATTTAGTGCCGAATTTACTGATGAAAAGGAAGGTGCTATTAGCTTACCCAGCTTTAAATTTAGTTTCAAGCCATTTGAAGCAAGTTGCGCACGTTTTATTAACACGTAATAAATATACGTGATGCAGAGTGTTGTATAAATGTATTTGTGAATACAAGAACTTTAAGAAACTAGCGCATTTTGTTACGAAAATCTGTGTAGATTTCAGACCATTAATTTTCTCAGCTGTTGAAGTTGTTCTTAAGTCGGTTCTACATGTTCCTGCACAGCAGTTGTTATAAAGTTAAGTATTCTATATATGTAATCATAAAAACAAATTAATTTTAGACTCTTGCCAAATTACCTTACCTAATGTGTTACCAATTTACATACCAATTATGCGAAAATGTGTTTATTCGGTAAACAATCTATTTGGAGTTATAAACTTAATATTGTATTTTATTTTTACCACTTTTGCAGTTTTGCTCAACTTTTCTCCTAAAAAGATAAAGATTACTAAAAAAGGAATTGAAAACATGTACAGAAATTATGAAGCTGAGATCTTTTGAGTGCAGGTGAGAAATTCAAATGCCAAAGTATGACTTTATACAAAGCAGCAGAATTGTGTGCTGTTCCTTACAACACAATTAAGAAATTTGTACTCGAAAATGAAGACCTGAAGCATTTTTGAACACAAACATTGGGTCGGCGTTACCAGTTGACATGCATCATGGACACAATGCTCTCTTTATTTAACACCTTATTATAACAAATACTAAAGAGAGTAAACAAATGTAGCTATTTGCACGTGTGATACACGTTGTGAAGGTTCAGTTTCTGAAGACTGTGTTATAGGGAACAGATGATATGATATTGCAGAATTACCTTACCACTACTACAATATTGGCAAAACAGTTCATGGCCAGTGTCCAAGAATTCATGTGGTCGACATTACACTAAAATGCAGTGGACATTACACCAAAAAGCAGTACTGCCAACCTACATAACAAAAGCATTATTTCGAACCACAAATGTCGCAGTAGCATGCTTTCGAACGACAATAATGCTTAAAAATCATTACCACACAACGCATGATGAATCAATTCACCTTCGGCAAACCTTGTTCTTTCGGATAAAATCACTTGCGAACGCTAAATATATCGTAATATATATTGTGTTACGAACACAAAAATAACAGCAGTAACTATAACTGGTTATAATGCGCTGAAACAATTCAAGACAAAACCACGCACACACGAGCAATACAATGGCGTACACAGATTAATACGAAGACTAAACAGAATCTTGTTTTAAAATCTATTGGTTGGATTCCCTGCTTCTGTAGCAACATAACAGATGCAATAACACTAGCTACGGCCTTAGCTTTACTATGGTTATATTTTACGAACAGTTGGCAGTATTAATGCAAACTAATAGATAGAGTATCACCAAATATAACCAGACCGCGTCATAATGGGAGAAAATGTCACAGTTTGTTTTTGAGGTATTCCCATAAGCTGTAACTTACTTGCCAGCACAGGCTGTCATAACTTTATCACTCTTTATTAAAATGTTTGTCAGTTATGTGAATATAGTTTAATATAATAAAACGTTTCTTTTTGTGAAAATACTGCGAAATTATTTACCAATAGTTACTTCAAAGTATAATTATATTAGCAAATAATTATAGATGAGGTGAATGAGTAGCCAGGAATCAGTACTTCTCTTAAGAAACTTCATATTAATTTCACGCTGTCAGGGCTAATCTTACTGAACCCTTCAAGGATGTGACTTCGCGAAAACCATATGAGCTCCGAAGAACAAGAAAGGTTTCGGTCGTATATGTTCCGGAATTAGCCGAAGAAAACCGAATAGGGAGGGTATTAAGGAAGGATGGGACCGATCAATCATCGCATGCTTCCGCTGGTCTCTCTGGTCCAATGTGAGCAGGGATGCTGTCGACATGCGGAATTCTTCAGCTCTCGGAAATAGTTGTGCATAATATTATGTTTACCTTCTGCCTTTGCAAACAGTCATGAGACTTTACAACTGCATGTGCCAGAACACAACCAACGTATTACTAATTTCATAAACGAAAAAATATTGCACATAATACACTCACATAAGTTTCTTTACTCTTGTAGTAACTATTCTTACAAATTCTCATTCCTTTATCTTCTCCATGTTAGTCGAGACAAACATTTGTAGAAATTATCTTACTGCTAATTTTCTTGTAGACGCAAGGGGGATCTGAGAATACAGTAGGCTTCTTCGAGCGATAGTCAACTCTTTTAAACCTGGTCGCCCTATGAAGGCTTTGAAATTCAGTTCTATTTACACGGCCAAGAGATAAAAAAGTTAATAACGACCTCCCATTTGTGAAACGTTTAAGTATTACAAAACTCACATAAATAACAAGGAATATCTCCGAAATGGTTCACTCCACAAAAAATGCATTTGAACATAACTTGTGTTTTCTAACGAGATCTACATTTTTGTATAGTAAGATTTGGCCTATCTCTCAGGCTTAACAGTTATGTAAAAGTCATCCAGAGTAAACAGGACTACACGGGCTATAGCCATAAAATTCAAAATATGCATTTCATTCGCCATAAAAGTATCTTAAACATATGGCATTTTAATCACAATCGTTAATCATTTTTAAGAAAATCAAAATTTTCGAAAAATTGTTCATTAAGAGGGTAGTATAGGGTGGGGGAATTTTCTTCAAAATCTTTGTGTCGCATCCTTGAAAGAATACCAATTTTGGTTTTTAACCAGCTTTTCCCTTTTGAATTATACTGTTCACAGACAGACACACACACACACACACACACACACACACACACACACACACACACACACACACACACACACACACACACACACACACACACACACACATACACACACACGGACCTTTTTCTAATTTTTTTTATTCATGGCACCTCAAAACATATATTTTGGTGAAATCTCGACATCGAATTTTTGGATGGAATACAATACTTCCCCTACTTACTAACTATACGTAATGAAGAGTCCATGATATTTCAAAATTAGTATTTAAGTCAGTATCTCCAAACATTGGACACGAAGATTTTGAAGAAAATCCCCACAAATCAAACTACCCTTTAAATGGAGCATTTTTCGAAAATTGTCATGGTTTTAACGGTTTTGATTAAAATACCACAAGTTTAAGACGTTTCGATGACAAAGAAATATGCATCTTGAATTTTCTGGAAATAACTTTTGATTATCCTGGGTGAGTATTCCATAACTAGTAAACCGTAAAAAAAAGTATCTTACTATATAAAATATGCAAATCTCGTAAAAACATGCAATTTCTGTCAAATACCTTTTTTTGTGGAACTAACCATCTCCGAGGTATTGTTATTTGTTTGAGTTTTCCAATACTTACACTTTTCTCAAACAGGAGGTTGTTGTTCATACCTGTCCATACAAAGAGAATGGAATGTTCTCTCGCCTAAGCCGATGGTCGGAAGATGCAGTTTGTTACGTAAGAGCATGTTCCGAGCAAGGGACAGCACAGAGGGAGAGGTAGAGGCATAAACCATAAACACGAATAGGCATAGTGGCGAATAGGGTAAGTGCCGTAATAAAGGTGCGCCGTGACAGTGTTTAAGTTCGTATATTGACCATTACGTGGACATAAGAATGTAATGGAAGACCATCAACTATACACAATTTCCAACGATGTCTAGTAAGTCACCCAACTCCGGATAAGAATACCTGCGTGCACATATTGCAAGAAGTTAATAACTCCACTAAAAACACCTGCTTGGAGCCTATTTAGGATATTTGAGTGATAAACAATATATGTACCTAAAACACCACACTCTCCTTGTCTAAGGGACATATAAACTAACTCATTATACCTAATTTTATGAATTATAAATGCTTGAATGTTTGAAAACCTGATGTGGTACAAAAAATGGATTAAATTATTCAACTTGGCGCCGAAAACCTGTTTGGAAACATACATTCATTGGAAAATATCATTTTTGATGCAGAGCAGTGTAGTTATCTAACCCAGCGATGTCCAACCCTGTCTCTTTGCAGACGCTTGCGTAATTAGCTGCTAGAACCCTACCTCCGTCCAGTGGCGGACACAAACGGCGATTCCCTGGCAGTTTCTAAGTCATACCTTGAATTTTCTGGGAGTGTCTTCAGAAGGTCCCTTCATTATGGATGACTTTTGCATAAATAGTAAACACTCAGGTGACAGATAAAGTTTTACTAAATAAAAATGTAGATCTTGTTAAAACATACATTTATGTAAAATACTTTTTTTTAGTTCAGCATTGCCGAGATAATCTATTATTTGTCTGAATTTCTCAAATAGGAATATGTTATTCTTTTTTTATCTTTTGACCTTGGAAAGAGCGCAATTTCAAAGGCATCGCATAGCAACCAGCTCTTAAAACTTTTCACTATCACTATATTCCCATATTTCCCTTGTGCCTACAATAAAATTAGTAATAAGATGCTTTCTAAAAATGCTTATGTTGATTAAAATGTAGTATATAGATAAATCAGTAGGTATTTGCAAGAATAGGGTACATAAGAGCGAGTACAGCTCTACATATATTTACAAAGTTTCTCTAAAGTGAATTACATTAAAAGTCTGTATCGCAATCGGTTACGCGACGATCACTTGTTGGATCTTCTAAAACTATGCACTTCGTTTTTGTCGCCAAAAACGTAAGCAATACCAAAGAAGTCGCTAATAAACAGATGTTTAGCACATAAGATTTGAACGTGTTTTCGTTAATCAAACGCAACGTACATAAAACCAAACCACCAGTGCAGCACAACGCACATCTGAATGTTAAAGAGTGGCACAGTCCGCATAAAGTAGAAGGAGGTAAATCCAGCCTCCGCCCTTTCACAAACGTTGGACATCGCTGCCCTACAGTATATAATTGGTTGCTGTATTTCGCGGAGTATAAAACAAAAGCGGTTACACTTGATTGTAAGGTGTATACATAGATGGTCATGATGTAACACTCCAATAGAAGAGAGAGTTGAAGTGACAATTGATCCTGTTTTATGCTTTTTTCTTTAATTGCTATTTATAAAATACTGCAGATTTGTTTTAATGATTTTGTTGACACCTCTGAGAATCTTTTATTCTAATTCTATAGGTATACACCTACACTGAAGTTTTAGTATATCAAAACCTAATAACCGTCTTGTAACAGTTAAATAGACCCATAAATTTAATGGTTTGGTAAAAGATATTCATTTTGAGGAATAAGGACCGCGTGTTGAACGTTGAAATACCGCCGAATGATTCTGTCAATAAATCTGTTTTGCTTTCAATGGTTGGTAACAGGGTTGCCAACATCTAAAAGTAAAATTATCGTACCAGCCACTCAAAAATATAGATTTGGATTCAAAATTATCGTACATCTTAAACCAAATGCTACAACAATAACAATATCAGCAAAACACTTATGAAAATGTAATAGTAATGATGTTTATGATATTCACTTCCAAGATTGATGATCTCAACCAGTATTGTAACTCTAGAACTTATGTTTCTCGCATTATTTATCTGAAAGTTCATCTTCCTCAACCGTTGCAGAATTATACAAATTTGTTGTTGACATAAACCTTGAGATCTTCTCGGTGACTTGCAGATTTTCGGATCTATCGCATTATTTCAAAACTAAGGCGACAGAATAAGTTCATTTACCGTATATAGTGCCAACCTGCTTCTAACTTTAGTTTTTATTAAGCCCAGTTTAGAAAAAAACCCTTTCACAAGAAGCTTTTCTGTGAGGAAACGAAATCACTGATAATGCAAAGGCTGCTAGTTCTTTGAAATCAGTATTTCCACCAAAGTGGCGGGTGTTTAACAGCACTTCAAAACCTGTCAGATTCAGCCATGTTCTTTATTTCACACGGAATATCACTTATTCAGACTTTTCTCCATTGATCATCAATTTTCGGAACAGCGCCTTCTTCATTGAGATTACCAGATCTGGGCACACTGGCAAAAAGAGGATAAAGGGTAGAAGAATTAGTACGATATGAAATGGTTGCCCTAGAGGGGTGGAGACAGGCCATGAGGGCATTTGTAATTAGTTTCATTTCGCTAGTGTGACAAATCAGTGAAAATGATACTTCTCCGGTATCGAACTATCATACATTCAAATTATCGTACACCCCCATAATTATCGTACGGATTGTCAACCATGTGTACAAACATTAAAATTATCGTATGCCCCCATAATTATCGCACGAGTTGGCAACCCTGGTGTGTAATAAGATAGGGAAATATATGTTAGTTAATGTCCATAACAATATTGACCACAATAAATAGTTGGAACAGTGCTAATGTATTCTATCTTTTATACAATCTACACCCAAGATAAATAAAACTTAGTCCCTAAATATTTATTATATTTGTTGAAGTTTTGTTATGTTTCCTTTGTAGTTGTGTTGTAATCAAGTTTATCTCCAGGACACGCCTGGGAGTAGAAAACCTTACTTCATTGTATATGTTGAGAATTTCTGCTTCATCTGAAAGTCACGTAGTTTTTATATTATCTATGAAACCGAAAAGAAAGAGCAAAGGTTTAAAATTTCATTGTGCAATAACTTACTTAACCACTCCGAATAAGGATCCTTCCTCCACCAAATGGTATTTACACATTATGCAGCACTTCCAGAAGACATTTGGAAGACTTCGGGGAGGTTATGGAAGTCTGACATTTCACATCCTTCTGCATGAATGCCTATGGGATGATTTTTCATCCGCTACTTGGAATAGTCGCCACTGTACGAAATTACATTAACAAAGAGTACCTAAACGGAAGGATTCTCTACAAAAACGTTCTCGATAAATATACATTTCATAAAGTAACCACTAGAGTTTAAAAAACTAATCGTGCAATGTTGGATAAGCCAGCTGGTATCATATATTCAAGACACGTATGTACCTGACTATTGACTTTTCTGGAAATATTCCGTGAAGTCCTCTTCACTCGAGATAATTCTGTATAATTTTGTATAATTGTACACCATAAGTGGTAGAGAAGCTCTTTGAAAACCTCAATTTATTTGAGTTAGGTAACTTTTTCGTGCCACCAACCATTTCCGAGATATGCGTTATTATTGCTTTGAATTTTTGATCACTTTTATTTCTTGAAGTGGTCGTAATTCAATCGGTTCTCGCGACGTCATGGAAAGGTTATAGGAAGGAAAGGTTTAGGTTTAAGGGCTCTCAACTACTAGGTCATCAGGCCATAGAAAAGATTACAGAATATCAAGGCCAACATACACTGACCCGTTTATAAACAACCTGACTCTCGCTTAGGTTTCCTCTATTCCACTTTTGTCTATAAGCAATCGTGTAACGAGGAAAATTCTACAAACGTTAATCTCCATTAAGTTCGAATAGATAAAATACGTTTATGTAAGAATATAAGTACCGAGGCTTTATGTAAGAATAGTTTTAGAAGCTTTAGAAGCATAGGCATCGGAGAACTTTTTCAGGGGGGGGGGGCGCATGTTGGAAGTTTGCAATCAAGCAATATTAATTCATTATTCTGTTGTCAAAAGTTACAGTATCTGTTGCGGATAACCGTATTCATTTGTGCTAAATAAAAATTATTTGCATCAAAATTAAAACAATAGCCTCATAGACAGTAACTGACTATACATTAAATTCCAAAGGATGGGGTGGAAGGCACGGCCCTTTTGCGACGCCCATACTTAAAAGAATAAATGATTGGTTGGAGAAGGTCATGTGAATGTAACATATTCGATTATTAAGGTACGTTAATATTGGAAATAAGCATACACCTTTCAATCTAAGCAACGACCTTTTTTTTTAATGTTGCTTTTATATGCCTCCTATAACATCTACTACGGTCATATCGGTGGCTTTTAACCTTTGGAACAATTACTCTACATCAAGTAGACGGGCCCTTAAACCCCACTCACTCACTCACTCACTCACTCACTCACTCACTCACTCACTCACTCACTCACTCACTCACTCACTCACTCACTCACTCACTCACTCACTCACTCACTCACTCACTCACTCACTCACTCACTCACTCACTCACTCACTCACTCACTCACTCACTCACTCACTCACTCACTCACTCATTCACTCACTCTACATCAAAGATGTACACTCGTTTTATAGTGGCTTTTAATCTTTAGGTTGGTATTACTTTGCATTCTTCTGTAGAGTCATGGATTTCACTTCGATCCAACGTTTCCTAGGTCCTCCTATTGACCTTCGTGCACTTGGTTTGTATCCCATTATTTGTTGGGGATTCTCTCTGGAGTTATTCTAAGTGCTGAGGCCAATGTTCTCTATATTCCATTAATTTTGTTAAAACAGAATCAAAGTTTAATTCATTTCTAATATCTTCATTTCTAAATTGATCTTTTCTTGTACATCCTCTGACAGATCTTAGGAAACGCATTTCTGCTGCTTTTTTTACTTAAATCTTTATGTCCATATATCACTATCGTATAGATAGATAAGAAGTACCATGACAATAGAATTTTAATTTTCTCTTCTTGTTTTACTTTTTAATGTTCTTTTAATTTTGTTATAACTTACACCTGGGATTTCTATGTAATTACATAGTTTTTCCTTGTTTTTTGGTTGCTGGTAAAAGTGATTCCTAAACAAAGTACTACGTTAGGAATAATATAACTGAATTTCATTTCACATATTTTATATATTTGTGAATATATTACATATTTTAGCATCTACTTGGGTCATGAACCGCAACATATTACCGAAGATATTAGAGCTAACCTTCCACAAATTATTGGGATAATTTCAGTAACAAAAAAGGTTTTTTCTAAAATCTTCACAATGAGTGCTCTCTTAGAAGCAGCAGTTACCAGAGATACCACTGCCTCCGGAATCAGTATTAACGGGGTGGAGAACATGGATAGAAACGGTTAATTTCTATAGTGAGCATCTAGATGATATAAATACTGTTGTAGATTCTGTTGATCCTGAAAGTGTTGCATATATTTGTGAATCCCAGGCTGCCTTTAGTGACTACAAACTGGTCTCCTCAGTTGCCTACATCAGGAGCAACTTCGACTGACTTCCAGAAATCATCAAACGTTTAGAAACGTTGGGACTGGAGGATGCTATTGGAAAACTACTCGTGCTGTGCATGGGGAAACTGGTGCAAATGTATTAAGTAAATTGCAAAATGTGTTAAAGAGAAATTTTTACAGTGTATGCCAAATTTTAAATAGAGATGATGTTGATTCACACGAGGACATTTCTCCAGGAAAAATTCATTTCCAAAAATTTGTCCCAGTTACATCATGTGACGTGGAAGGATCTTTCTCTGTCTATAAGAACATTCCCAGTGACAAACATCTTTCAATGACCCCAGAATACATTGAAAAATACATAATTGTTCACTGTGCTAAAAAGCATAATGTAAAGATTTGAATGTATTAACTGAGAAAATGATAAGTTGAAATTAAATATTTGATATTACATATTTCCCCATTCAACATATTTTACATCTTTCGCCGCTTTTCACTACATATTTATGTACATATTTTAGTAAAACAAAGTACAAAAAACATAATTACACTGAAGGAATAATTTAAAATAAAATTCCGTAAATAAAATGTAGGTTGCATTCTATGTTTTGCTGTATTTTCAACTTACATGCCAAACATAATTGCAGTTTCTCCATTAATTTTTTACCCCCCCCCCCCCCCCATATATCCGTCCAAGTGCACTATCTCGACTTCTTCACAAGAGAACGCTCTATGATCTCCTGTGCATCCTGCATCAGCTCCAGGAGTTCTGGAACGTTCTTGGAAGCTGCAAATTCCTGAAGGTCACTTACAACAGATAATACTTCTCTAAAAGTGCATATTTTTGACTCCCTTTTGTTGGTTTCGTTGTCGTCGTCTATTCCTTCCATGTCTTCACAACTGCTGTTTCCAGCAGCAATATCTGCTGCACTTTGAATGTCTTCAGTCATGACAAGTTCGTTATCAAAGCACATAACTATGTATTAAGCATAATGAAAATCCGTCTTAGATTACTTAATGGAAACGGTTCCGGAAAAAAAAAGTCCGTTTCCGCGTTAGGCAGCTTTCCGGTTTAGAGTGTTATTTAACATAGGAAATAGCTCCGTTCCGAGATTTATTATCCGGTTGTCCATGTTTCCGGTATATAGGGGGTCCGGTTTAGGCAGGTTTTACTGTATTAGAAACACAGATTAACACTCTCTTAAAACATGTCATAAGCGCATGCGCAAGGCACATTCACTCTAGTCTATTCCAGTTTCCTCTCAACCCGAGGCAGTACTGCCGCTCCGAGGTAATAAATCACTTTCAATCCGCCATGTAGGTATACATGTTTTAGTGCTTCTTCCTTGTAAGTATTAGGCCCTATGGCCTCCTACCATCTCACAGATGAATTATTTTGAATCCAATATTTCCTTGGACAACCTAAATACCAGATCCTTTTAGGGTACTATTTGTACGCATACGATGCAAATGATTTAGTAATTTGTTCTGGTAATGTATGTGAACAATTAAGGGTTTTTATTGCAGTTCGTCCATTATTTCCTTATTATGTTTGTGATTACTGTGGATCTTATAAATTTCATTTCATTAGCAGTTATTCTGCTTTCAATTTCCCTGATGTCCGTGCCTCGTTGCCGCTAACAAAGCACAGATTTCGCCAAGACCTTGTATAGGCAAATTCTATTATACCTATCGGATCATCAGATTTATTCCGAGCCACACCGTGGCCGAGTAGTTAGACCATTTGCCTCTCACCAAAGCGGCCTGGGTTCTATCACAAGTAACCGCATGTAGGAATTTTGGTGGACAAAGCGGCGCTGGGGTGGGTTTCCTCCGAGTTCTCCGGTTTCCCTCGTCCTCTCATTCCACCGGTGCTCCATCTTCATTCCATATATCACTGTTACCGTCTGCAGTGCCGCATATAGTAAAAGCGGACGTTAAACATTACACATAAATGTTCCGCCTTTACCATCAGTTCAGTTTGAATGGATGACGTCTTTATTACTTAAGAGAGCTTCTTGTCTCAAAGGGGAGGTTCGGAAGTGAACCTAGGACTGCAAGCATTTTTGACTTCATACAAGATAATGTACTGTGGCGGCTGTGGAAAACTTTTTCACTAGGACATTTTGTGGGTTCTTTGCACGTGAGATGGCAGTGACCATCGATCACAGTATTTGTATGGCTGAAAGTTACTTCCAACTGAAAGGATACGATGGGGAATGTATCATTACGATATTGGCCGTTGCGGGAATGATTCTACCTGTCCTTCCCCAGAATTTCATCAAGTCCCAAAACAAAACGTGATTCAACTGATTAGAAATAAGACATACCTAAGATTACCAATATGACCTTAAATTTACATATATAGGGTGGGGTAGAAACAATAAGCCGGTTTTAGTTGATTGCTGTTTTGAATCTGGTGGCTTTTTGTTGCGAGTGTATGACAGAACTGTGAAGGGCACCCTGGCGATGAGTTCGCCAGTTGGTTTTCCTCTGTTCGTTCTGTAAGTAAGTCATGGGATGCTGGATTGTAAGGGAGTGTATTTATGCCATAAATTGGTACATCAGAATCAATTCAATCACACAAACCCAGAGAGCATTCCGAAAGGAACTTAATCGATGCGATACAGCGTCAAAGGGTGATATCCATCGTTGGATGCAACAATGGCTTACAGAAGAAAGCGTCAAAAACTTGTCACCGCCGAGCGACCTTGTTCTGTACTTGTGAAAAGTTAAGAATGACTTTAGGCATTGTTGTATTCAAGAAGTGGCACGTGTTCTCCAATCTCCAAGAACTGTACTTTAAGACATTGTAAGAGGAATACGTGTAAATATTACTAATATGAACATTTTTCATTTTAAAACCAGCTTATTATTTCTGCCCCTATCCCTATAATCTTCCAACTGTTTTGTAGTTTGCATTACAAGACGGTTATTTATCTTCGGTGTGTTGTTTTCTTAATTTATTCTATATAGGTAAGTTTTCATTTTGTGCTGTAAAGAGTATGAACAAGCTTTTCTGTTGTGCTATTAAATCTGAGACATTCTACACTGCAAAAACCGTTCAATTATTTGAGTTATCTATAAGTATATTGCAAGTTTACGAGACGTACATAAATATAAATACTGGAAAGGTACAAGTCCCATTTCAATAGGATATGTTGGAAATTTCACCTGAAGATCCGGTATACCGGGTGGAAGAGAAGTCATTACATTAATTTAAACCAATGATAGATCTCGGTATTTGGAACATATTTTGTATCTTACACTTTTGTCTCTAACCATTTCCTACGGAGATATTTTAGTTTTGTGGAAAACAAGCTGGCAGCACTGCAGCTTGTGTCGCTGTCACTTTCACTAGGTCAGTACATAAACAAACACCGTAGTGGTGCGTCTTGAGAGCATACAGATATACCCTGCCGTGTCCTTTCATGTTTAATATACGAGTGTGGGCCAATCACAAACGTTATCTCCCAAAGTATTACACGCCCCTGCAATCGGCCAACCTGTTCACATCCACAATTCAATTCCCTGAACAACCTCAACGCAACGTTGTCGAGTTACTTCACGTCTGGAAAAGCTGCTCGGAGTGTTCCTTCAATTCTTTTAAGTGATTAATTATTTGGAAACCTGTGTGATGTTCCACAATTACTACCGAAGCTATGTCAAAATAAGTTACGCTACGCATCTTACAAGTAATAATCTGTTATCTTCGTACATTTTTGTGGAATTACGCATCCAATTTGGAACAAAGGCCATCGGCTGATCAAAGAACAAAATGCCATTATACCCTTTTGTGTGTAATGCTTCTATGAAGCACATATTAGAAGGAATGTAATAACTTCCCTTCAATCCTGTACATTGGTGGTAAGGAAGGTGTCATGTTATTATTTATTCATATTGTTTTGGTGTATTTAGGAATGTTCTGCTTGATTAAAGCCTGGTAATGTTCATGAAATCCCCCTGCTTGCGACTTTTTGATGTTGTTTGCTTTCTCTTGATCTTTGATGAATCTGCTGCCGGCCATTCAGTTGTGGCCTCTGGGATCTTTTTTCAGCAATGCGTGGGTGGATATGAGAATGTATAGGACCAGTAAAGTTGCCCGATAAATTTAATGGAAGCTATTCGCTCTTATATCCTGGACATGCAAAGGAACGGAATTTAAAAACATCCACATAGTGACCAGCTTTAAAACATTGGACTATCGCTTAAATTCTACTGTATTCCCATATTACTTTTGCACCTACAAGACAATTAGCAAAAACATCTTTATCGCGATTAGCAGGAATTAGATAGAGGAATAAGTATTACTAAGAATAGCTTGTAAAAGAATACAGAAAGCCTTTTTCCTGCATTATTTTCATATCGTACTTAACTCCAACTTTGTTCGCATGTGTACAGAAATCGAATTTAATAAAATGCAAGGGAATCATGATTATTTAAGGAGGCCTTCATAGCCTCCCCTTCTTTCCCTCTCTTTACCTCTCTCCAATGACAGCAATATGCATGCTACTGACTGGACACAGTTATAACCAATGACACGTCTGCGTGAAAGGAAAGTATTGATTATTTCTGACGGCTCACTAAACGTTGCTCAACTGCTGCTTGGCTCACAATGTCGTATAGGTATGCCAGGAGCTACGTCAGAAAGAACCAGATTATTGGTCTGTGGCAAGCTGGTAACACAGTCTGAGAAATGTCAGAAACTGTGCAAATTCACAGAAATATAATTACATTTTAATACCGACCAAGAAAGGCGATTTATTGCATAGAGGTTAGAAGAAAATCTCATTCTTCTTGCAACCTTTTCCATAATAGGCATTAAGATTCTGTAGATAAATCTAAAGAAAGTTAAAACGCGACGTTTCTACGAGGCCAGGTGTAATATACCCCTTCCCCTCCGCCAACTGTCCTTGCCCTTATTACAGCGCCACGCCTCTAGCCTAGTGTTGCTAAGCTGTCAGCAGTTCATTGGTCATGCATCCCTTGGGAGGCCCCGTAAGACGATAAGAAACTGACAGATGCTCTCAAACAGTGCGTATTATCAAATTCGGTTTGTAAGAGGTATACAATTTGAGTATGTAGGCATATGGTTTAGGCTGTAAACATTAACATATCGGGGTATGAACACAGAACTATAAATGGACAGACTTCTTGTCTGAGTGAAAGTGTGCTGTGAAGCGAGCAAGAAAATCTTTTGTATGGAAACATAAGGGGAGATTCCCTTTGTAGTATTATTCCAGAAAATTGTACGCGATCGTAATGGGGAGAGACTTCAAGAAGAGTACACCTCTGGGGATTCCCTCCAAAATCAAGTGATTTAGCGTGTGGTATGTCTTATAAACCAATGAAAGTTTAGAATCAAGCACAGGACCCCCACTCACTTGACGGTACCGCGGAAGTATATAGTATATAGGGAGTTTTGAGGTCCCTTAACATCCGTTTGGAAAAAGGTCCGTGCGCGCCTTCATGAATGTGTGTCAACAGCGTGAGTCAAAAACAAGAATGTGTTAAATGCCAAACTTGATATTAAGTTCGACATCTTCCATGAATGTAACACGAAGATTTTCAAGAAAATGCCTCCGCCCCAAACTAGCCTTTGCAACGAAAATTGTTCAAAATGTTCGATTTTCTCAAATATAGCTCTAATTAAAATATTATATGTTTAAGATGTTCATGAAAAATGAAATGTATGACTTTAATTTTCTGGGAGTAGCTTCTAAAGTCCTCTTCATTTTGAATGGATTTTGCGTTAACTGATAAACCGTAAGGGAGAGACAAACTCTTACTATACAGATCTCTTTAAAGCACCCAATTTGTACTCAATAATTTTTGTTTGTGTTTAACCATTTCTTGAATATTCCCTGTTATTGGTTTGAATTTTCAGATACACAATTTCTCAAATAGGAAGCCAATATTCGTTTTTTAAGTCCTAACTATGCAAAGAGAATGGGGTGTCTGAGTGATCACAAAGCAACCAGCTGTTCAAAGATTTAAACATTTGTTATAAACTACTGGATTCCCACATTCGTTTTGCTATTTCAAGAAAATTAGCAATAAGATAATTTATACGAATGTTTATCTTCATTATTATGAAGTTGATAGAACAATAAGTGCTTGTAAGAATAGTTGGCACAAGAGTACGAACATCACAATTTTTTTAAAGACATTGCACTATAGTTTTTGTCAGCAATTCTTGCTGTGGAATAAAGGGAAAGGCAAGTTGTGTAAAGCAGTACACAATATTGTCACATTGGTCGCACAACAATATACGGACGAGAGAGGGCAGGCGGCCAGTAGCGGTTTTGTGTGTGTGTGGCCATGTCGGCGCGATAACAACAAAAGGGACAGAGAAGGTTCTCGTAGATTTTCGCCGAGTCATTACGCACGTGTGCATGGAAAGATCTTGAAAGGTCACGTGACAACGGCTTCGGTATAAATAGGACCACAGGCAGCGCGGGAGATAGCAGTTTAGTTTTTAGAAGTTTAGTGGATTCTAGTTGGAGCTGTAGTCGTGAATTTAGTTGTGAAAATCGTCGTGTACGGTTAGCTTTTAGTTACGAGAGTGAGTCGGCCAGCCTGTCAGTGTCGTGTGTCGTCGAGTGATTGTATCGTAATAGTCAAGATATAAGAGACAGAGAAACTGAAGAAAAACATTGAAAGACAAAGAAAGATTATCAGGAGAATAACTGTGAATTGTAATAACAGAAAAGACCATAAACTTTAGCAACAAATAGTAAAATTTAGAGGACAGTCAAGTGATAGAAGAGTAACCATATTTTGGATTTTGCCGTTTTTATTAAGTTTTAGGAAATGTTCACAAGGTTTTCCTAAACAACATGACACGGTGTTCAGAACCATGAAATCTCGAGTGTTCTGTTGTTTCTAACTCTGGTGTGCTTAACACTTGGAGTGTATGAATGATTTTGATAGGTAATGGATTATTTTTGAGCAGAATGTTATACCTACAGGTGTATAAGTCCAGACAAGGCAGAAGTCACGTACACCGGAGGTGAAGTCAGCGCTGCTCATTTGCTGAGACGTGTCTTTCTGTGTGCTGCATCCTAGGGCAGCTGTTAGATTAACTCACCATTAGGTCAGGGGCCTCTTACAGGTGCACAGGCCTCATTCCAACTTGCCAACTTGGCCACTTTCAGCCTGAGAGGTGTGTGTGTCTGTGTATGAACTGCACAAGTCAAAACGATAAGTCGATTAAACGCCAAAGTTGGTATTCAAGTTTAATGTCGTTCAAGGATGCGACACAAACAATCTGAAGAAAATTCCTCCACCGTAAGCTACCCTTTACATGAAAAAGTTTTCGAAAATTTTGATTTCCTCCAAGGTGCTCTATCGATTTTTATTAAAATGCCACATGTTTAAGATATTTTTATGACAAATGAAATGTATATTTTGAATTTCCTGGCTTTAGCCCATGTAATCCTATTTGATCTTGATGACTTTTTTATAACTGAGATGGACCAAGTCTTACTATTCAAAAGATCTCGTTGGAACACAATTTATGTCCAAATGCAATTTTTCTTATGTAAACCATTTCACAGATATTCCTTGTTGTTAGTTGAATATTACAATACTTATACTTTTCTCAAATAGAAGGTTGTTATTCATTTAATTCTTGGTCGTGCAAAGAGAACGGGATTTCAAAGCTTTAAAAGATTTTTTGACTATCACCTTGCACCTACAAGAAAATTAGAAATATGATGATTTCTGCAAACGTTTATGGCAACTAACGTGAAGAAGATGGAGGAATGAGTTTGTAAGAACAGTTACTACAAGAGTAGAGAAGGTTGTGTGAGTTAAAGACCACATTTTTTTGTATATTAACTTCCTCCAACATAATGTCATATCGGACGATGAATGAATGAAATGGGTGAAATGCCGCTCAAATGAGTACAGGTCAATAGAGCTTACATTTTCGTCTTCCCAGGACAAGGAAAAACCTCGGGGAAAAAAAAAAACGAAGAACGCATAGAAAAAACATTCTAAGTCATGTTTTCGAGGAAAATGGGATATGTATGTTATCTAGTGGCATTGCTGCTTCAGTTTTAGTGCAAAAAATGCACAGAAAGAGCACATTAATAGAAATTACTTGGGAATATGTATACGCTATGCTTAGTAAGTTTTACAGCGAAAGAATATTCCAATTCCAAAGGAACAGTTTAAAAACATTCTGTTATAGGTGGCGTTACTTTTGAAGCAAGAATATGACATTGGAATGTTTATATTGCATATAAACAAAGACTGGAACCAGACTTATTATAGAGATAAAGTAGTTCATTTCTCATACGTTCCAGTCTCGAGAACACTGTAATGTCGCCCCTTCTTATTCAACCCGGACGTAAGATTACTTATGAAGAGTTTTTATTCATCGCTTTTACCAGTAACTGCTGCCAAGTGTAAAGACTTCCAGACTCTCAAGAGATTTTGTGCACCTGAAGTTCAAAGCATCTTTTCAAATCTTTCCCCACATGTAGCACAAACTATAAAGTGGATTATCTCATTTTGGACTTAGTACGAACTCAATGTAAAAAGTGCATGAGAAGAAGAAAATGGATGCATTGTTATATTACAATAATATTTTGTTACCATGCATATTTCCATTTGAAACTCATACTTTAAGCTTTTGTTTTAACTGTATCGATATTACGTATACTCAATATGTGAAATGTAACTTGCTTATAAACGTTGAAAAGTTAATATCTCAGAAGTAACTTTTTGTGACTTAGAATGTTCTTTCTACATGGTCTTAACCTTACCTATCAGGATAACTCACCCTAACCAAGATTCGAGCGCAGGGCCCCTTGAATATCTCGAAAGCTTGATTATAATTTATTGTTTATTCCCCCGTTTTATCTGCTACAAGGACGATACTGAGAAGTTTTAAAAACTCAACTGATTTTAAAAAGTGTAAATGAGTTTGTTCTTCGAAGTATTCCCCATTACTATCAATAGGAAGAGCAGAGATACCGAGGAGGTTCGGTACTGAAGCCAAGCTTATTGTACCTACACTCCCAAGGGGGCACCCGCAAGAGGAAGGGTGAGGTGTATGGAGACACCGGGAGGCCAGATCTAGACTAGAAGCGCAGACATGACAGAGACCCCTAAAGTTTATGACACCTTGAGATCTTTACGTCTTCCGGGGTCTTCAAGGGAGACCCCGGCGGGGTCCAACGCTTCCATATGCCGCCCACCTACTCGGATCTCTCGGACAACGAGGGACAGAAAGATTTCCTGTGCGCATATCATCCCTGCCAAGCTGCACCTGACGCCTTCGCTGACACTTGCGACCCTGAAAGAACTAAGGGAGGAAGGATGTATGAAATGATTCGCCTAGTGAACTGGGGAAACCCTCGAATAAACCCACGAGTCAGGAAGGTCGGTCACGGGAATCGAACCCTCGACCTCCCGAATGTGAGCCTCACACGTTATTGCGCAACAAATTTGGTTGGTTTTAACATTAATACACTTTTACACTCGACGGAAGCAATCCTTAAAATAATGTTGTACTTTTCTTGAGGCACTTCAGAAACCCAAGTTTTTATGATGTACTGATTCATCTGATGACCAAAAAGGGATTCCTCCATTTTATCATTAATTTTTAGAAACAAAAAGAAATCACGTGAGGGCTTTATAATGAAGGGCCCATGGTGCTCATCTTCAGGGCATCCATATACTCATTGTTAGTTTTCCTGCATACGACGATGTGTTGTTAAATATTATATTTTCCTTTTGAGCGTTTTCCACGAACTTCGTAAGACATTTGTGGTAAACAGACTTTTGTGCACCAATCGACAGCGACGGTAAACATCTCTAATGCTATTGTAGCAATATGGTCCGTTTTAGGGGGAAAAACTATCAACCATTTTCTTACTAACATTGCGAATTCATCAAACTTCGTAGGCTCATTTTTCAGATACGAATCAACAGCTTAAATTGGTAACACAAGTAGCAACCTTGCTGGGCAGTCATAGCTGTAGGCGGGGTTTAAGCTGATAAAAGATCGCGTGTTTCTAAAATTCGTGTCTCTTCCTTTGTCTTTTACAAAGTTACTGTGATGGATTTTCACCAGTCCGAAGCTCTTAAGGCTCGCGCTTGGATTATACAGATTTAGCGGTCAGGGAATCTTCCGACTATCATTTCATGTATACTTCTCATTATTATTACGAAAACAGTCACTTTAAACCGCAAAGTCATCCATACGTCAGAAGTTATAAGATTCAATACTTCAATAGTTAGTGTTTCAGCACAGTTAATAATATTCTCAGACAGTCCACAACTAACTTCATGCATGTGATTTAATGGGTTGAAGTACCAAATTTCGCGTGGTGGTAGCTTCAAATACGAGGAATAAAAAGCCCAATAACAAATTCATCTATCGTGAAAGATAAAGCAAATAATTGAACATTATGGAGTTCTGCAGTCTGACAACAGAGTAGGACTGAAGAACGAGTTTGAAAACTGGTTTCACCACATTCGTATGTTTATCAGCTAGTGCATGTAACGAGAGTAGGAGTAGTTTTTTTTCCGACCGGTTGTCATCAGACCTGAGAAGGTAGTTTTCACTGTCAACATTCCTGACCTTCCGCTTTGTGCGCTTGGAAAATCTATGTCCACGCTTTTATTCCAATAGACACGCTGGAATCGAGCTATTTAATATTATTTTGTGGCTAAACGACTCTTCAACAACAAACAGAAAAAACACGAATAGCTCACTAGCTCTCTGAGCTAATTGCAGAAATGAACGACAAAGGAATGTTATTACTTTCTCTACTACGTATATTAAAGTAGAAGAAGTATTGTATTCCACCCAAAAATTCGATGTCGAGATTTCACCAAAATATGTCCCACCTGAATAAAAAAATAGAAAAAGTTTCGTGTGCCTGTGCCTGTGTGTGTGTGTGTGTGTGTGTGTGTGTGTGTGTGTGTGTGTGTGTGTGTGTTTGTGTGTGTACGCGCGTGTGTGTGCACACGCGCGTGTCTCAGTCTTTGGACAGAATAACTCAAACACGAAAAATTGATTAAAAACCAAAGTTGGTATTTAAGCTTAATGTCTTTAGGTCTAAATATTTTTTGTAGGGTGAACTATTTCGGAGCTATTTCTTGTTATTTGTGCGAGTTTTGGAGATCTTATACTTCTGTCAAATGGAGCATCGTTATTCATTTTTTATTAACCGTGCAAAAGAGAACGAAATTTTAAAGTTTTAAAAGATTTGAACATCACTCAAAGTCTACCGTATTCCCATATTCTCCTTGTACCTACAAGAAGATAAACAGTAGGATAATTTGTATAAATGCTTATCTCAAGTAACAAGAAGAAGATATAGGAATAAGAGTTTGTAAGAATGGTTAGTACAAGAGTAGAGAAAGTCATGTGAGTGCAACACATCTGATTGTTTTTCTTAGGTTTTCCAGTGTAGGCTGCGTCATGTGGTGTTGACAGCCGATGTTTCGCAGGTCATGTGGCGTGCTTCTTCTTGGGGTATATGCGAACAAGGCATCTTAATTCATACTTTCTTCGCTCCCTCCACCAGTGTTTCCCGGGATGTATAATATAAGCTGTGATTGTGGCAAACCCTGCATTGTACAAACAAGGCGGTGCGTGGCCACTAGAAGAAAAGGACATATTCAAAGTATTAAACTTAATAAATATGAAAAGTCCACACTAACAGAACATGTTATCGGCACAGGTCATCACATTGACTTCAACGGAATGAAAGTTTTGGCTATTTGTAGCAACTATCCTCACAAAGAAATACGTGAGGATATAGAAACTTTAAAGCACAAAAACAATTTGATTCGCGACAACGGAAGAGCCTTGAATCTATCTGGCACTCTTTTGTTAACTAATGACGTCACTGGCCCTCCCACCACCAATATGAATATATTGATATCGGCCGTGGAACCCTTCGTAAACAGATGAAGAAGTGATTACTTATTACAATCCAACATTCCATCAATGTTTTTTTTTACTTTCTCTACTACGTATATTAAAGTAGAGGAGCTATTGTATGTCCTGTTTCCCTGGGATTTTCTCACAGACTTGTGAGCAACTTCCACTGTAGGTTGGTAGCACTGCTTTTTGGTGTAATGTACAGTGCAGTTTAGTGTAATGTCGGCCATATTGAATTCTTGAGATCTGTCACTAAGCTGTTTCCCTTACAGCGTTAGCCCAAAGTCGTGAAATCTGAAACTAAGGGTTGCTAGAAAATCACCAAATCAACATAACTAAATAAATAATATGATTAATTAAAATTTAAAAGAAAAATTCATTTCCTAATCAGAGGAACATAGCTCATCTTCCAGTTGCTCCTGAAGCATCTCCACAGCAAATGACTGAAAATTGCACTACACTATATTCTACCAATTCTACGTCCCACACTTTGTGGGATTTCAAAAAGTAACACGTATTTCGTAAAATCCTAACAGCATTTTTATAATACAGCGCACGCAGCTGCTACTGTTGGAGCATTTAAGCTAATTCTTTAGCTTTAACAATGCTCAATGCTCAACAATGTTCAAAGCCATTCTACTTCGGCATTGTATTGTGGAAGAGAGGGCATTGCGATTACCAGATCTACCTGTTCTTTAAAATGTTTTGATGCCGCCGCATCTTTGTAGCAATCTATTTGTGGTATCCAGAACTCCACTGTGCTGAAAATGTTATGGCGTTTGGTATCATTTGAGTTCCGCCACTGATTCTCTATTTCACTTGAGTTGAGACGAAATTCAACTGCAACCCTTATCAAGGAAAAATATGTTTACGGTCGCCTTCTGTTGGTCAGACGGTAATTAGTTCCCAATAAGCGATAATAATGCATAGGGATTCGATTTTTAGGTAAATACATATTTTGTTTGCGTTCTAATATGAACTTGGAACTGAGTTTAATGTACTGGTATTCACACCAGAGGAAATATTTTATTGCACATTAAAATGTATGCTTTCTTATTTTTAATTAAATAAATATTTTTAGATATTCACATAAAGTACACAAAAATCGCACGAAGAAAACTTTTTTAAAATAATTTTCACGTATTTACATAAAATCACATAAAAAGCAGCAGGAGAGGTCACCATCCACTTCTTTAATGCTCAATTACACAGATCCGATGTCACAATTCGTTATTTATTATTGGAAGAACTGATATGTCAGCTATACTATCCCTTCAAAGAAAATGTAACGCTTTGTTAAGCTACATGAGCCTGCAAGATAAGAAGAGAGAATTCCTCCACCGCCATGTGCTTGATTAAGTATCTGCTGTCGCTTCACAGCCCGGCTAGTTTAAACACTGATACTTGTTAAACTGTATAGTCAATTAGTCATTTGTGAATCCACAGATTTGAAGGAGTATTTTGTGCAAGTTCAGTGAAATTATTCTGACTGTGAAAATAAAGGCAACATAGGCTGACTTCACTTGTTTGAATAATCGATAACCATGATGAAAAATGGCCCCTGATTGACAGTTTAACGATGGAAGATGTAAAGTATATATTGAGATTTAAATATGATTTAAACATATTTGACATAAAACTGTTTTTCAAATGGAGTAGATTTGAATCAACTATTTGTTGTTAGTTTGAACACTGATATAGACTGCGTTTGGCCATTGCTCATTTACGACGAATTCCGCCATTGTTTAGTGAATATTTCTGTGCAATAAATCATATGAGGACTGGCAATATCCGTGTGTTTAAATAAATTATTTAAGACATTTTCGGAAATAATCTTAATTCATTCATAATTATAATACGTCCGTACTGCCCCTGAGATTAAAGTATAAGAATTCTCAAGCTCTCCACCTGCTGCTAAGTTGGGAGGGGTAATAAGAAACCAAGACATCTATACACACCAACATTATTATTATTATTATTATTATTATTATTATTATTATTATTATTATTATTATTATTATTATTATTATTATTATTATTATTATTATTATTATTATTATTATTATTATTATTATTATTATTATTATTATTATTATTATTATTATTATTATTGTTGTTGTTGTTAGTGTTATTATCATCATCATACAAAAACCCAGTTGCAAGTTTACAGGATGTTCTAGTTGTTTTGTGGTGTTAGGAAGTTAGGTATGGACATTTTGAGTTCAAAGTGGATTTATCATGCCCAGATTAAAAAGTAGTGCAAGTAATCGTGTGCTACAGTAGGTTGCGGAATTTAAGGATATTTTCAGTTGTGATGATAAAATTCTGTATTGTGAGCTATATCGGCAGACCAATTTTCGTAAATAACACATTTACTAGGTGATCCCTTCCAGGAATTATGTCTGGTGAGTATCACGAACATTTATATTAGCTCAGACATTCAGATCTTAAAAAAATATTTTATTTGTTTTGGTACATGTTATTAAAATTCTTAGCACATAAAAATACATATTTCCCAAGTTTTAGCACCTAAAGACACGAGTCATACTAATGAATATGCAGTGAATATCGCTCCCTACTGTGTATATTACTCAGATAAGAGTTCTTCCTTACTTTTGTAACTATTACTGGGTAAGCAGCTACTGGTCCCACGTTATTTGCTACCCATGCCTACCGTAGAGTTCAGTAACTGTATAGAAGTTCTCTTTGTCTATGAATGTTAGTGAATAAAAGGTGAGAAGGAATGCGGAGGTATTCTTTTGTTTTACAGCTTGAACAAAAGGAGTCGTAATGCACTTGGTTTCATGTCCAGTTTATAGCATCAGAATTGCTGGTAGGGAAAAGAAAAACTGGCATCGTCTTAGCAAAGGGTGGAGTGGGGGAACCAACTCGCGTGGAAAGATTTGGATAGCGCCTTTCTCTCGAGATTTCTGTCTGCCTTTTCTTGTATTTGTGTGTAGCGGTTCCTCCGGTATCGATTTCAACCCCTTCCAGTTCTTTTTTTCCTCTCCTGCACTTTTCCTCCTTGTTAACTCTCTCTCTCGCTCTCTTCTTCAGGAACTCTGGTTCGATACACTGAATCCTTAGGGAAGTTTGCAGCAAACCGCTTATGTTTCGGTTGCTAATTGGTTTGAACGTCCTGCGCACTTTATTTAGGTGCATTAGTCTAATGTGTGCTATAGACAACCTATTGTTGCCTCCATATTACTATATATAGAGGAAGTTCAGGTAATATTCAATGCCACTTTTTATTTCCGCCATATTGGAGGTAATAGTATTAAAATTTGACTGATTATATTTAAGTGAACAAATTGAACCTTTTCAGAAACTTCTTATAACGTACTTTGAACAAAAACTTAGAATTTGTAATTAATTTTCAATAAGAAGTGTCCAGTTGTTTATTGCGGGTAATATGGAATACTGTATAAATTTCCCAATTAATAACTCTTTTAAATAACAAATTTACTTAAGAGCATATTTGTTTCTTGCTAAAACTTTTTCTCACGTAATAACGCATTGAGTTGGATTACAACAGTATGAACAAAATATGGTGCTGGTTTTAGTTTTCATTGAAAAATTTATTGGCATAAATCGCAAACATGATCAAGCTTTTCCGCTCCTGCGCACTCATTGTGTACCCACATGTTACACACAGGCACTGGATCCAAAATTCCCCTTTTCTACCTTCTGAAAACTTGCCGCTACAGAAAATGCACTCTGCATCTCCATCCGAGGGAATATCTCCTCCCCATTATTGTGACGTTTGTTTGGCATATCTGCAGAAAAAAATAATGTATTATAAAAAGTTCTAAGTTATAAATTTTATTCAACAGAAACAGTGTGGGTATTGTGCAATACTTGATATAAATGGAGGGCAAAATGGGATGCCAGTTTAAGAGGTGGAATCAGGACTGAAAAATTCAGTGTCATAGCCGAGATTTGAACCACGGAACTTCCGCTTATAGAGCGGCTGCTCTAACCACTAAGCTACTATGACCAGCTTGCCAGTATGGCATTAAATTTCCTAACCGATTCGATTTTCAGTGCAGACTCTTAAGCATTGCCCACACACAGCTTGTGTGTTTAAAAACACCAATAGTAGATAAGTTTGTCATAAATAAATAATAATGGGATACCAGTATTCCATATTGCCCGCACGCCATATTGAAACGAACAGTGTCACTGCACGAAAATAAAATACAATGAAAAGGAAAGATTTGAGTAGCACGAATGCTTCAACCTTTATTAAATTCATAATATTAGACTACATCTATAATATACACTTAAATATTTTTGATAAATATTTAAAAATTTACTTACAAAACGTTTTAGATGATAAAAATCAGTTAATCATTCACATTTAAACACCATGTGGCACAAATCAGATTTGCAGGACTCTGAAAGTAACCTCTGGTGTGTTTCTAGTAGACACCGTTGCATATCAGCACCAAACAAGCAATTAACTTGAGTATTCCATATTACGGCATATCTTCTATAGAAGCACCTATGACACCCATGTTGAAATTTTGCACTGTTCACTTCAAATCTTATTTTAGGGACTCCAGATTTCTGTGTCATGTCAAGCAAGCCTTACTCTCGATGATGTTCCATAGTTGGTAAACTATTGAATTCAGATCTGGACTTCCCGACGACAATCGGGGGTGGGCTATAAATTCGGGAACATTGTCCTTAAGCCACTGCTGTAAGTGTTTATCCTTATGAGATGGTGTAGTACTATGAAACATTGAGTTTTTCAACAAGACTGCAAGGCGAAGCAAATATTGATGTAATATTGCTGTCCTCAATTATCACCTCAAATATTTGCACTTATACCTCTAACAGCTTATATACAAAGTGTCCCCCCAAAAAACACCGACAACGCTTAGCGTGTTGTGCGGGATAGCAAACTGATTGGTTTTCAAATACGAACCCCTGCCCGGAAATGCAAGGTACGGTTGTGACACGTTTCGGTATCTTAATACGGAAAGTATGCAACCCTTTAGCCATCTGTGTACTGTGGATGAACGATCTGAGCTAATAGCATTCCTGTGATGCGCTACATTCCTCCACAGAGTTCTTGGTGCACATCCTACTGCGTTACTTGTGTAGTTTCCAGTACAGTTGCGACACATACCAGTGCATAGCTGCGGAAATGGCCGACATGAGCTAAGTATGCGGAGTCATCTCGCGTCCCATATCCAAATCGATGGATTGGTACAGGTAGACAAGTTCCATGGCCAGCACGGTCGCCAGATCTGACATCTCTCGACTATTTTCTGTGCTGTTGTATTTTCTAGAATCCACGGAGCGACTGAAAATCTTCAAAGACAATCGCACATATTAGGTCATGTGCATGAGGCTCACCACCTCTGCAATGACGCAGGAGGTACACAGTTCGAAACCTGTTTGCAGTGTAGACATCTCGATGTGCTACTCATGTTGGGTTTATTGCAAAAATGTGAACGCACACCCATTTCACACTTCGATGCGTTACAGCGTCCAAACCGTGCATTTCCGATCAGGGGTTCTTTCTTGAAAACCGAACAGTTTGGCATCCCGTACAACATACCAAGCGTTGTCAGTGCTTTTGAACGTCCTGTATACAGTGTAAAAGAGTACCGCATGTGTCAAGATACTCTCTAAATACTTAGCTTCTTCACAAAAAAAAAAAAAAAAAAAAAAAAAAAAAAAAATAATAATAATAAAAAATAAATAATAATAGCTCCTACACACTAAGGAATAAACGAGATGCTAAGATGGCGGCAGTTTTTTCGGGGTTTTATTGGTCACCAGGGAAATGCTGGGTTGATTATTTTTCTTTCCGCACTTCATTTCCTGAGCGGATCTGAAGTGTTAGTAAGGAGCGAATATGGCGCTGCTGGTGTGCTTGTAACTGCTGTTTTCGTTGTAAGGGCGGCGCTGTGGTCACCTGTCCCCAAAGGACGGAGGCTGTGTCCAAACCCGCGAAGCTGACGCTGCCCCATGAAACCTGGTACCGAGATGAGTTTCCAGCACATATTAGGGACCCCACGTTGGCTCTCGCCCCTTCCGGCACACCCAACAGGCACTGCCCCCTCTCTCTCTCTCTGGGTCTGAAGTACAACAGACTGACTATAGGCTCAGTATTGAATCCCCTCTGTTTGTACTTTACCTCTGCACACTATGAAGTGAAGCGGTACATTTTAGCCCTTTTTTGAGGGAAGTTTCTCTCCACGAATTGCTATCTATTACTGTTATGTATGGCAGCTTGCGTATAGTCAAGCACTGTGTTTTCTCTCTATGCAAATGTACGCGAGCTTGTTCCCTCCCTTTTGTTTTCGAACAGCTGTTTCTGTGAATTACATTTTCTGATACAAATGTTCTATTTCTTCAGGAAATGTTGAAGATAGCTAGATTAAATTTTAGGATGAGAATTACTTCTAAAAGGGTAACGGTGAAAGGTATATATACGGAGGGGACACCTCGACTATGCGTATCTATTGTGTACTAACAACCCCCAGGAGGCAGGGATGAAGTGAGGGAATCGAAGGGAACACAGAGGCGCACAGAAGTCTGTAACAAGTGCGGAGATCTCTTCATCTCTGCACCAGAACACGCTGTCCGGTGTCGCACAAGCCTCTCCTCCCCACTCCCCCCCCCCCCCCCCCCAAGACGGACGGGTGCTTTGTCCTTCGACGGAGGATAGCGGCCACCCAAACGCTACCTAGCACCGAGAACAGGACTTACCATGCGCAAGCATCCGCGTCATCTGCCCGGCACCGCCAACACCACTCGCCTGAAGGCACACCTGAAAAACGGTAAATAGAATGAAGGGAAACGATGGAAAGGAAGCTGTGGCATGAAATAATACACGCCAGCATGTGCCTAAGTGACATGGGGAAACCACGAAAATCCCAAGTCAGGGTGCGCAGTCGCTGGAGATTGAACCTGGGATCTCCTGGGTAAGAGTCGCACACATGGCCGCGGCGCCACTTCGCTAAGTGCTGCTGTGGGTTTTCTCTAGTGCTAATAACAGGTATTGGGTTGAGGGGTGACAGGAATGCAATGAGTATTTATCCTCTCCACCTTTACCCCAATAGTAATAGTAATAATAGTAATAATAATAATAATAATTGTAATAATAATAATAATAATAATAATAATAATAATAATAATAATAATAATAATAATAACAATAATAGTAATTGTAATAATAATTGTAATGTCTTAAATACAGCTTTGGGATGATATTTTCTTGATGATATTTTCTTGCGTATCTCCTAAAACGCTCAAGTTTGCTTATTATGTATATGTGGCACTATATTGCACACGTTTATTGCACAACTTGTACTAACACGTAATTGACAGTAATTCACACTCGGCATATGGTACTTAGTTATAGGTATATGTAGTTATAGATGCATGTGCACCCTTGGACAAAAATGAGTCAATCTGGAACGCCAGGCTACTTTAACGGCAGAGAACAACTGCACGAATAGCAAATAACTTGCAGTTTTCAACAAGTAGGTATGTCTGACTGTCTGTCTTATATGTGTGCATGTATGTAATGTATGTATGCAGGCACGCACGCATGCATGTAGTTATGTAGGTATGTGTGCGTTCCAGAAATGACGCATGTTTTTCTGTCCACGGACTAAATGCTTGAAATAAAGCTACCTATATAAATGATGTCACTTAAAAGGGACGGTGTGTGGTCTCAACAAATTTAAATCATTAACTCCGAATCTGCCAAGTAAAGTATTTCTGACAAATCAGCGGGTTTTAGCAGACCGCAATCTTAATCAAACGATGAAGTGTAGCTAGATTACTACCCACATACCCTCCAAGGCTACCCTGTTATGCTACACGTAGGCCAGAATCTTTGGACGTTTTTCTCGGAATAGAAACAAACTGAAAATTATTAAAGTTTATCCAGAAAGAGTAAATCTTATTTACTTATGTACTTGATTTTCCTAATTCCTCTGCTAACTCCTTCCAAAGCCTCTTTTTTGTACATTTCTACATTCTGCAGATTTTATCTAACGAACAACATCGATATTTCTTTCCTCATCATTGTGTGAAAACTTTCGTATCCCACTCATTATGTCCAACTTGCGAAGTAAACAAACAAATACCGTAACTATAGGCTCACTTCAGACCACTCAAGGTCAAATGAACTGAACTGAAAAAACGACTGTCACCGTCATTTTCGGCGCCTGGATATCTGGTGGAGAACTTAAAGATCTACTGACAAACGAAAAAGAAGAGATTTCGTGGTCAGTTCAGTTCAGTTTATTTAAGTCCTCGGCGAGAGGAAAGTACTTCCATAGTAAACAAGGTGATGTGACTCAACTAAAAGATTCTAAGTTCTAGTTCAGGTCAGTTCAGAACAATTTTCATATTGGAGGAAAGCAAGGCTTAACACTGTTTAGGCAAGCATTCTCGCAGGTTGAGTCTATGAGTACTTGAATGAAGTAGCCAGTACTGGTGCGACGGAAAACGCTGTTCTCCGAGCGAGTTTGTGACGACTGCAGTGATGTGCAGTGGGTGTTATTACCAGACTTCGGATTTTAGGTAAAAGCCTTCACAACAGTGACAGTGAACAATACATAATATGGAGGACATTAAGAACATTGTTTTGAAACTGGGGGAGGATGCAGTGAGCATTATTTCAGATAAAAACGTTTCTGCAGGACTCAATAATTATCCATGATATTCCATTCATCAAATTGCACTATATATATATTTCTGGTCCCCACTATTAATGCTACAGTCTTCAGGCAGACCGGTCTACACACACAACTGGGATTCATAGAAGAGGTGACAGAAAAAATGAGCTTCTTCCTGGTTATGTTAGTGAAAAAGTTTCTTAAAATCTCAAATCAGTGGTTCAAACAAACCCCGGACTGACAGTTCTCAACACTGTTGCTTACATCTTGTCTGGTAACACCTGAACACATGAATGTACTGTTCCTTTGTGTCTAATACCAATATTTAAATATGCTCTGGGGACATTAGTTGATGTGGAACGCTCATTTTTGGCTTATAACATGGTATTATATGACAAAAGATGCAGTTTCTTAGCATGGGCGTCGGCAGACCATTTTTTAGAGGGGTGAGGGGCGCATGTTCGAAAGTTGCAATCAAACAATATTAAATCATTATTCTCTTGTCAAAAACTATCAAAGATATGAGTTATAGGATTTGTTGCAGATAACCGTATTAGTTTGTTCTAAACAAAAATTGTTCTTTACATAAAAATTAAAATAATAGTTTAATAATTAACTGCACAGTACATTAACTCTCCAGGGGGGACGGCCCTCCCTGCCCCCCCCCCCTCGCGACTCCCATGTTTCTTAGTGGAAAACTTGAAAAAGGTATCAGTTGTTTACTGTGATTCTAATTATGGACATGTACAATAAATACATTGTCAAGTGTTTCGGTTAATTTGTGGTGGTCAATAAAATGTCATTTTTTGTTCATCTAGTTTTGTGATTTTGTAATTTTGATTATGATAGAACCTAATTTAAGTTTTTAGGAACTAAAAGTCCGAGGTATAGTTATTACTGTAAATAATTAGAGACCTCTTGTGTTCAACTTCCCAGCGAGTGGACTACCCGGAAGAAGAGGTCACGTCGGACGTACTTCTTTATGCCGCTACGTCGCGGAAGAATGTGAAAATAAGGTGATGTGTCAGAGAACAGTGGAACTAGTTCACATTAGTGAAATGACAATGTAAACTCACCGAACTCTCAGGGAAGGTTGAATTATTTTATCAAGTGCAGTTTAAAAACTGGCATTGATGCCAACTGTACAAACAGAATGTCAGTTAAAGTAACCAGAGAGCACTATAATGTGGTAAATATTTACGGTTGGCTTGTGTTGCATTGCAATAGCCTGCGTTCCCTATAGAAGGCAAGTATCTCTGTCGCATTTAAAGAAAGGCGCATTCTGGTCCCAGCGAAAAGCAAGAAAAACATTTTAGTTGTAAATATATTTATTTCTAACTTAGTATTTGTACAGCGCTTTGTTTCTTTTCTTCCCCTTTTTTCCTTTATATAGGAGGGAGCGGTGGAATCGCTAAAATGAGAAAGAGATAGAGAATTGGGCGAAAAGATAAGTGGAAGAGGATAGCCTTGCTTCCACTGCAGAAACCAATACTTGGTGTGTGTCTCCATATTTGCGAGGGCCTCTGATTTGCTGATTGGTTGTTGTGCAGCTATAGATAATGTGGTTATTGTAAATCGATATTTAGCGGCTTTTGGAGTCTTAATGCTGTTCTGTGTGCCAACTTTCCCAAGACAGCAAAGTCAGTCTGGTTGAGGACCTCGCTTCTTTCCTGGAATGTGACACAGTAATGGATCTTAGTGTTGAGTATAATTAATAGAGGTAAACAAGCTCTGATACTCACATGACTCACATGACTCTCTACTCACTCTTCTATAAACTATTCTTACTAAAGCTTAATCTTTTGTCTACTTGTTAAACTTTGGTTATTCATTTACTCACGTGTATGGATTTAATAGGGACACCATAGGTTAAAGCAATAGCCTAATTTTTCAAAAGCGGATCGTTACATCCTGACTTTGAAATTCTAAGCTCCTTTTACAGCTAAAGTTTGTTCATCAACTTATGGTTCCTAGCAGGAATGCAGCGAGCCAGTACGTCAGTAAACAATTCCAGGTACACAGCGAAACCTGAAGCAGGAATCGTGTTTCTAATCGCGCTCACGATAGTAGTGCCAATATTGGAATGTTTACTTACACTAGGTTAAAGCAAGGAACTCGCTCAAAACAGCGGAACTTAAGTGTTATTTTTAGTTAATGGAGTATATTTAGCTTATAAAGCATAAACAACGTTTTCAACAACCCCGTCTTTCTCCCATTTTTTAAAAACCCTGCCAATCTGTTTCGGCCTTAAGTAATATGTCCTTGAGCGTTATATCGTACAAATCCTGTAAGGATAAATAATCTGTTACATTTAAGTATTCGTTTTATCTTGGCCCAAACTAGTTCTATGGGTTTGGGATCACACATGCACGGGGGCATGCAAACGACAGTGTGACCCAATAAAACCAAAAATGCGTCCGCATTAAGAAACTCTTTAGTTTGGATCCTATAAAGATCTGTTTTACACATAGAACTGTCACTCTGAACCCCTTTGCTCTACAACACAGTATCGTAGCAGATTTCACAGCGCTCCTAGGCGGAGGTTTATCCACTTCTACACTACTTTTTTCATTACTTCCGACATAAAACTAGTGACTCGTACGCTTTTACAACTGAAATTAAGAGAAATTAGCAACGAGTAAACTTAGCGCCAATAACTCTGGAGGTAAGTTGGCAATGTGACCAGCAGAGCAAGGTTTGCGCAGAAGTTTACAAAACTCGGGTTATATTACGTGGAATGTCTCTCATCTCCCCTTCATTCCCCAAGACCATGAGCTGGTGCACAGACAGTATCTGTAGCAGCTTAGCACTTAATAAGTATTTGAAAACCTAAACCAACAACAAAGAATATCTCAGAAACGAGAACGCCTGAGCATTTTTATTCCTTTCTTTACTGTGTACATAGAAGGTAAGGAGGGTTACATTTCACATAAAAATGCGATACCAAGCTTTCACTGGAAATAAATGTTTTTGGATGCTCCGAGTAAAGAAAACAAACAAATAAACAACAATTGGAAAAAGGGTTGGCGTGCTCGCGCGCGTGTGCGTGAACACTATAATTAAAAAATGAAAAATCTACTAACACCAAAATTCGTATTAACGGTCAACTTCGTCTAACAATGTGATACGACGGTTTTCAAGAACTTCCCCCTACCCAAACCATTCATTACACAGAAAATATTTCAGACATGTTGATTTTTTCCAAAATAGCTCAAACGAATTTTATTAAAATACCAAGTGTTTAAGATACGTTGACAACAAAATATGTATACCTTCAATTTTCTGGGAATAACCTCTGAAGTCCTTTTCATTCTGGATGACTTTTGTATATCTAGCAAACCGTAAGGCATAAAGAAAATCTTACAATACAAAAATGTAGAGGTCGTTATAGTTCAGAATTTATATAAAACTTTTTGTGAAGGCTGCTGCTTCCGAGATATTCTTTGTTATGATTTGAATTTTCTGATAGAATTTTCGCAAATAGGAAGCAGTTAGTTGCTCTTTTATATCTTAGGCATGAACAGAAAAGGGAGTTTTAAAGCCATCACGTAGCGAGTAGCTGTTAAAATGTAGAGTTTCGCATAAGCTTTGTGTATTCTCCTGTCCCAATAAAATTGTTCCTACTATTTCTACAAATGTTTATCTCGATTAACATGAAGTATATAGAATAGTAAGCCAAGAATGAGTAGAGAAAGTTATGTGAGTGCAATACATCAGATTTTTTAAAAATAAATTGTGTGCTTTAGCCAGATCTATATTTTTAGTATAGTAAAATTTTGTCCATCTCTTACGATTTACCTCTTGTACACAAGCCATCTTGAATGAAGAGGATTTCAGAGACTATACTCAAATTATTGAAGATATACATTTCATTTGACACAATAGTTATTTGTGAAACTAGTGTATAATCTGAGTGATTGTTACACTAATGGCGAAAGTGAACAAGCTAATTTTTACGAGTGTCACAATGAAAAAATTATATACGTGTTACATACAACGTTTTATGCAATTTTAGCATTGAAATATGTAAAGGCAATTAACAAATATGCTAAATGAAAATTTATAAGGTTAGATAATCTAGCTGGACTGTGCTACAGATATGTAACAACTGACATACGAGTAATTTGACGCAACAAAGTCGCTATTCAAATGTCAAATATGACTGACTCTCGATTATCTAACGCTGAAATAGATACAATAATTTGAAGCGGGAAATCTCAGAACACCGAATATAACAGGCAATATGTTTGGAATCAGTTTGACAAATTTTGTGTTGAGCGAAGTTATAAATTAACAACATACTCCAACTACTCACATTGCCAACATTTTAAAATATTAGAGCATCAGTATGAGAATTTTGTAGGCCGTACCAATGGACGCTGATGAATGTATACCTGCTACATGTTTCTTTTAATTCTTTTAAGATACTAGTAATTACAATGGAGCATTTAAATAATATATCATAGGCTATATCATCCCTTAATTCGTAAAATAGTCTTAATGAATGCAACTCGTGATAGTCAAATTCTCTAGATAAATTGACAATCACTCGTGGCATTATTTATGAAAACATAGTTGGGCGTACTTTAAATGCTTAATGTAAAATATGTTGTAAACAGTAGTCAATGTCATTCCATTTTAGGGCAACTGAACACTTATAATATTGAAACCAGTTTATGTTGCAAACGTACAATGCCTAGATTTAAAAGGTAGGTACGTAATTATGGGGAACACCTCGCACACTGCAACCTATGGGAAAATATTGCAGTCACCATCCTCTTGGAGGAAGGGATGAAGTGAAAGAACTGAAGAAGGCTGCAGGCAGCAAGGTAATGATCACGAAAGTGTTTACCCAAGCAGTCCTCTAGTGTCTAAGGGGAATATTCTTATTTTTGAGGCAAGTATTCCCACAGCATCACGCTACGAAACTAAAAACATCAGGAAGAGGCAGATTGAAAAAGAAATGATGTGAAGTAAAACCTGGAAGAGGAGAAACCACCCTAACATTCGCCTACCAATCAGAGAAAACCATGTAATATCCGTGGCCAGAGCAGGCGATTGGCGAGAAGCGACCTCGGGACTTCTAGATTTCGAGGCTGACGCGTTACCGCAGAGCAACCTACAAACAATAGGTGTACTCTGAGACATGGCAAAAAATAAATAAACTGTATAATACAGTTCACTTTAATGTCAAATATGCAATCTGTAAAGGCAGCTCGTTTCCAAAGGTTTCACTTTTTCCAGTATCTTCTAACTTCAGAAAATTCCCACATTACACTTCCTTTTTTACGCAAGTTCCCATTAAAAGGTTTTCTCTAGGTGTAGCATAATTTTGGCCCAACTCCCCGGTGCCGTAGTCAGCGGCAACAAAGGGTACGATATCGTACAGTAGCATTTAAGCAAAAAGCAACTTGTGACAGTTCAATAATATCAAGGAAGTGGAAGAATACATTGCCGGGTTGCTTTAGAAAGCTAGTAAACACTATCAAAGCACACGATGCATTGTAGTATAAAATGGGCAACATGCTACTACCCCTCAAAGCTCAAATTGTGGGTTAAGGGAACGGAGGGTGGTAGAATCTTACTGGTTGTAGAACAGTGGAGGGAATGTTGCCATGGAAACTACACGGTAAATGTCCCTACAGCAACTGTCACAAGTCGCTTCGTATTTAAAATAATCTGCATTCGTCTTCATTACAACAATGGTAGTGATAATACCGTGTGTCCATAAAAACATTGTTATAGTTTAAACTGGTATAGTGTCAATTTCAATAATTGTATTTAAATACAAATTGCGACATTTTAATGGAAAACTAAAATATTTTATGTTTGTGCATGTCAACAATGGACAACAATATACGAAATTGCAGGAATCAAACAAAAACTAAACAAAATGCATTCACGTTTGTAATTGTCGATATGGGTTCATTGTATGTTTAGCAGGCATGTTACATGTGAATGTTTGCTTTGAAAATTGCGTTATTATTAAAAACGTTTTAAGGAGTTGAAATATCATATACCTCCTAGGACCATAAAACTGGAAGGTCTCTTCCATCACGCCAGTTAGGGAAAGAGGTAGAAAAAATATTTTGCGTGGAGAAACGTCGGAAGTCTATTCGTACTTGCCTCTTCAGTCTGATTGAATAGAAGCAGTCGAATTTTCTCCCACCTTCCCCATAACAACACACAGAGAGGGGTGAGTATCTGCGTCTTTTTTCAGCATATCCCTTTCTCTTTCTTTAGGTCAGAAACAAGATATGCCACACAGAGTGTAGCATGCAGAGGCTGGTACAGGTCCAGCTAATTTTTGGCGAAGATTTCAACATCAAATTCCTAGTCAGTTTTGAGGTGGTGCCGTGATTTTGTGGATCGTGGCTACAGTGTCCTAAGGTGTTCTGGAAGACCATCTGTCAATGCGGGCACTGTGGAGGGAATAGGCGAAGCATTTGTATACGTGTTTGTACCTACTAACAAATAAAAAAATAAAACATTGAAAAATATTTGAGCTTTTGTGTCGAATGTCACTAATTTCATTTCGGTACGATTATCCAAAGTGGCGTAGTAACAGTTTAAAGCATGACAGTATTTTATGGACACCCTGTATATTATGGGATATCAAAAAGGGGTAGCGAATTATATTAAAATGCTGAATGTTCCTGTTTCATATAATCCTTCCAAAATACTAAAGCCTGTTTAATGCATTTTGAAGCCACAAAGTTCACCAGTAAATGATAAACGGGCAAAGGAGTTTCTGAGCATTAAAGCCAAGACGAAAAAGAGTGGAACTGAACTGTTGCTGGACTTTGCTCAGTGACGTCGCAGGTAACAAACAATCCCCTTCCCTCGTACAGACTTAGCGTTTGCCGATAGCATTACCAAACCCTGTTTATGTGCTCGTCAGTGACCCATCGTCGCTAATCTATACATTCTTTGTATGGTTTTGGTGTAGATAACTTACAGCTCATGGTCCCTGGCAGGAGTGCAGCCAGCCAGTACGTCAGTAAACAATTTCAGGTAACAGTGATATCTGAAGCTGTAGTCGTGCTTCTAGTCAGCCTTATGGGAGTAGTGCCAACCTCGGAATGTGTATTCACGCTAGATTAAAGCAAAGAAGTCGCTCAACATAGCGGAACTTAAATGCTATTTTCAGTTCAAGCAGACTACTCTGTGTTTCTCCCAATGATCATTTACTACCTTTTATATGTTTTTCAAAAACCCTGCCAGCCTGTTTCAGTCCCAAGTGTTATGTCGTGCAATTCCTGTGAGGATAAGTCACTTTATTCATTTTACCTTGGCCCAAGATAGTTCTATCTTCTATTGAGATCACCCGTGGGCATACAAACTACAGTGTGGCACAGTAAAACAAAAGATGAACCGCTTTAAGAACCTTTAGAGTTGTTTGTTTGAGTCATCTGTATTACGCATAGAATAGTTACACTGAACCCCTTTGCTCTGCAACCACAATATCACAGCAGTCCTAAGTGGGGGTTGTCTACTTCTACACTCCTTTTTGGAGGTAAGTTGGCAACGTAACCAGCAGAGCAACGTTTGCGCGGAAGTTTACAAAACTCGGGTTACATTACGTGGAGTGTCTGGTGAAGAGACAGTCGTAGCGGAATTTGCCACTTCTGCAGAATGGTTTTCTTCAGCAGGCGGACTGCGACTGGTTGTTCAACCTCCCTTAGCGTCACTTGGATGTTGGCCAGCCTCAATATATCTATCTTGTTTGATACAGCGGCAGCACGTGGACCGACCGACCGACCGACCGCCTCGCCCTTCCCCAACAACACCTTTCTTAAGAGAGTGAATAGCTAGCTAGCTACCTCAACCACTCACTCTGCCAGAATGCCAATATGGGAGCAGCTCCACTACACTACCAGACACTCGCCCATCAAACCGTTACCATCATTATACAAGGGGTATCAGACTTTAACGTGGCTTCTTGACGTGAAGCTGAAACATAGCTTCCTCTGCCATTCTTCTCTGCGGTGCACGGTTGCATAAGTAAAAAATAAAGCTGGTCGAACGCTTGATTGCCAATATTTAACTTTACCAATTTCTTATACAGAGATAGAGCTTCAAAAGATAACTTCTTCGTGCATTTTCCATTTGTTGCTAAATGAGTGAATAAATACGTATATGCGTACAAACGTGAAAAATGTTTTACAACTTCAACTAGAGGTGTTTTATATTTTGCAACAAATATAGACGATTTAAACCTTAATTTTTCTTCGCGTATTTTCAAAAATTTCTCTCGAAAGTCAATTTGTGCGATAAACACAAAAATTAGCATATTTTGAACATGAAAAATAAAACAAATGTTACGATATATATGCAATCAAAGCACTCTATTTTCTTTTTGAGCCATCAAAATTATTGCAAAATCTATTGCATTTTAACAAGATCTACATTGTTTGTAGAGTAAGAGTTTGTCTATCTTACAGTTTACCAGGTATGCAAAAGTCATTAAAAATGAAGAGGACTTTTACCAGAAAATTCAAGATATACATTTAATTTGAGTTAAAATATTTTATCAAGATTTTCGAAAAATATTACATGTAAAATTGCTCAGGGGTGTAGAGTTTAAAAAGTTAAAAACGTTGCCGTTGCATACTTGGTAGATTATGAATTTAAATTTCAAATTTGGTAGCTAATCGATTTCCCGTTTCTAACTTATGCTGTTCACAGACATACAGACCTGGTTTTAAAAGATGCCCATTTTTGGATTCAGGGGTTCCAAAAGACCTATCACCTAGGCGGATCGGGTTTGATCCCAGGTACACGCATGTGGTATTGGTGGTGGACGAAGCGGCGTCTAAGCGGGTTTTCTCTCCCCACCCATTCCACCAACTGCTCTATCATAACCTTTCCATTCATCCATTTCGCCTGCATTTCATATCACCTCTTCCTGTCACATCTGGTGCTTGGCTGACCACCCGCTTGCAGGTCTTCACTCTGTCTGGTCCATAGGTTCCTGTGCTCCCCGACAGGCGTCTAACCCTAGGTACTGGCTTGTAAGTCCTAGGGGGTGTAAGTTCTCAGTACGGGGAGGGTAATCAGATGAAGAAGAAGATACATTACTTCCTCTACTAATACGTACGTAGTAGGGAAGCTAAAAATTATACCACTAAAACACGACCTTATAATATCCTACATTAATTATTGAAAAGATCCTATGGTTATTGGACGGTAATGGTTTTCAGTAGGTGATATATAGATTTATTTTTTGGAGGGGGACACTGTATTGGCACTGGTGGACTGAGGAGCACTATTCATTTAACTTGAAAGTTTAAAAAATATCTATCGCACAAAAGTGGCCCTATGTTGGCATACACGCCAAAGCTTTTTCCCCAGTATTGTTAGAGCAGAGTGGAGCAGCTTGAAGTAGAAACAAAGATAAAAAAGAGTAAGAAAACAAAGACATGTGGGAGGAATGGCAGGGGCAAGAGAGGGGTAAAAAAAAAAGTAAATAAAACATGACGGTTTTTCCTGTATTGCACGCACCCTATTCCAATCCCTCCTTCGTATTTCGTTTTGCATCTTCTTTCCAGATTCCATTTTCTCTTCCTGTGCGTGTAATCCTTCCTGCCCGGATGGTCCACCTCGAAGACCACCACGGCTGTCCAGATTATTTACTTGCTAAATGAAATATATTATAGCAGTAGTCTGTTATCTCGATATAACGTAAATCTTGTCTGGGAAGGGAGAGCGTTCTGCAGGCTTTTCTGCCTGCAATACACAGCGAGCAAACTCTGACGTCATCTTAGCGCAGTTCTGCTATACTATATAGACTGCCTTCCACACAACGTTTTAGAGAAAACGAATTTAGTAAAGTGCAAGGATATCGTGATTGTTTAACGAGGTCTTCCTAGCTTCCCCTTCTTTACCCCTCTCCAAGGACAAGATTGTTCATACTACTGGCTGGACGTAGTTATAACCAATGACACTTCGGCATGAAAGGAAAGTATTGATTTTGTATACTCGCTCAGTAAATCGTTACCCCTCTCTTTACCTCTCTCCAAGGACAAGAGTGTTCATACTACTGGCTGGACATACGTATAACCAATGACACGCCGGCATGAAAGGAAAATATTGATGCTTTCTAGTTGTTCAGTAAATCGTTATCAACTGTTGTTTGATTCATAGCATACCGTATACATATATACATAAGAAGCTACACGTAGCCAGATTACTGTTCTATGACAAGTTGGTAACACAGTTTGACAAATTTTAAAAACCGCAAATTCACAGAAATGCAGTTGAATTTTAATGCCACCCAAAGAAAGGCGGTTAATTGCACAGATATTAGAATAAACCCTTTCATTCGAAAGCAGAAGCTGTATTAGATATAACCTAATAAAGAAACACGTTGAAGCTACTTTGATACGATTTTTTATTCCAGTATAAATATAGGGAAAATTTGTAGAAGAAATAAACGTTTTTATAGTTTTCAAAGTAATACTGCATTGTGTTTACACATATTTACACGTGGTTTTGGATTCTAAGGACCAAGTTAGTTTTTCTTATAACACAGAATCGTTTCACTGAATAAATCTTGCTTATTTCAGGTGACATTTGCAACCTTTTCCATAATAGGCATTAATAATTTGGAGATACATCTACAGAAAATTAAAAAGTAGCTTTTTTTTACGAGGCCAGGTGTATTTGAGTGATAGTCAAATATTTTAAAGCTTTGAGATTCCGTTCTCTTTGCACGGTTAAGTTATAAAAATGAATAACGATCTTCCATTTGGCGAAATTTATTTCACACAAATAACAAGGAATATCTCCGAAATGGTTCACTCCACAAACAAATTCGTTTGGACATACATTACGTGTTTTAAAGAGATCTACATTTTGTATAGGAAGGTTTGATCTATCTCTTACGGTTTACAAGTTATTCAAAAGTCATCTAAAGTAAACAGGACTGTAATTCAAAATATACCCTTCATTTGTCATAAAAATATCTTGGCATTTTAATCAAAATCATTACAGCCATTTCATGAAAATCAAAATTTTTGAAAAACATATCGTATCGTATCCGTAAAATATATTAAACTTAAGTACCAAATTTAGTTTCTAATCGACTTTTCATTTTTGAGTTATGCTGACAAACACACACACACACAAACGCGCGCGCGCCAGTACACACAGTTTTCTATTTTTTTTTTTTTTTTTTTTTTTTTTTTTGATTCAGGGGGCTTCAAAACATATATTTCCGGTGAAATATTGACATCGAATTTTTGGGTGGAATAGAATACTTGCTCTACTTACTACACGTAGTAGAGAAAGTAAAAATGACAAAAACGTTAAAAAGGCTAAAATATGACCATGAGAATTGCATAATTTTAATCACCATTGATAAACTCGTGCTTCCATGGAAAAAAGCCAAAAGCCACAAACCAAATCTATGATATGTCATAAACATCCGTGCCCTGGTTATAGGGGAATGTGAAAGGCAGAGGTTGCAGCGGCGGCTACTAGGTAATGTAATTCAGTGCATGGAACATTTAGTGGACATGTATTGTTAGTATCAGTAATGAGGTGTGAGAGAGAAGCAGGCGTCGGAATGGTTGGTTCCAGTGTTAGCTGCTAATGCTACTACACCATATTCTGTCGTCACTGCTTTGTCACACACATATCACCTACCTGGGCTCTCGTTTGTTTCCTCTTCTGTTGTGTCTCCAGGCAGTTTCTCCTGCTAACTCCTCCAGTGTTCACTTTTTCTCAGCCTATGCATGGTTGAGCTGAAAATGGGCAATATCAGATGCCGGATAAATTTAATTGAGGCTAAGTACACACACTAATGATGATTTACAAAATGTACAATTACTAATGCATTGCACTCACATGACTTTCTCTACTCCTGTACTATTCTTACAAACTCTTATTCCTCTATCTACTTCATGTCAGTCGAGATAAACGTTTGCAGAAATTATCTGATTGCTTATTTCCTTGTAGGTGCAAGGGGAATATGGGAATACTGAAGGCTTTGAGCGATAATCAAATCTTTTAAAGCTGGTCGCTCTATGAAGACTGAAATTTCGTTCTCTTTGCACTGTCTAGAGATCAAAAAGTGAATAACTACCTTCTATTTGAGAAAATATAGCAACCTCATACAATAACACGGAATATCTCCGAAATAGTTTATTCTTAAAAATATTCGGAGACAAATTGTGCGTTTTAACGAGATCTACATTTTTGTATATTAAGCTTTCGGTTATTTCTTATGGTTTACTAGTTATGAAAAGTTTAGTTTACTCTTGATGACTTTCGCGTAACTAGTAAACCGTTAGAGAGTCGCCAAATCTTACTATACAAAAAAGTAAATCTCCTTAAAACAAACAAGTTACGTCTAAAAGTCGGAGTTATTCCTTATTTGTGTGAGTTTTCCAATGTTCATACTTTTCTCAAATGGAAGGTATTATTTACATTTTTATCGCTTGGCCGTGCAAAGAGAAGGGCATTTCGAAGCTTTGAAAGATTTGACTATCGCTCAAGGCCTACTATATTCCCTATTCCCCTTGAATCTACAATAAAATCAGCAAAAGGTAATTCCTGCAAAGTTTATGATAGCTAACATGAAGAAGATAGCGGAGTAAGAGTTGGTAAGAATTTTTAGTGCAAGGATAGAGAAAGTCGTGTGAGTGCAGCACATCAGATTCTTACTTTTTCTGTTGTGTGTTTGGTAAGAAGAAATAGGGCATAAGGTTTAAGGACAACTAGGTCATTAGGGAAGAAGAAGAAGCATTGTATTCCGTTAAAACAAACCTATATCCAGATATGAGTGCAAATATACGTTTTGAGACCCTCTAAATAAAAAGAAACAACAGTATTGAGAAACACATGTATGTGTGAACAGCATAGTTCTAAAACAAGATATTAATAAACAAATAAATCCAAACTTCAGCATCTTTCAAGGATCCAACACTAAGATTTACAAGAAACTCCCTCACCTCAAACTATACTTTGCACAAAAGAGTTCCATTATATCTAATTTTCTCAAAAGTGGATTTAACGAATTTGATGAAGCCATGTTTAACATATTTTACTGTATATCGTTACTTTTCTAGAGTAGCCTGTGAAGCCTTCTTCATTTGCACGACCTTTGCATAAGCAATAAACCCTAAGAGATAGAAAAAATGTTTCTACACAAAGAGTAAGCAAGTGAACATCATTGCCGCTGAGCAATTGTTCCCAAGGTAAAGTTGCCGATATGAGCTTGGATGTTAAAGGCAGCATATAAATGGAACATTAAAAATACTCAGCTTGATTAACGTTAAGTAGATGGAAGAATACGTTTTAAGAATATTTTGTTGAAGAATGGGTAGAGAAAGTCATCTGAATGTAACACATTAAACAATCAATTTGGCCTTCTGTGTCGTTATACATACACTGCCACTCAAAAGTTTTTGAACATCCTTTGTTTCCTTAGATAAGAAGTATTATGGCACCACTCACTTAATTTTAGATATTTAATAAAGGAACCAGTGGAAACATTATGGTACCTTCCTATCCTGAAAGAAGTGAATTTTGAGACAAAGCTTGATTCCCTTTAAAGGGATGCTTTATCTAAAGTTTTGTTTTGAACATAGCGTTGTTGTTTAACACACCAGATGTCATCCATGTAAGCTAACAAGCTCTGTTTAGGCAGTCAGAATTAAGTTCGATGATCATCAATGATCACAACATTGACATTGCGGTGTCTGTAGTTTCAAAGTTAAAATGATAAAAACAGCATGCTGCTACAGTTAGTTTATGCAAAGCAGGTCATAGCATGCGTGAAATGCGAAACAAGAACGTTTCCTTGGGCAGTGGTCATTATACTGTGGCGAGATATTTTCATACTAATAGTAACAAGGATTGTGATCGCAAGGAAAGGCCTAAGATGACTTCAAAATGTGAAGACAAATACTAATTAGTAAGTAGTAAACGTGATCACTTCGAAACGGTACCCATGCTGCTAGTGGAAAGCAATCAGTTGAGGAATGAAGCTGTGACAGTAAAAGAAAGGCTTCTAGATGCAGGCTTGAAGTGGATGTATTGCTGCTAAGAAACCATTTCTGAGGGCTCCCTATAAAAAGAGGAGACTGCAGTGAGCAGTGGACTGTTGTTCAGTGGCAGCAAGCGTTGTTTACGACGAATCACAGTTTGAACTCTGGCACAAAAAGATAAAGTCGCAATAAGCGGCTAGGTGCTGTGCAGATAAATATACCGTACAGGAGAACCTGTACGACCTGTTCTCGAATGCTGGAATGCCTAGCAGAAAGTGTCTGGAACGATTAGAAAAGAGGGAAGAGCTGAAGAACATCATGGTATGGCCTCCTCAATGTCTTGCCTGCAACCCCATCAAACACCTTTGGAATCATTTGGACTGAGGTCAGAAAGAGACCCGTAAGTGATTGAATGAACTATGGGGCCGTTTAAAACGGCATGGAAGGAAATTTTTGAAGAAACACTTAGAGACTTGATCTCAAGCATGCCCAGAATGCACAAAGCAGTCATCAGAGCACGAGAAGGTTACTTTGAAGTAAGTAAAGTTTAGAATATATTGATTAATCCTGTTTTATATCATTAAACTGATATTCTAAAGAGTTTTCTGTTATATTTTTTTCAATAAATCCAGATATTAATAAGTGTTCAAAAGTTTTTGAATGATAGTGAATAACGAAATGTAGCATTAATGTGAAGTAAAAACTGTTTATCTCGATTAACAAGAAACTCAGAGAAGAATAACGTCTTTACTTTCTCTACCAGGTATAAGTAATTAGGGGAGTATTGTATTCGACCCAAAATTTCGATGTGTGTGTGTGTGTGTGTGTGTGTGTGTGTGTGTGTGTGTGTGTGTGTGTGTGTGTGTGTGTGTGTGTGTGTGTGAACAGCTAACTCAAAAACGAAAACTCGGTTAAAAACAGAAGTTGGTATTTAAGCTTAATATATTTCAAGAATGCGACACAAACATTTTGAAGAAAATTCCTCCATCCTAAACTATCCTTTAGAAGGAAATTTTTTTAGAAAATTTTGATTTTCTCAAAAATGGGCCAGACAATTTTGATTAAAACGTCATATGTTTAAGATATTTTTATGGCAAAAGAGATGTATATTTTGAATTTTATGGCTGTGGCCTATGTAGTCCTGTTTACTCTTGATGATTTTTGCATAGCTGGTAAACCATAAGAAGTAGACCAAATCTTACTACAAAAATATCTCATAGAACACACTTTTTTATGATTTTTTTTTTTTTTTTTTTTAGTGAACAGTTTCGGAGATATTTTTTGTTAGTTGTGTGAGTTTTGCAATGCTTTTCTCAAATATAAGGTCGTTCATTTTTTTATCTCTTGGTGTGCAAAGAGATCGGAATTTCATAGCCTTCACTTAGCGACCAGCTTTAAAAGATTTGACTATCGCTCAAAGTCTAGCTTATTCCCACATTTCCTTTGTGCCTACAACAAAATTAGCAGTAAGATAATTTATGCAAATTATCTAACATGAAGAAGATAGAGGAATAAGAGTTTGTAAGAATAGTTGGCACAAGAGTAGAGAAAGTCATATGAATGCATTACATCGGTTTATTTCACTTTAAATGATATAATTACATTATTGCTTTTGAAAGTTTAATTATTCTCCCTGCAAGTTCTTTTCTCTCGTTTAATGTAGATTCTGGTAAATGTACGCGTGCTTCTGTTGGAAATCTTGTTTTCGTGGACAAGTTGAAACTCTCTCCACGAGGTCATTCTGATGGGGGTTATCGCAGTAGGTCAGAGTGCTGACGTCAGTGTTGAAACGAGTGCATCTGCTACAGTTGTCTTGTTGACCACATCTTACTTATCTGGGCAAATTGCAAAACCCATACTCAACACGCTCAAAGCTTTGCTCCTTGGTGTAGGAAACTCAAGAAATGAATCCTATTGATTTAATATGTTTTTGGATTAAGCTTTACCACAATCCAGCAATAAACTAAAAGCTCATACCATATTATAAATCAGTAACAGGTGTAGTTTTTGTAATCATTTCATAAAACAATATTATTAATCAAGATCGAGTTCACCTATATGTTACAAAATGGGTGTACAAATACACTATTTCATACATATACGAATTATTACATGGTCATTCTTTTGTTATCACTAGATAACGCTTTTGTTTAGTCAGTGTCGCCAACTATATCTCGTAAATAGCTGAAAAACAATTTATTACACATTACAGTAGAGTAACAATCAAAATGGCACTCTCTTTAAATTTGACAACTGTGTTTTTCAATTGTTCTTTTAATAATTAATGTATTTTCTCCAGAAGAAAGGTTATGTGTTAATGTTAAAAATAAAAGTGAAATTTATTTCCGATTACAAGATGGTTTTGTGTTATGACAAAAAGGGAAGATCGAAATAACATAATTATTAGGTTTCATTTTCCTTAGTTGGCAGTAGTACTAAGTCGAACTAAACTAATGGAAATTAATTAATATATTTTATGCTATTTTTTATATAATTTAAAATTTTCTGATAAAATCTTTGAGATATAGCATTTAAATTCATATTTTATTTATGAAATAGTCCTCTTGTTCCGCTCGAGAATTTATCGGTTAGGTCAGAGGTCTTATGATATTACTTGTGATGAAATACCAATAATCTGAGCTCTAAAGATGACCACACCCTCATCAGATTGTCTTCCGTGTCTGTAACGACACTAGCGCCATGAATACCCCTAGTGGGGAACGCCCACTGAGGTTCTGCTCAACCATCCGCCGAGGGGCCGTGCTATTCCAGCCTTCTTTGAACCGCTTAAACTAGACTAGACTACCAGATGGCAGGCTGAGAACAGCCCGAGGTGTGTCATTCGTGTACCTGCCCTTTTAGGGCTTAACCACTGTATGACGGGATTAGGATGTTGTAGGATGGCTGGTGAAGAATGGGGATTGTGGGTTAATAGGAGGTAGCATAGGTTTATGCTCCTCGTCGGGTGTTAGTTTCAGTGTGCAACTACCGTTGGGCACTGCTGATGGGTGGTCCAAATATGGATATTTGGCGAAAATTTTTGACTTCCAATCTTCTCTTGGAAGGACTGTAAGGAGCTCAGCTTGCGCTGTTGATGGGGTGAACCGCTTAGATGCTGCGAGTTCCTGAACTTCATCCGTTCCTCTATAACAGGCGTATCAGTAAGCAAAAGAGTGGGAGGGTAACAACTGCTCCCTCATCACATTACGGAACAAACTCAGTATGTTCAAGTTGAAGCATTACCCTCATTACACCGTTGTTTCCACGTACAAATACACGACACATTATAACACTAAAAATCTAATGTGTTACACTCACATTACTTTCTCTACTCTTGTACCATTATTACAAACTCTTATTCTTCTATCTTCTTCATGTTAGTTGAGATAAACATTAGCAGAAATTATCTTATTGCTCGTTTTCTTGCACGTGCAACGGGAATATGGGAATAAAGTAGACTTTGGGCGATAGTCAAATCTTTTAAAGCTTCCAATCCGTTCTGTTTGCACGCCTAACCTATAAAAAATGAATAGCGATGTTCCATTTGACAGAAGTATAAGTTCTCTAGAACTTATTTAAATAATAAGGAATATCTCCGAAATGATTCACTCTACAAAAAAAAAAAAAAAAAAAAAAAAAAAAAAAAAAAAAAAAAAAAAAAGTTCGAACTTAAATTGTGTTTTAGCGAGATCTGTATTTTTTGTGCAGTAACATTTTGTCTATCTCTATGGTTTACGGGACTACATAGGCTATAGACAGAAAATTCAAGATGTGCATGCCATTTGTCATCAAAATATCTCAAATACATGGCATTTTAATCAAAACCGTTAGAGCCATTTTCAAGAAAATCAAAATTTTCGAAACATTTTCCATGTAAAGGGTAAGTGTGGGGCTATTTTCTTCAAAATATTCGTGTCGCATCCTTGAAAGACAAACTTAAATACCAACTTTGGTTTTTAACCGATTTTTCGTTTTTGAATTATGCTGTCCATAGACTGAAACACACACACACACACACACACACACACACACACACAAACACACACACACACACACACACACACACCTTTTTATAAAAACGTGTTTTAGATTCTGGGAGTCTCAAAACAAGTGTTTCCGGTGAAATCTTGTTATCGAATTTTGGTGTGGACTACAAAGCTTGCTCCATTTACTGTAAATATTCGTACACAGTCGAGAAAGTAAAATACTGTGACTGCGGGCAAGGCGCACAACAAAGGACGGTCGGGTCCAAGCTGCTTCACACCACATACTAGTTGGCAAGGCTATGAGCCATATCGGAAAGAATGTGAAATTGTCCAGCTTTTACATGAGCTTATCGCACAAACAAGGCTCGACATTCGGTGTCTCATATATCGGCAGGGGCAAGAATTCATATATTTGTGTTTTATCACTGACTATACGCTAAGTTACTATTGTTTCACTCTCCTAATAAACAAGATAAGAAGCGATCGTAGCGCTTGACTACCAAGATCAATACGCCTAGTCGCTTTGCCAAGTAGTACCAGGCCGGCGAGCAAACAAGTGAATGACAACAATCAAGCGGCAACACGAAAGGTTTCGGAACTTTCGATAGGCATCTGGCGGCCGGCGTGTTTGTGGAAGTCGAGAAAGGTTTATGTTACATCATACTCGCTATATAAGGAGGCGAGGAAATAGCAGATGTAAGAGTTAAAGACATGAGTCCATTAGTGTGTCAGTGAGTACGAGACAGCTGTGTGTGTGTGTGTGTGTGTGTGTGTGTGTGTGTGTGTGTGTGTAACTGTCGTGAAAGATACGTCGCGTCGAAGTGAAGAAGCTTTAAGGAACGTCGAGTGATTGCATCATAGTATATGAGAGACAGAGAAAATGAAGAAAGAGAGTGAAAGGACGGAGTGGAGGCTACGAGAAGAAAACAGTTGAGTTGCAATATCACGAAAGGCTCGAGTGCTGTAACGTGAGTAGAGGACAACGGTGTATTTGTGCAAAGGTTTAGGGCACAATAAAGTGACAAAAAAGTATTTGGTCTAATTTTTTTATTGTCACGCTGGTGTCAGGAGTGGGGTTCTTCAAACTGCCATTTTGTTTCAATACTCTTAGTTTTCCAGGGAGTTTCAAAACATGTATTTCCAGTTTACTCTGTTTATCGAATTGCTGGATGGAATACAACTCCTTCTCTGCCTACTGCGTATGAGGCAGGGAAAGTAAAAAGGGAAACATACTTAGCAGACACGAGTATATGTATATGTAGATCCAACAGAAGTGCGATGTGCTGCTAAATGCAGAAACGGCGCCACAAAGTGCCGTGTTAGACAAAGCTTTGATTTGTGTTATTTTTGTGAACTAGGCAGCGAACCACATCTCAGACGTAAAAGCGAGAAAACCATGGCACACTCAGCAGCTATTAATGTGCATTAATATATTCTACACTGCACATTTTCTTTCCGTACTTTGCAGCCATACTCATAATTTATTCCTTTTTGTGCAGCGACCGTAAAACTTATGACGCCATTTGATGACATTAGAATGTTCTCCGTTAAACAGCAGAAAAAAAACAATGTTTCGTAATTCACTGCTTAAAGCGTTTACCATATTAATGCCTAACAAAAGCCTGAAACAACATACAACATATAAAAACTAAACAGAGGACGGATTTTTACTTTCTCTACTACGTTTAGTAAGTAGGGAAAGTGTTGTGTTCAGCCCAAAGATTCGATGTCGAAATGTCACCGGAAGTATGGGTTTGGAGACAGACACCCTGAATCAAAAAAAGGATGTTTAGAAAAAGGGCCATGCGTGCGCGTTTGTTTATGTCTGTGTGTGAACATTACTGAAAAACGAAAAGTCCGTTTAAAACCGAAGTTGGTATTTAAGTTTAATACTGTGACAAAATGACAAAATCCGTGTGGTTACTTTTCTAATGTGTTCTAAAATTTTATCACAAATAGAGAGTTTTCTTCCCGTCATTATCTAACAGAGTCTACAGTCTTTCGTGTTATCACAACTTTTACTTCTGTAATCTTGCTCAGACCTTTCAGCGTATATCTTCACTTTCTCCGTCTCTAATACTCACTACGGCGCACGTTGTAATCTTCTTCACGACGACCGATGTATCTTTCGCAACTATACACACGCGCACAGCTGTCTCACACTCACTGACAGACTGCGCGACTCACACTCAACTCACTGCTGTTTCCTGGTCACCTCATATAGTGGGGATGACGTCACACGGATCTTTCTCAACTTCTACAAACACACCGGTGATCACGTGACCAGATCTTTCTTGAAAAAGCTCCTTTCGTGTAGGCGTTTCCATTGTTATTAGTTGCGTACACACAAACAAAAGCGCGAAGCAGCCCGACCTTAAACGCCTTTGCCCACTCACCGGCCTGGCATGTGATGTGAAATAGCTTAGCCCCGACAGTCTTTTGTTTCGTTCCGTGCCCGGTGTCACAATACCTTTCAAGGATGCGACACGAATATTTTAAAGAACATTCCTCCACTTTAAACTACTTTTTACATGGAATTTTTTGAAAATTTTGATTTTCTCAAAAATGGCTTTAACGAATTTGATTGAAATGCTAAATGTTTAAGACATTACTATGGCAAACGAAACATATATTTTGAATGTTCTGGCTATTGCCAATGTAGTCCTGTTTACTCTTGATGACTTTGCAGAACTGATAAGTGACAAGAAATAGAGCAGATCTTACTATACAAGAAATGTAGATCTCTTTAAAACAGGCAATTTATGTCAAATGATCTCTTTTGTAAAATGAACCATTTCGGAAATATTCCTTGTTTATTAATTTTGCAATATTCATAGACCGTTGTCACATGGGAGGTTGTTATTCAATTTTTATCTCTTGGTCATGCAAAGAGAACGGACTTTCAAGGTCATCATATAGCGATCACTGTTATACATTTGACTATCACTTAAATCCTATTATGTTCCCTTTGCACCTACTAGAAAATTAACAATATATTTATACAAATGTTTATCGTACATAGAGTAATAAATATTTTTAATAATAGTTTGTGTAAGAGTAGAGAAAGTCATAGGAGTACAACACATATCTTTTTTTGGAGACTCTCAAAATGTGTATTATGGGTGAAATTTCGGTGTCAAAAATTTGCGTGGAATGCAGAGAAATAAATATATCCCCTGAAGTGCTCGTAAGTAATTAATAACTATTTTACTGCATAGGAAAGTTTTGGAAGAGCGATTTGCAGGTATAGTAATGAGGCAAGAGAGAAGCCTAAAACCTGGTCTTTAATTCTAATCGCAATAATTTATCACGTTGGGAAACATTCCAGCGATAACGAAAGTTGGAAAATTATCTCATCACTCCAGCTGGCACTGGCAGATTTGGCAAGCACCTTTTGTTTGCGTAGGATAGTGATTATAAAGAGAAAAAGTGTTTTTCTGTCTCAGTGAAAAGAAGGAAGAGGTCTTGAGCACGCAGGTGAGAGAGCTACATAACTTGGACCTTCTGCTCTGGCAGCGCTAGGCTCACACGAGAAATAAAACAAGAAAAAGCTTAGCATCCTATACACCTTTCAACGGTTTGGTAAGATTAATTTGGTGCCATTTCTTTCAAACATCCACGCTTGATGTTCGTTAGCTATCTCTCTCTCTGTTACACACTGCTAAAAATAGATGGATAAGAAGTGTCCAAAATGCGCCTCCTCTGTCCTGACTGCTTGTTTATACAAGATGAAAGAATCTCACGCCTTCTAAATGTTACTGTTCCCATCTCCTGCGGTCCTGGTTCCATACGAGTAAGTAGATGGCAGTGGTTCTTTAAATACAGATTCATCCTCTATAACACCATTACCACCTACCACTAACATTAGTACTACAATTACCATCACTACCACTAATCTAATGTTACAATCACCAGCACTAACACTAGCATTAGTACTACAAGCACCACCTCTATCACTGACACTAATACAACCACCAGCACTAACACTAGTAGTACAACCACGTCACCAACACTAACATTAATACAACTACCACCACTACCACTAACCTAATACTATAACCACCAGCACTACCACTAACATTAGTAGGAAACAGTTGAAAGTGGCATCATATGGGTCCAGAAGATGTGTTATGCAGCATGTTTTCAAGGTTAATTCAAGATTTAGGATTTCTCAGAATAATTTTTCTTGAAAATATTAATCATCAGTACCGCGGGCACAAGTGTGAGTATTAGCAACAATTTGTATCTTGTTTTTACTCAATAATATTTCAAGTACAATCGAACCACGAAACACGGCCACCTACAATATCTGTGGCCTGCCATATCCTAGCGGGTTGAAAACATTATTGGCCAAAGCGGAGAACAACTGCCGCGCAATCATGAAGCTTCAATTATTCAAGGCCGCCAACAGAGCAATCTTAACCCAACTTAACGTTTGAACCTAACCCAAAGAAAACCTTGACATCTAGTACACAGCCTATTATGCGTCAGTTATGCTAACTCCTTCGAAGTTACAGTTAAAGACTGCAATGGCAATAAGTAAACTAACCGATGCAAGTAACATTCGGTATATATGCAATTCCAGAATATGTGTCTATCTCTCAAGTGTCAAATTGTCCGAATATTTAACATCAAAACACACTATAATACAAGTTAACAATACATCTTGCCAACTAAGACCACTAATAACACCAAGTAAGAAGGTTGTACTCTCAAACGTGTGGCCCGTCATACCTTATGATACAATTCTTAAGGCATAAAATGAATATGGAGTCAAACCAGTGTCCAGTATTACCTATATGAGGGCAGGAATCAACGAACCTGGGTTTTCCCATATCATAAGCTTTTGAGACAAATGTATGTCCCCCCCAGATGATCTTGCAAAGTTACCTCCTAGCTTTAACATAAACTGCGAGGGTACAAACTATTTACGCCATTTCCGACAAACCCACCTGTTTTTATGCAAACAAGAAGGGCACCTTGCTAAATACTGCAAGCATGATTGTAATCTGCCACGCGAAGATACTAACATCGATTTAGCACAGTCCCCAGAGCTAATTCCAGTACCTAAGAAAGTTAATAGGTTTCAAACAAAGGAACTTAAAGGTACACCACCATCTTCCAGTGAGGAAGAGAATACAAACAAGGAGAAACATGCTTCGGTACCAAAAACCTAACCTAAATGTTAACACAGCAGCAAAGGAGCCTGGCATTTTTAATCTAAAACGCTCTGTCCCAGCTTCCCTCTACGACGAAACTTCCAGATAAACTGCTGATAAAATACTATCACTAGCTGATCCGCTCGAACTCACAGAAGATCATTCTGAGGAACGTGATGTTGAAGAACAGGTTGAATCTGAGACAAAACATACTGTTAAAAATGCAAGAAGAACAGAAATAATAACTTCGTATGCAGAATTATTGAAGACGATCAAATCCATCATGGAAACAAAGCCTCACAGCTTTTCTCTCAATTTCCTCCAACTCAAAAGTTTTATTGAAAACATTGTAGGCAACACTGATTTAGGTATAGTGGCTCTCCAATACACGAACGATCTAGAAGCTCTTTTAAATACACCCAAAAGACTTCATCTATACTATTCAGCACGTAAAATGAAAATCAGGAGTACTTCTGCTTACCGCCCTTAATTCCACAGGATATAAATGAATGGAAAGGATAATTTTACAGGTTACAAGTTATCTGACCTTTATTCCACATACAGTATAACTCGACGGATCTGGAACTCCCCAAGAGGTCAAAATTCTTTTCAATATAATAAGTAAGCAAGGTATGGATACCCTCTCACCAGGGTATCACAGGAAATGACCGATGAAGCCGCCAAGAGACTCGTGCAACATACTAGTGAATGTAAAAAATAACCTCAAGAACCTCAATTATTTCGTTTGCTTATCACATTATTTTATTACATTATTGTTATTGTATTGTTGACTTGTTTATACTTGTGTATGCCAAGACATCGACGTCGCGATATGACCTGGTAGTTAAAGCGACAATAAGTAATTAATATTAACATTAGTACTACAACCACCACCTCAATCACTGACCCTAATACTACAACCACCAGCACGAACACTAGTACTCCTAGTACTGCCACTATTAAAGGGGATCTGCGACGATTCTTGTGTGTAACTCACTCCTCTGCTCGTTGCCTGACCTCCTTATATAATGAGGATGACTTAACACGGACCTTTTACGAACTTCTACAGATACAGGGACCGCCGGCACTTCTCGAATAATCTAGAATCTTTGTGTTGGCGCTTTAATTGTTGTCACCTATTTGCTCGCGTGAGTGTTGTGACGTAGCTTGACCTCGAGCGCCTTTGTTGCACATACCGCCAGTGCTGTGAGGTGGTCCGGCCTCGAGTCTTTGCTCTTGCCGCTGCCGTGGGTCGGCGTCACAGCATGTTCAAATGAACATAGTGCAATCATAAATTCATCTATGAACACACCAGAAGGAAAATAATATTTTACGAAGATAATAGTTTGTTACTTGTAAGATGCGTAGAGGACTTATTTCTGACATAGTTTCGGTAATAACTATGGGACATCACACACAGTTTACAGATAATTAAAGGAATATTCCGAGCAGCTTTTTCAGATGTGAAGTAACTCGACAACGTTGCGTTGATGTTGGTCAGGGTATGGATGTAACAGGTTGGTCGCTTGCAAGGTGGTGTAATGTTTTGGGAGGTAACAATTTTGATTGGGCTACACTCGCACAGTAAACATGGAAGAACGCGGCATAGTATTTGTTTACGTTCACGAGACACCACGCTGCGGCGTTTGTTTATACACTGATCTAGTGAAAGTGACACCCACACAATCTGCATTGTTGCCAGTTTGTTTTCGACAAAACTAAAATATCTCCGCAGGAAATGGTCAGAGACCAAAACGTAAGATACAAAATGTGTTCCAAATACCGAGGTCTACCATTGGTTTAAATTAATGTAACGACTTCCCTTGCATTTAGTATACCGTGTGGAAGGTACTACTTCGGCCATATGTTAACTAGGAATTCTATATGATGAGCGTAACAAGTATATCTAGAACATTTATTGTCAATAAACAATCCCTTCGACCAAAAAAGAAAAAAAAATAATAATTTGTGTCAAATATTTGGAGCCATCTAGCTTCTTGACGAATTGATAGAAATAATTTACTACTTCACTGTCACGCAAACATTGTGTGAACAATGTTCTGATGCACTTCTATCTTAATTTGAATGAATATAGCCACAGTTTAATGTTAATATGACGATGCCCAATCTCTCTTAGAAATTAAACTTTGCATGACACTTCAACATTAAATTGTGATTCAATTCATTCGAATTAAGGTAGAAATGCAGTACATCATTATCCACACAATGTTTGTGCGACAGTTAGTGAAATAATAAACCATTTATATCCATTCGTTAAGAAGCTAGATGGCTCCAAATGTTTGACACAAATTATTTTTTTCGCCGAAATGATTCTTTATTGACAATAATTATATTGCACATATTTGTTAGACTCATCATGTGGGATCCCTGGTTAACGTATGGCCGAACAGTACCCGGTATATTGTAAAACCGCTGTTCGGAATCACCTCAACCTCACATATACAAATTGATGGAATGGTAGAGGTGGATCAGTTTCATGGGCAGCACGATCGCCAGATCTGATACTTCTCGATTCTGTGGAGTGCTATGAAGGGTATGGTGTACGGCACTCCTGTAACGTCAGCGTAGGATCTTATGGCTCGAGTCCACGGAGCGATTGAAAATCTTCAAAGACAAGCGTACGTATTGGGTCATGTGCCTGAGGTTCACCACCACCGATATAGGCTCTGCAATGACGTAGTAGGAGGTACACAGTTCGAAACCCATTTGTAATGTATGTAGACAGCTCGGTATGTTACTGATGTTGGGTTTACTGGCGAAATGTGAACGCACACCAATCTCACACTTCGATGCGTTACAGTGTCCAAACCGTGCACCTCCTATTTGAAAATCCACCAGTTTAGCATCCGATGCAACATATAAGCGTTGTCCGTGTTTTTTTTTTTTGGGACGCCCTGTATTCTGCATGCGAATAAGTATAATTTTGAATTTAAAACTTAATTATGAAGCATATTTTTATATATAATATTAGTTTATAGGACATATTGTTTCTTTGTTAGATTAACAGATTCATATATTTTGTAACAAAATACGCAGTAACGTAGTTATTAAATCTTGAAAACTTATTTCACAACACCTGTAAGTTATTGTATGTAGCCTAACTCCTCAAATATTCTCTATTGAAACAGATATTTTGCTCTGTTGCACAGACCTATCGCTCTGGGACAGACATTTTCTAATATGTCACGTCTCTTCTAATAAACAAAGTAACAAATATGTGGTTGCACTGCTAACTTTTTTCCCCTCCTTCTAGCACCTCTTGGGTAGACACCATTGTCATATGTCTACTTTTAGCAGTGTTTAAAATACTAATGCACATGTTCTCTTTACCCCTCTCCCCCTGTTTAACAAGTAACAGGGGCCGGATTTTAATAACCTAAAAAATATTAAAAAATATGATGTGTTGCACTCGCATGGCTTCCTTTACTTATGTACAAAATATTCTTACAAACGCTTATCTTTACCTCATGTTAATCGAGATAAACCTTTACAGATATTATCTTATTACTAATTTTCTTGTAGATGCAATCGGAATATGGAAAATACAGTAGGGTTTAAGTGACAGTCAAATGTTTTAAGAGCTATATGATATCTGAAATTTCGTTCCCTTTATAAGGCCAAGCCATAAATAAATAATAATCACCTCCTAAAAGAATTGAAAACGTTATAGATCTTTGTGCAATTATTTCATAAAAATGTGTGGAGATAAATAAAATTAATTTATTTGTCACTTTGAATTTAAAGTCACCTGTGCGAAGCAGGGCAGTCACCTAGTAATTTGTAAATATTTCTATTTGAGCTCAGGGAGCCATTAGAAGTGAATCTACTGTTCATTTACAAAAATAAAGATATGTGTTTGTATCAAATCGTACATTCTGTACTAATTATATTCAATATTTTTAATTGTTTCATTTGTATAGTCTCCTTTAATATTTTTGGTCATATCGAGGACTTTGACTTGAGAAACAATTGACGGTGTTATTGCTCGCTGAACTTTAGGGTTTCTTAATGTTGATTTTTAGCATTAAATACACTCATATTCGCCCCCACATTCATACTTCCAGACTGTGTGGGGATAGGGAATTATTTTGGTTAAAGAAACTTTCCCAATCCCAACCGGTAATCAAACTCGGGACGTCTGGGTTAAGAAGCCAGAACCCTGACCACTTGACCACATGGGCAGTCCAGTGTAAATTAATTGTGAACTAAACACGAACATGTATGCTATTTGTGTACCCCCGCTATTAACCAGATATCCCAGTTACGTTTGAGTATTGAGATATATCCGAGTTCATATGACGTATTTTCCTTCCTACTTAACCAGATTGATGCCTTGCCGCTACCTGCATTACGACTAGGTGGGTGTGGTTTACAGTGTCTGATTGGATATTGTATCATTTACAGCGACGTTTGTTTGCTAAGCATTCAAGTTATGGCAGAACATCGTATTGTAACAAAATCGGCAAATTCTCGTTAGTTTTTCTAACAGTTTATTCTCCTTTAAATTTTAGTACCTACGTATGCACAATTACCTTCTTGTTGCTAACACACTTTATGAAGTTCTTTACTAATACAATTCACAGTTGTTCTTCGGATAATCTTCCTCAGTCTTTCAATGTCTTTCTCCAGTTTCACTGTCTCTTATATCTGGACTATTACGATACAATCACTTGACGACACATACATACTCACTGACAGGCTGGCCGATGCACTCTCGTAACTAAAAACTAACTGTGCACAATGACTTAAGATACCAAAAACTGACTCTAGCTCTACACCTGACTGAACTGCTCAGTGTCTGTCCTGTTTATACTGGAGCCGGCGTGATGTAATCTTCTTCGAGTGCTTTCCTTGCGCACGTGTGCAGGACTCAGCATGACTCAGAAGCTTCTAGAGCTTGCCGGACACTACGGTGTTATCACACTGTCACACACACAGTCGCTAGTTGTCCTGCAGCCTCTGACCTCCTTTGTGCTTTTAGTCATTATTATGGTCACGCACATACATAGCCGCTCGCCGTATCCAAGGTCACCCGGCCTCCTCTTGTCCGTAAATTGTTGAGCGACCCAATACTATGGATCTTATGCCTGTAGTCTACTTATTTCGTCTTCTCTAAATTGGGTTATTTTCTGTTAGAGAAATTGTTCCTTGTCCATCGTTTTCTTGTTTCGTCTGAGGTTTCTCAAAGTGACACTATTCATTTTTACGTAAGCGATGGTTAGTATTATACCTCACTGATGGCCTCAAAAAATAAAATATGTTCGGGTGTGAAAGATACAATATATCGTTCAGTTTCAGTTACTTACTTTGTGCCTCACGAGGTTCATGGCTGTGAGAGGTATTCTGTTCACGAGTCGTACCTGTGATATCAGTCTTCATATATGCTTTACAGTCTTTTTACACGTCCATCACTGAAATACGCCAATTAGAGTTCGATGGAAACGAAATTTGCACGCCTCTATAGCACTACTTGCTTTCGTTTCTCAATGAACATCGTTGTAGCCCTACTCCACCCTCCACTATAACCAATCAAGTACATGTATACCACTGGTATGTTTTAGGCTTAGTCATGTATCCGCAACTTAGATGTTTCATGCTGCACCTACAGTGGACCCATCCGCAACTAAGATTACTGTCTGTTCACCAGCTCATGGTCTTAGGGGATTGAAGGGGAGAGGAGAGACATCCAGCAGTGTTATCAGCAGAGCCCGAATGTTCATAACCTAAAAATGTTAGAAATATGCAAGCAGTTATGAACGTAAAAATGATAAAATATGACGATAAATATGACCTAAAAGTTTGGGTGCTTTTTCGAAATCTCCAAAAATTCAACATATTTAAATTAACATTATATTGAAAATCTACTTTAAAAATCTAGCACACTCAATCACAATTAATGTTAATTTCTTGTTACATTTTGAATTTATTTAATTGCTCGATCCAGAGCTAACCTTCAGCTCCGCATAGAGTGAAATAAATGTCACATTTTGAAGGGTGATCAGAAATAATTACAAAATGTCAATGTTTTCAAAAAAGAACGATGAAAGCAATTGACCTTGACAGAAAACCTAATAACAGTCATACTAAAGCGTTCGTGCTTTCTTTGCATCTGTCACTTCCTATGTGTCTGTCTCTTTGTATACAATACAGCTTATCCTCCGAATCCGCGGAACATACAGTTCTAAGAAATACAATTCTAAGAAATATTATATTAGGAGATGTGAAAAATCGGTCTTTAGGAGACTGCAAGCACATATGTTAAACTGGAATAGAAATGCATTTAAAAATATGACAAAAATACAAACATGTAAGAGAAAATATGACTATAATATGAAAAATTACAAAAACGTTAAAAAACCAAAATATGACTTCCCATGAGAAGACCATAATTTTAATCACCATTGATAAAATCGTGCTTAGTTCATATTTTCCGGGGAAAAAATCACAAACAAGACTATGACATTTCATAAACTTCCGAGCAAACGTTGCTCTGCTGGTCACGTTGCCAACTTAACTGAAATGCTATTCGCTGCTAATTTCTGTTGATTTCAGTTGTAAAATCCAACTTGTCACTAGTTGTATGTCGGAAGTAATGTTAAAAGTAATGTAGAAGCAGGTATTCGTCCACTTAGGAGTGTTATGAAGTCTGCTATGATAATGTGGTTGCAGAACAAAGGGGTTCGGTGTGACAGTTTTATTATAAAACAAAGCTATATAGGGTGATTAAAATGAAAACCTAAAGGGGCACTTAAAGCGGACAGATTTTTGGTTTCATTAAGTCGCACTGTCGTTCACATGTGTGATCTCAATTCCACAGAACTAACTTGGGCTAAGGAAAATGAATACTTAGAAAAATGTAACATTACTTATTCTTACAGGAATTGCACGAAATAATGCTCGAGGGTATGTCATTTGAGGCCGAAACAGACTGGCAGGGTTTTTGAAAAACATAAAAAAGGCAGAAAATGATCAATGAGAGAAAGACGGAATAGTTGAAAACATAGTTTACATTTTATAAACTAAACATAACCTATAAACTGAAAATAACAGTTAAATTCTGCTATTTTGAGCGAGTTCTTTGCTTTAATCTAGCGTGAATACACAGTCCAAGCTTGGTACCATTATCGCAAGCGCGATTAGAAGCACGACTCCTGCTTCAGATATCGCTGTTTATCTGGAATTATTTACTGACGTACTGACTTGCTGCATTCCTGCCAGGGACCATGAGCTGGTGAACAAACTGTATGACCAAGTGGATAACTAACTCAGGAGGTACTTGTAACTATTCATTTTCAAGTACGATTGTAGATGTTTACCAAAGCTTGTTTGCATTTGTTGTCTCGTATTTCCCAGCGTTTTGGCTTGCACCATCATTGTGATTAATCCTATAACACTGGTATGCAAACGTTTTTTCTGAGCCCTGAATTTTTTTAGATATAATCATAGTCAAAACAATTAAATTGAGCACGGAGGATCTTCATAAAATCACAAGGAAAGGCCAAGAATACACTACCTATTGTATTTATAGATAAAACCATAATATCGGGACATCGTTGGTGTTCACTAGCACACACATTAAAAACACCTCAGCAGGTACACAAAACGTGTATATACTTACTGAAGGAGCACTGTAATCCATCTGCAGGCGCCACTGAATTGACAGTTTCTAAATGTTATTTCAGACTATTGTAATAAGAATATAAGGAAGGGTAGCGAATTAGGCTCCACTTCACCACACTCCCGCTAGGCCAGATACTTGCCAACCACTGCAGCCCTCCGTGTTCACACATTGTTACGATTCTATGACTGCAAATGTAAAAATAACTTTACTAAGAAACAAAAATATACATTGTAGTACTCCTTTATGCCCATATAACATAAAACGGCCGCTCCGTGGCCGAGTGGTTAGACCACTTGACTATTACAAAGCGACTCGGGTTCGATTCCAGGCGTCTGCATGTGGGGTGTGTGGTACAGGGGCGGATTTTCTCCGGGTCTCCAGTTTCCCCTGCCATCATTTAACGAATTTCTCCATCACCTTCCCTATCATTTTTCGCCATTATTTCATATCATACACTTCCTCGCTCTCATACCAGGCTTCGGGCTGATCTCCTATCTGGTTCCTCTGTATGATCCAGTCCGGTAACCAAGACCGCATATACCCGCCGGGAGAGCTCGGGGCGCTGACCACGTCCCACTCTCCACCACTGAACCCCACTCATGGCGCCTATAGTGAGCAGAGGTGGGGGATCCAGCGGCCGGGCGGTAGGCCCATAGTCTCACCGGACATAACAAAATACCACGAAGGTAATCTAAAATGTTGAAATCCGTTACTCGGGTTTTTTAGTGCTAAAGTTAATGTTTTTATTATAATAATGACCCCAGTTCTTGAAACATGTGGATGATGGAGAGATTTTATTACTAGTTTTGGGTTGAGGATAGGTAAATATACAATAATCACCCATTACTTGATCAGGGTAAAAAAGTTGCCAACTTACCAAGTTACCAACCGTCATTTACTATCAACATACGAAAATATTTAGATTTTGTGAGAATTAATACCTTACCTTATGATTGCTTAAAAAGCTATAGGAACGCCTTCAGAAAAATATGGACTCATAAATATTGTCACCGCGCCCGCCGCATCTGATTGCCTGCACTGGGGAGGGGGGATCCAGCCAGTCGCCTACCTGGCCTAACGACCAGCCTTGAGGAGGGAGCAGTGTCGCCCATCGTATTATTGTCGGCACTACCGCAAAGGAGCCGAAGGGAAGAGACAGAGAATGGCCGCATTGTTGGGGCGCTTCCCGAAAGAGAGAAAGAGATAGAGACTTCTGGAATTGTCTGCTTTGTATTTGACCGCAATAATAACTGAAATTTCCTGAAGTTTCGAGAACAGTGCCTGGGAGATATAAATAGCGGTAAAGTGTGAGAAGGGACAGTTCTTTTTGTGTTACTAATTCGGAGCCGTGCTGTTGGAGAATCGGAAAAGACTTTCTTGCTGTTGCAACGAGTTTACAAAGTGACTGTTTACGGAAATAAAAGTGTTTCTTTATCTCGACTCCATCTGTCTTCTTTAATTTACATCCACCAAAGTCACAATATATTTGAAATATTTGAACTGTGTTGATTCTCTATTTATCAGGGAACGAAGCTATGTTTGGTAAGCACAGCAAATGATGCACTTACTGTAATTTTCTGCACTACAGTAAAATGATAAAACATCGTATTCCACCCTAAAATTCGATACCGCAATTTTACCAGAAATACATGTCGTGAGACTCACTGGATCCAAAAAGACCATTTCTAGAAAACTCTGATGTGTTACACTCGCATGACTTTCTCTACTCTTGTACAAACTATTTGTACAAATTCTTATTCCTATATCCTCTTCGTGTTAGTTAAGATAAACATTTGTATAAATTATCTTATTGCTTATTTCCTTGTAGGTGCAAGGGGAATATTAGAATACAGAAGGCTTTGAGCGATAGTCACATCTTTTGAAGCTTTGAGATTCTCTTCTCTTTGCACACTTACCATATAAAAAAAATGAACAACGATGATCCATTTTAAATTTTCCGAAACTCACACACATAACAAGGCATATCTCCGAAATGGTTAACCCTACAAGAAAATTTATTCAGACATAAATTGCGTATTTTAGCAAGATCTACATTTTTGTATATTATGATTTGGTCTATCTCTAATGGTTTACCAGTTATGCAAAAGTCGTCCAGAGTAAATACGACTACAGGGGCTATAGCCAGAAAATTCAAAGTATACATTTTATTTGCCATAAAAATATCTCAAACATATGACATTTTAATCAAAAGCGTCAGAGCCATTTTCAAGAAAATCAAAAGTTTTGAAAAATTTTCCATGTAAAGGGTAGTTTAGTGTGGGGCTATTTTCTTCAAAATCTTCGTCTCGCATCATTGAAAGACATTAAACTTAAATACCAACTTTGATGTTTAACCGACTTTTCGTTTTTGAGTTATGCTGTCCACAGACTGACACACAGACTGACACACGGACTGACACACGGACACAGACTGACACACAGACACACGCACGGAACTTTTCTAAAAATGGTTTTTTTGGATTCAGGGGGTCTCATAACATATATTTCCAGTGAAATCTCGACATCGAATTTTTGGGTGGAATACAATACTTCTCTACTTACCAGTAGAGAAAGTAAAAGGGGCTGTGTGTGTGTGTGTGTGTGTGTGTGTGTGTGTGTGTGTGTGTGTGTGTGTGTGTGTGTGTGTGTGTGTGTGTACAACATAACTCAAAAATCTTATGTGTTACACTCACATGACTTTCTCCACTCTTGTACTAACTATTCTTACAAACTCTTATTACTCTATCTTCTTCATGTTAATCGAGATAAATTTTGTACAAATTATCTTATTATTAATTTTCTTGTAGGTGCAAGGGGAATACAGTAGGCTTTGAGCGATAGTCAAATGTTTTAAATCTGGTCGCTTTATGAAGGCTTTGAAATTCCGTTCTCTTTGCACGCTAAGATATAAAAAAGTGAATAACGATCTTCCATTTAAGAAAAGTTTAAGTATTGCGAAACTGACACAAATAACATGGAATATCTCCGAAGTGGTTCACTCTACAAAAAAAAAAAAAAAAAAAAAAAAAAAAAAAAAAAATCATTTGGACATAAATTGTGTGTTTTAAGGAGATCTACATTTCTTGTACAGTGAGATTTGGTCTATCTTTTACGGCTTGCAAAAGTCATCAAGAATAAACAGGACTGCGTTGGCTTTAGCGAGAAAATTCAAAATATACATTTTATTTGTCATAAAAGTATCTTAAACGTATGACATTTCAATCAAAATCGTTGAAGCCATGTTTGAGAAAATCAAAATTTGGAAAAAATTTCCATGTAAAGGATACTTTGGGGTAGATGAATTTTCTTCAAAATGTTCGTGTAGTATACTTGAAAGACATTAAACTTAAGTACCAACTTTGCTTTTTAACCAACATAACATATAGCCAGTCTTGCTATACGACAGGTAAATCTACAACTAACAAAATGAAGACAAGGCTGTAGTATGATGTGTAAACAGATGTGACTCAAATTGCATTCTGCTGGCGTTACTACACCAAAATGGAGGCAAGATTATCATTTGAGCAGCAGAAAGCAATTTTGAAGTGGTATTGGTATGTTGTTGAAGTTAACAGCAATGGAGACGCGTGTAGAGAACAGAACCACCAACACGAATAACAATTGCAACACATTCGAGACAAATTGGAGACTCGTGGTACTTTAGGCAATGTTCTGAGAGAACTCGCACAGCAACAAGCGCCGGGTCCTCGGCTATGGTTTTGGAACGTTTTGATCAGTCACCGTAGAAATCTTAAAGCAGATTAGCAGAACCAGCGTAGCTCGTGTTATTAAAACTGCAAAGTTGAAAGTTTTTATTCCAAGACTGTTGCATGCATTAAATGAAGAAGACCCTGATGGGAGATCACAGTACTTTGAGTGGTTTTGGAACATGTTGCAAGAGGATGAGGCCTTTGTAGGGGAAGTTGTTTGGTTCGATGAGGCACAGTTTAAGTTGAACGGAAATGTCAAACAATCCACATGTTTTTGTGGAAAAGGCTGTTAATTTACCTGGAATTAATGTTTTTTATGGTTTGTCATCTAGGGTTCTAATTTGACCACTCTTTTTTGATGGAACAGTAACTGGCCAAGTGTATCTGAACATTCTACGCACATCCGTCTTACCCATTATTGTATTGGAATGAATTTTACTTCCAACAGGATGGGGCGCCAACTAACAAACTGGGTGGTTCAGTTGGTTAGACGCTGGCCTACTGATCCCAAGGTTGCGGGTTCAAATTCGGCCCAGACCCAGTGTGCTTAAAAACGACAGCTCCATGTCAGTAGATTTACTGGCATGTAAAAGAACTCCTGCTTGACGAAATTCCGGCACACCAGTGACGCTGATGTGATCCTGGCAATTGACAGCGTCGTTAAACAACAAAATAATTTAATATAACCACATTACCACCACGTGCGTAACTTAGTGACAATCTTCCAGGGCACTGGATAGGACGAAAAGGTTCGCTTGAGTTTCCACCGCGTTCTTCGGATCTAAGTCCACTGAACTTCTACCTTTGGGAACTCTTAGGGATGTCTAATGTAGAAAACTAGCCACACTGGCAGCACTTCACGAGGACATTGAAATGCCATGCGCTGCAATCACCCAATCAGTAGTTCAACGTACTCAGAAGTGTATCGACTCAAATGGTAGACATTTTGAGCAATTGTAACTGTAAAAGCATAAATTGATTAATGCTCATCATTTTCTGTTTGTATGAATTCGGCTTTGTTATGTTAACACAGTTATTTCTTTGCTTGAAGTGGGTATACATTTTTAGCACCTCTATGTATTACATAGCAAACCACATTGACAATTGTTGTCTAAGACTATTTACATTCATGAATAATTACATAATCAATCTGTTTGGGTTTTTCTTTCACAAATTGCTTTTTTTTCTTTGGTCATCTATCTTCACAGGATTATTCCTGTTAAATGTAGCGAATTCAAGGTGTTTGTATATCCCTTGAAGACGTCACACTGGACTGTAAGAAGAAAAACAAGCATTCAGCGTTAATTTATCGAAAGTCTCCCTAATTACACGGGAGAAGCGACAAGTGGCTTGAAAAACATATATGCTCATAAATTTAGAAGGAGAAAGAGACAGGAGTTTTGCTCTCCACCGACACATTACAGGTACCTGTTCTTGGCGAGTGGCCGGCAGGTTAGAGTTCCAACATCCTGTGGGTCCGATCCAAGCACTCTCACTTATTTATTGTGTCATTAAGACAATGGACTAATCTTCCAAATTATACACTGTAATGCTTTCTTGTGTTTTAATCATTTCTCCATTACAAGTAAAGGTAAAGAGGAAAGGATACATACGGCGGGGTACACCTCGCACACTGCGACCTCCATACAGATCTATTGCGGCTAACACTCCCCAAGAGGCAGGGATGAACTGAGGGGATCACAGGGTGCCACAGGGTCGCAGAAAGACGGGCCAAGAGATGCGCGGAAGTTCCTAACAAGTGGTGAGACTTCATCCCGGCACCAGGACCCGCCGAGCAGCCCCCATCCTGTGGGTCCGGTGTCATACAAGTTTCCCCCAAGAGACGACAGCGATCACCCAACGCCATCTAGCACCTTGAACACCGGTTACAATGCACAAGCATACGCGCAATTTGTCCGATACCTAAAAGATGTTAAGGATATGGAATGAAGGGAAATGAAACTGTGCTATGAAGTAAAACATCCTCCACAATCCCTCATTGTGGTGAGGCACAAAATTATTGTTGCTCTGCAGAAAAGGCATGTAAAAAATAAGACACACGTCGTCGATATTTCAATCCATAGACGGTCACGATTTCAAACTAAGAAAAGAGAAGAGACAGCAAAATAATAGACAATCGAACATGTGTGAGGGTATGCTATGCATGCGACAAATGTGCCAAAAATTGTAGTGACCAAATGTAAGAACGTTTTGTTGTATTTCTTGTATATGGGTATTCGAGTTCATTAGCACTAAGTATATGTTAAATAATTGTATTATAATTGAGGGGCCAAGTGGAAAAGGGCCACATGCCATCAGAATGTGTCTTTCTCCTTCTTTACTTACAGGTAGAAAAAATATTACATTCCACCCAAAAAGTTTGATAGCGAGACCACCGAAATAAATGTTTTGAGACACCCTCAGAAAAAAATTCTGATGTGTTGCACTCACATGACTTTCTCTACTCTTAAACTAACTGTTCCTACGAACTCATCCCTATATCTTCTTTGTGTAAGTTGAGATAAACGAATGCAAACATATCTTATTGCTTAGTTCCTTATAGGTAAAAATTTATATTAACATATAATATTTAAAAGGAAGCCTTGGAATGTTCTCACACTTCTATCATTGTCTGCAGGAAAGGTTTCAGGACGCAATCATGGCAAATAAATTGGAAGTTTAACAGGTTTAAACGTTTTTAAAATTATATTACTTGCATCTGTTACTGTCTTATGCATAAATTACATAGCACTTCATCAATATGAATATTACACCAGAAAGAGTTAAAGATTAATTTATGCAGAAAAGTAACAACTAAAAACAGTTTTAATGACTTTGGTGTAAAATATTGCCACAACATATTAAAAACTTGCACATTAATAATTTTAAAATAGATTAATAATTATATAAAAAATAATGGAGACATAGATAAATAATTTCCATGTGTTAGCACGAGTTACAACTCTCTAAACAAAACATTAGATGTAGCGATTGTAAGTAATAAGTGACGGCATGTTTGTTAAAATAATTGTGATAATCATTATGTTATAATTAGAAGATACATTATTGTAATTTAATAAAAGAGCAGCACTTGAAAATTGAATAATTTAATTCAAAGAAGCCCCACCCTAGAATCAGCAACAAGAAATCTTGTAGCTCAAAAAGATCATTGTTGTAACTAATGTCTCCAGCACTTAAACTTGGGACGCCCAAAGTGCACTTTAACAATCGCCGCACCAGCTAAATCTTTATCAATTCCTACACTTGCTTATCTTTCCTCTCTGGTTTCCGAGGTCACAGGTTCTAGCCCTAACGGAGGGCGATATTTTTTTTTTTTTTTTGAGGGGTGGGGCGTAAAAATCCTTAACATGGCACCCTTCGGAAGTGAAGTAAAGCTGGTGATCCACAATGCTGCATCGGTGAAGCGCCGTTTAGGAAACAAGAAGCGCACGCATCCCGTATTGACGACAAGAGTGGAATTATCGTCTGCAATATTAGCATGGATAATGACACTTAGCAACGCTAGGTTTGTTTCATTTAGTGTGTACTTTTGTGCAGGTTAACACGTTAACAGAGAGTAAAAGTAGCCCAATTTGCCTACCAGGCTGCAATTCCTAGCGAAAAATGTCGCATTACACCAGAGAGAAAAGTAATTTTAGAGCTGTTATTCAGCTAGAGCACTATGCAGGCACATCAACGTTGAAAGCATTGCAAGAAGGGTCCATGTGACACGCTTTCACTTCCTCGAACATACGTGCATGACTATTTACATGAGTGCTTCCGTCCCTTTATGCTCAGATTTACTACACCGATAAATGTAGTGAAGTATTCACAAACTTAAGTGGACACTCTGGTACCAAATTGGCTTTCTTCCCTAATAAACCAATTCTAATGAAATAATTACGTTAAATTGCACCTGCCACGATATATTATTGGTATAAGTTTCATAGCTCTAGATTAAATAGTTTTGTAATTAAATTTTATTTATTATACCTTTTAGAAAGAATTGAATAGAAAGGTAGACATTTTGCACTTTAGAATTAAAATAGAGACTTAATTTGTTATGCTAGTTTTTCTATGCCTATGCAATAAAGGTGTGCATTTGTTTTCCAAAATATTAATATTTATTAAAAATATGAGATTGTTTCTATTTAGAACAGCATAAAAATAAATATTACTAATAATTACAAAGAAAAAAAAAACATTTTCTTGTATATATGAGTATAATCAACAAACCAATGCACAGATTTATTTAACAGGTTATATTATACGTGTCTTGAAAATTTCAGTTTTATCCATCAATGATACTGCAAAAAAGTTTACTCTTGACAACAAGTTCTTCAAAACATTACTGTCAACAAGAAGGTAATCAGCTGTACAGTTATTAGCATATGACTCTTTATTTTCATCTGCTCTAGAATGTCTCCATCTTCTTTCTGCTAAAACTTTAGCTTTCTTTTTCTTTTATCTTTTCATTCCACACTTATTCCATTATGTTTGCTAAAAACACACAAGTGATACAACAAATCAACTACACACATGGATGTTTCAGCTGTTTTGTAAACATAATTCATTTGTTATTTAGTTTTTATTTTGGTCAGCCGATAGCAGCACTTGTGCAATAAGAGCAGCTAAATCTATATTTTAAAGGCAAATGTCTCATTAAAATCTAAAAACCACAAGTACACTCGTCTTTAGCCACAAACTAAAATATGACAGATTTGCCACAACGATTTTTCGTTGCAAGCGTCTAAATAAATTTAAATACACCAATTTGTAGATGGATTTGATACATAATATTTAATGGCCATATTGTGGACATGTTGGAAACAAGATTTCTTCAAAAAATGTTTTCTGAAACAAAATTTGCATTGTTTGGCCATTTTGGTACCAGGGTGTCTCCTTAAGTGTTCTCCACCGTTCCTTTGTCTTAAATCCAAATAACTCGTGACCAGCAGAGTGTATAAAGGCAGAGATATTTTTAAGGGGTCTTTCATTAACCGCTTTGGATGCCGAGTGTTGTATGCGACATATCTTCTCGACCAAAGGCGATCTTTTGTGCCTCCCAGGAGGAAGGATGAGGCGAATGGGTCCTAAGGGCTCCGGATGGATCCGGAACGTTGCCACGACAGAGGACAGGGTCCCTGTATTTTCCCAGTTACAGCACGGTTCCTCTCCCACCCCTCGGGTTGGTACTCCCAAGGGGGCGCGGAACTCGGACCCCCCCCCCCCCCTCGGACTTGTACCATCTAATGTGTTTTCCGGAAACCAGTAAGCCCATCTCCAATCCGGGAGACGAGATTTCCAGAGCGCATCCTTTTCCCCTGCCGTGCTGCTCCCGCAACGCTCGCCGACACTTCCAACCCTGAAAGAAATCTAAAGGGATAAAGGGTGAAATGAAATGATTAATGTAACGAAATTGAGGGACAAGAAATTCGGAGGACATGGAAATCCTTCCCAGCGCTCGCCTGGCGACCCGGAGAAACCTCCGAAACACCCATTGGTCAGAAAGCTCGGCCGCGGGGATCGAACCATTCACCTCCTGAAGGCGGACCACAGATGTTACTAAAATCAGCCTTTTAAAAATGCTCGAACACATTAAATTTAATACTTTGAAAGGAAAATTCACGTGACTTTCTGCACCGATCCATCAACAAACTGTTATTTAAAAAGCTTATTGCTGTATTTACTTCATTTTAATAGAGATAAACACATGCAGAAATAATTTTATTTCACATTTCATATTTTCCCAAAACATAGGCATTACAGAAGCCTTAAGCGATAGTCAAATCTTTCAAGAGTTGGTTGCTGTATAATCGTTTTGAATGTTTTTTTTTTTTTTTTTTTTTTCTCTTTGCATGAGAGTAGCAAAACAACCAAACAAAGAAACAGATGGTTAACTCCAAAATAAAAATAAAAAAGTATTTGACGTAGATTGTGTGTTTTAACGAGATCTGCATCTTTTGTGTCATGTTAGCAAAACGGGCTCCGAAGTTCAGCAGAGGATAATAAGTAAAATTTCCTGTGAAGCGATAAAAAGGATTATAAAACCAAATCTTACCAAAAATAAAATTTAATAGAACCTAACGGAAACTGTCTGTTAAAAAAACGTATGAAAGACCATACCTTAGTTCCTGATTTACCCTGCAAGACTTGTTGCTATATTTTAGCTAATTATTGGATAAGACTGCTTTGGTAAATATCTTCATAAGATTAGGATACTGCCATTACCAAATTGTTGTACTCTGAACAAGTTGAAATGGGCATAGGGCATCTGGAAAATGTTTAACTCTTTGAAATCGTCAAGATACTACTACTTCTGTATACTGGTAGGCTAGATGATAAATGACTTCAAACCCTGTGTACTAAGTGGCTGTGACAATTTTGATTATAATTAGACATGTTTAAGGTCATTTTGTGGCTTATGAAATATATATCTTGTATTTTCTTGAAACGTCCTCAGAAGCTCAGAACTCATATCTGGGTGACTTTGGCATACCTGTAAACCGGAAATCTTATGAAAATGTAGATCTTGTTAAAATACATAGTTTATGTGCAACGTATATTTTTTGTGGAGTGAACTATTTCGGAGATATTCCTTGTTATTTGTTTGAATTTTTCAATTCTTATGCTTTTTTCAAATTGGAGGTCGTTTTCCATTTTTATCTCTTCGCCATGAAAGAGAAAGGAATTATAAAGTCATTACATAGCAACCAACTATTAAATATTTGACTATCGCCTAAAACCTACTGTATTTTCATATTCCTCTTGGACCCACAAGAAAATTAGTGATAAGATAATTTATGCAGATGTTTATCTCCATTAACACGAAGATTCAGGAATAGGGGTGTTTAAGAATAGTTTGTACAAGAGTAGAGAAAGTCGTGTGAGTATGTATGATTACATACAGAATTACATTAATTAAGGTGCAAGTGGATATTTTAAGGGGAGTTTTTAGTAGGAAAGTGTAAAAAGATTTTTTGTTTTTGCCAAAATTTCATAGGCTTCACATGTTCACCCCATATTAATGATTGCTTCGTTGGAAATCAATAGCGTTGCCAATATTTGGCTTCTGCAGAAAGGGCGAACTTCTTAGAAACAATAGTATCGGCGGCGATTGCTGATTCATTCAGAGCTAAAAAGAAATATGAGGTCTATGAGGTCTATCTACCATCAAAAGAGTAGATATAATTATCATTGACAGATAACAAGATAAGGGGTTAATTCTTGACCCTACAATCCGGTTTGAAAAAAATTTGGACTAAGTTTAGGACGCTGATAAGGAAAGAATACTACGGTATGAGCGTTACATTCCTTATTTAAGAGATAAATACCAAATTTCAAATTGGGAAGTGGTTCGTGTACCTTTTGGTGCTTATGGAGTGGTTACCAAGTTTACTGCAGAACTATTCTGACGCTTTGAATTACAACTAAAAGTCTTAAATGATGTTGTTCTACAAATTAACCGTGAATTTTTGTATATTATTCACGATTATTTGTATACTGCACTGAATTAAAAAATAAACAAATCCTAAAGTGGTTAACTGTCGTATTGCACCAATCAGAAGAAGGCACAACTATCGATTATTCTCGTACGTTGAATTGAACAACTAGCGCGAGTTTAGGAAAAGTAAAAATGCCGGAGTCAGACGCAACATATACCGTCGGAAATCTCTACAAAGGCACACGATGTAACTAATAACTTACTGCCACTGAAAATGAAGAAACATGTACGAAAAATTTTATACACAATTCATGGATTGGAGAAGATCAAAATGCTTAACCTCATTTTCACAAAATACATTGCTGGTATATTTAGAATAATTATTGCAAAGTATGAAACCATCGACCTTGTGGATTCAGTACTTCATTTTGAAATCAATACTTCTGCGTCTGCGCACATATCACAACCCTGCCAGCTGTTTCACTCCGAAGGCAAGGTCAATGATCTTATTGATTTAGGTAAGCGTAGAATATTGAATTTATGAATATTTTGAAGTTAGCCGCATTGTCGAGCATAAATAGTTGAATGAAACTTGACTATATTGGCAGTTAATTACTATCATTATAGTTTCTTTGCATAATATACTATTTTAACTTTTCTTATTCATGTTTGAAAAAGTTTTTCTTTGTAGATTTATTAGCAGGCTGTGTCTTTATAATAATCCTAACTACTGGATTTTAGGGTCCTAATGGCCTAGTTGTCGACGGTCCCTTAAACAACACTCACTCACTCTCACTCACTCACTCACTACTTGAATTTATCTCTCACTCTCTCTCTCCCTCTCTTCATTGCCCCCTCATAAAAACTTGTAGATCTTTCTCAGTTGGCATATTTTGGACAACTATATTTCTATATTGTTATATTGCTATCATATCTGGCTATATCTGGATTACTATTTCCAGTGAGAGATCGGTCGCAGGTGTGTTTACTACATACTGAATAATCTAAATAGGTATTTTATAACCAGACACAACATTTAGGAGAGGAAATAGTCAGTTATGTTGTTTTCTGTCAAGCCTATCGCGGAACATAACCCACATTACAAATTCACTACTATAAATAGTATTGTCTGTTTTCGCTATCCTGGAAAACAGAAGGAAAAAATACAATATTTCTTTCAAGAAACATTTCTTGGAGATCCGGTAAAATTGAGTTTCGGTCCAAGAAACTGTGTTTTGTGTGGTATTGTGGCGCGGCTGATGAGGACCTGACCAGGAAAGGAAGTCCGGTCAAGCAGTAAGTTATTGCTTAACTTTTGGAGCAGTGCCCACATGTGGAAATTTGACACAGGAAATAAATAATTTTGTCTTCAACGACTTTCGCATTGGGATATAAATTCAGCTCCTTGCTACGCAAGAAAATTGCCCAATAAGAATTGTTTCTTCGAGGTTTCGTGGCCTGTGGCAGAAGAATTTACGATTATTCTTCTGCAGCATTAATTCACTTTGTTACAAGCATATAGCTTTTTGTCCGTAATACTTGTTTGTAAAATAACACTTTTAGGGACAATATCCATCAAATAACGACTCTATAGGTTTCTAGCGTTTTTGTATAAATAAAGCCTGAATTTCTAAGCAGAATAAAATAGTAAAATAAGTTAGCAAATAAGCACGTAACGTGAGAAAATAAGCACCAAATTAAGCAAAATCGAATACATGCAAATATGACGGTAAATCAACCTTATTAGAGGTTGTTACAGTACCCAAGAAGAGTTTCCTGCGTGAAACTCCTGCGTCTATCAGTGAAAAATGATTGGCATAGTGGAAATGGTGTTTCGATGTCGCATGACATCACAGACGCATGAGAAAAACGTCAGTTCTTCATCAGTGAATTCCTCTTCAATATGTGTTTCTTCACCAAAGCTTTTTACAAATTTGACAGTGTTCTGTAGCTGGAATTTATCTACAACACCTGATTGAGTTTATCAAACGCAATTTTTTCACCGCCTGACGACAATGTTACTGAAATTTCGTTAATCAGAGAAAGTGAATCTACCAAAGAAATATTTCCAGCTTCCAACTGCTTTAAAATGTCAGGTATATTGGAGAAATGATTATGGATGTACTGCATCTTTTCTTGCATGCCATTTTTAGCAAAACATTCTTGTGCTCTGGCAATATTGACTGCATCTTCGCATTTAGGGAATTCAAAACGGTTTTCACTTTACTAAAATATTCTGCGTAGTATGATAGCCTCTAACCATATTCTCCATACTGTTAACACTGGCTGAGGAGGTAAACATGCATTTGGAAGGAGTACACGGAATATTTTAATTCTAATTGGTGACTTTACGAGCACTTTATTCACATTAGAAACAAGAAGATGCAGGCCTTGTGACACAGCAACACGATAGAAACCATGAGCAAGACACGTCAGGTGAACTAATTTAGGATAAAGGTCTTCTAATCCAGCTCCTATTTTAACAGTAGGTATATGGAGCAGCATCACTGACAAATAGCAATACATTGTCATACTGTATCCCCTTCTGGCCATAAGAAAGCTAACGAGTCGTTGAACAATTTAGCAAGTCAGTGTAATGATTTACTCGGTCGAGTATTTGTACATTAAGAAGAAATGATCTGCTACCTGCTGTCATAGCACCAACTACAGCTACGCATGCACTGTACCAAAGCATCTGTGGTTTTATCAATAGAAATCCGCATGTTTTCATGCTTCAGTGTATTCCCAATATTACCAGTTACTTTTTGAGAACATTGTGGCATATAGTTTTTGTGCAATGGAAATTCGTCCGGCACCCTTTTATTTGCGTATTTTTCTAAAAATATAATAAGCTTAACATTATTTAATTTATACAATGGAATGTCGTAACCCACTAATGCTAAACACAATGGAAAAATTTATCATCACTAGAACTCGATTGTTTTAATCAGTAGCTGGTTTAACATATATTTACTCTTAAACGTATCCTTATACCTATTGCATGGTATTAATATTTGCGATATCTCAGGCAATAACCGAATAATGAGTTGACTATCTAATCGCAGCAGCTTTTGTCTTCTTCCAGTATTATTTCACAACACCTGGCTATACTCTAGCATTTCTTTCTTACGTATTTAGCCGAGAAAATAGCAAATAATTGATATATCACAGATAATCGTGAAATATCCACTTCTAAATGTACAGTTCTTGGTAACACATTCTGTTTTAATTAAAAATCGTAAAATAAATAAGCAAAAATGTTTTCCTGCGAAATAAGCATAAACAAGCACAAAAATAGTTAAAGCTGTTCATTTAGGCGTGTCTTACGAAGTATATCTTTTCTGCTTATCTTTAAATGTTGTAAAAAGTTAAGCATGCTGGTTAGAAATCCGGACTTTATGAATAAATATTACTAAAATATTACTTCCTTTTATACTTTCACTAGTAAGTATAGAAAGAAAGGGAAGTATTGAATTCCACAAAAACAAATTGGTATCAATACATGTTTTGAGGCTCCCTGAATCTAAAAACAGCCTTTTTAAAAGATGCATGCATTTGCGCGTGTCTACATGTGTGAATGTTTATCTGTGAACAGCATAATTCAAAAACAAAGTTCGGTTAAATACTAAACTGGGTACCTAAGTTCAGCAATCTTCAAGGATACGACACGAAGATTTTGAAGAAAATCCCCCGGCCCAAAATATCTTTTACATAGTACCATTTTCAAAAATTTTAATTTTATCAAAAATGGCTCTAATATGTTTTATTAAAGTGCCTCCTCTTTAAGGTACTTTCATGACAAATAAAATGCACATCTTGACTTTTCTAGGAATAACCAGTGAATGCTCTACATTCTGAATGACTTTTACATAACTGGTAAACCTAAGAGATGTGTAGATAAAGACTTACTGTATAAAAATGTAAATCTGATTAAAACACACAATACTTTCCTCAAATGGGAAATCGTTATTCATTTTTATCTCTTGGCAAGGAGAACGGAATTTCAGCTACCCTTGCACCTACAAGGAAATTAGCAATAAGATAGTTTGTACAAACGTTTATCTCGATTAACATGAAGTAGATAGAGGAATAAGTGTTTATAAGAATACTTTGAACAAGAGTAGAGAAATTCATCAACACATCACATTTTTGTAGAGCCAAACATATCACTTGAACTTGTGCAAAAAACGACGTGGACTCTGAACGGTCTTATCAAAACAAACACGTGGAGAAACACCGCACGGTCATATGAGTACAACTTTCATTTATTATTAATACGTATATGTGGTTATGTTCTATTAAACCTAAATATTATTGGATTTTATATATTAAATAAATCTTCTTATTTAACTGTTTATCTTGAAAGAACCCTATTTTGTATTATTTCGCTAATATGAATGGATATTTCAATCTTTGTTTTTGTAGATTCGTAAACGAAACGATTAACTGTCTATTGCCCTGTCTTCTATTGCATCTGCAATGTAGATCATGTAGATTTCCCGACTCATTTTTTTTTTTTTTTTTTTTTTCCTTCGGGACTTTCTCGTATCGTCAGTGGAATGCTGGGAAGAAACAGATCAAACAAAATCTTCCCAATTCTCTGTCTTTTGATATCACCTCAATTTTTGTCCTAATTGGCTGAAGGATAGTACTACGTGTGAATGATTCACACAATCGAGCTTCTGTTTTGTGTTTAATAAAAATCTACGAGATTTTACGAATCCAGTAGTATATTACAATATGGGTATTGTTAATATTTGAGCCCTTAAATAGAGATTTAAATACGGCGTCTGCTGGGTAACGCTCATTTTAAATACCAGTACAACCACTGATATTAAATGTACTATCACTGTAACTGCACAAAAAATTGTTCAAAAATTGACCAGAGGAGCTTGAAGAGGAACAGTGAGGATCAAAAACAATTGAAACAGAGTATGGTGCAGGAATGTTTCAAATTTTGGTTAGTTAGCTAAAAAAAGACATTCATTTAGTTTTTAGCATTTTCTGCAAGTTTAAATTTTAAAGCTTTAGGTACATTAATTTTTTTATATGTTAACCATGCAAAGAGAACGCAGTTTGAAATCTTTAAAAGATTTGACTATCGCTCAAAGTCTACTGTATTCCCATATTCTTGTTGCACGTGCAAGAAAAGGGGCAGTAAAATGATTTTTGCAAATGTTTATCTCAACTAACACGAAGAAGATAGAAGAATAAGAGTTTGCAAGAATGGTTAGTACAGGAGTAGAGAAAGTCATGTGAGTACAACACATCAGATTTTTTTAGATCTGAATCACAGAATAAATGAGTGCGTTTCTTTTTGAAATTCAACTGAGACTTTTTCTGAATCAGAAAAGAATAAGGCAAGGAAAAGAGATCCAGTTTAAATTTGAAAGCTTCCAAATCTGAACATCTTCAACGAACTCCTCTAAGACTGCATTCATATGTCGCAATGCTTATTAATTTCTGTACTTATGTTAAGAGACTGCAAATGTAGAAGTGGTTTCGCTTTTTCCATGATATTCACGTTCTACAGCCCTGATTAACATTGTTCGAAGCAACAAGCACGTGCTGCTGTTACGGGCAGCGTGGGCATGCTTAGCTCCGAAGCGTGCGCTTGCGCTCAAGCGGCTGTTCGGCACCACTGTTCTATAGGGATTAAAGGGAGTTATTAAAATGTCGGCAGAAGTTTCGATGTGCATGGCAAGGAATCTGCTCTCTGTAGGTAATACTGTTCCTCCAGATCGCGGTGGTCCCAGTGTCAGGGCCCCCTGGAGGATTCTAAGGTGGTAGTTGGAGAGTGGAGCCGTTGTACGCGCCACTAGTCACTACCGAACAGTTTAAATCTGTAGCTTTTAGAGACCCTGCCCTCTGTTGTTGTCTGCCCTTAAGTCCGACCACCCTCTCACCGCTCCCACCCGGCTAGCGTCCCGTTAGGGGTAGATATAGGCACAAACAATCTCTTCTAAGTGCTAAGTCCCTCCTCCGAACTTTGTCATAAAGTAATGGATCATTTATGACATGGAATCGATCAATGGCTTAGCCTATCACACTCGGGCATGTAAAATTGTAAATTCGTTAAAATATGAACCAACGTAAAAAGAACTGTCCTTCAGAGTTTTCATCTTTTATCATGAAAGAAGTGTTCGATGAGAATGTGCTTTTCTGTCAGGAATTACATCTTTAAATCAAATAAACCTGCTTTCAACATTTCCGTAACGAACGGTACAGAGTTTTTCTTCACTATTAATTTCAGTATTAATAAAACAAAGAAGGAATCAAAAATTGCTTTCTTAATTCCATGTATCATGACGGCACTCTCACTTGAAATTAGTCATTTGCAATATCAGATGAAGTTGCACGAAAAACAGCGAACTTTTCCAAGTAATCTTACAGAGAGGCGTCATATATTTCTAATTCATTTAAATATTCAATATAATTTAATTGCATCTGTTTGAAGATCCTTTATTCTCATTGCGACCATAAAAAGCAAGTGCCTATTTTGCTAGAAAACATACGGCCCGTACAAAATGATAAAGATCTGTTCTTCTTTACTTCGTTATACTGATTACTCAATGAAAATTCTATTCCTAGATTTATTCGAAACTTTTTAAATTATTTTTCGCACATCATGTGATTACAAGAGTAGTTAATTTTTGGCTCACTAAATCTTCGTAACCGCTGGAATTCCAAACACACTTTTATTTCAAATAAAAAGATCAGCAAAACATTATTCCGTGGGTCAAGCGCACAACAACTGATGACAGATGTCGCTGACCCAAGCTTTGTTTCAAAACACTCCAGGTTATTGCAGCGTATTGCGTACTTACCACTTCCAGGAGGAACTGATGAGGTGAAGGAACTGCAGGCTGATAGAGCCTCTAAGAACTCCAAACCTGATGACTGGTTACACCGACGGAGCTCGATCCACCTGAGGCGGCTTAGAAAAGGCTGTCATCTGTCAGTGCCTAGAACAGCCTTCCAACGAGCAAGTATCTGCGAAACTGCACAGTCTCTAAGTCCACCTGAAAAGTAAAGGGGAAGCAAATAATACAAATGGAGGGAAAGGGTGCTAGGATAGAAACCGGCATGCCTTGCCGACCAGGGATGACCATGAAAAACCCTAGGTGAGGGTGGACGGTTAACAGGAGTTATACTCTAGGCATGCAAATCCCACATGATACCGCGGAGCTATTTCGCTCTGTAATGCCTGCAGAAAAGGCTATTATTAGAAAATAAAATTTGAAATACTAGCTAGCTTTATTCCAGGGCCATGAAGCACACTAAAATGTTATTGCTCTTTCACACACACTGTAGTCGTGTGACTGCTCCTGGGTCACGCGACTTGTCCTTTGTGCCACCACCCTCCCTTGTCAGTCTCGTCAGTGGCGTATCTCTCATAAGCTCACTATTCGTGCTTGCCACGTTTTTCGTACACAGAAAAAATTCAAAATGTCAACAACTCGGTCCCATCTTTCAAGGATCCTCATTCCATTCTCACAGTACAGGGCACACTCTATACGATGTACATCAGCTTCAGTGCGGTGCTTCTGCTGATCTCTCGGTGTCTTTGATCCAAGGGTCTGCCATAACATAATAAAGTTAATACTAAATTGCATAATTTTGAATAATCAAAATTGTAATTTGTTTCAAAGTATTATATTTAAAATTGATTCTAGTCGGGATATGAGTTTAATGTTTAAGTAACAATTATTAATTGAAAAAAACAGAGCATTCAAACGTTTACGAGTTTCTTATTACTATTAATTATTATTTTTTTTTTTTTTTTATTCTGACTGCAGTAACGGATGCACCTAAAAAGGAAATGAAACACTCGTATTTCTATTGCACTGTGTTGTGATGTGCTAATTTTCAGTTGCCCACTAAGTAAAATTGCACCACACATTTCAATGCGGATGTACGTCTGTGCGATATTGTGTCTACTGATTTAAGGGGAAAGTGTGCAAAACCGCCGTAACTTTATCTAATGAATTCTGATAATATTTCTTTCCCAACTTCCTGCGTCGTCGGATATTCACAAATAGCTTACCCCGGAAAAGAAAACTGCTGAAAAATAACTGATTTCACTTCAATTTTAAGATATTGTGTTTTCTTAGGACGGGTGAACATAATACGTCAGACCACAATGATCTGTGTTTTCGAATAAGGTGAAGCGATGCCGGTAAACATCCCGTAAATATACGATTATTAGTACTTGTTGGCTGCCCGACGAAGACGAATTGAGTATTTATTTAAGGTACTGTTTAACTACTATTTCGATTCTCTCAAATGTGATTCTAAAGGTGTTCATTAAAATACTACATCTTTTAGATATTTTCATGAGAATTGAAATGTATATTTTGAATTTTCTGAGAATAACCTCTAAAGTCATCATTCTTCTCAATAACTTTTGCAGAAATTGTAAACCGTAAGAAATAGACAAAATTGTGCTATACAAAAATGTGGATCTCATTGAAGCATAATTTATCTGAACTACATTTTTTGTAGAGTTAATTTCTAAATCATTGCTCTTTGGTTTTAATTTTACAAAACACACTTTTTTAAAATAGGAAGTAGTTATTCGTTTTCCCCTCCTAATCATACAAAGAGAATGGAATTCCGAAGTCATCATCTAGCGACCAGCTCTTAAAATACTTGACCATCACTTAAGGTCTACTGTATTCTACTGTTCCCAATGTACCTGCAAGGAAATATAGTATATAAATGAATGTTCCTTTGTTAGTCCCTTACGGGTTCCCATACCATCATCCGATTGCCAACTTTGGTAAGTTGTGCACATTCTCGCGGAGGTTTCTGAGAACCATTTTACGATAAGTAGAACATCACTAGTTACAACGAATTATATATATCAGTTGACCGATCAATATGAGAAATGGCACATCTAAGTATTTCTTTGTGGAGGCTTTTATGCTATTTTACTATGTAGCGTTTTGTACTCACATAGTTTTCTTTACTCGGTTTTCTTTTACATAACACATTCGCCTGTCTTTTCCTACTCACCCTTCAACATACAACTCATACAATTTTGTATGATTGAAATAGACATGAAAGTATTACATTTACACGATTTTCTCTACTCACTTTTCCTTTCGAAACAGAATCCCACTTCTTTCTCGACTTCCTCCTCTTCAAACAATTCACATGCAATACGTTTTGAATAGAAATGAATAAATAAATATATATATTTATTTATCTACTTATTTATTTGTTTATTTATATATTTGATTACCTATTTTGTGCTCCTTACAGTATCCCAAGAGCTTTAATTATCTGTTTAAGTATATTAAGTACATTTTTAAATGTCTCCAAAAAACATTGCCATTGGGCACCCTAGGTTTAAATGTTGGAGGGATAAAAAGTCAAACAACGGACAAAGCCGGGTATTTCAGCTGATATGCAATAAAGCCATTTCTACATATGTTTAACCTGGTTCATATGAAACAGAATGATTATAATAGAAAAAATCTTATGTGTTGCACGCACACGACTCTCGGATCTTATACCTAGTTACTATTCTTAAAAGTAGAGATAAACATTTGCAGAAATTACCTTATTCCTAAGTTTCTTGTAGGGGCAAGGGGAACATGCAAACACAGTAGGCTTTGAATGATAGTCAAATCTTTTAAAACTGATTGCTATATGTAATTCCGGACAAGGGATAAGAAAAAGTGAAGAACGACCTTGCAATTGGGAAAAGCTTATTACAAAACTCGCTCAAGTAGCAAGAAATATCTCTGAAATGGTTCAGTCCACAAAAAATGCATTTGCACATAAATTGTGTTTTAACGAGGCCTACATATTTGTATATTAAGATTTGGTCTATCTCTTACGGTTTACCAGTTGTGCAAAAGTCATCCAGAGTAAACAGAATTACATTGTCTATAGCCAGAAAATTCAAAATATATGTACATTTCATTCGCTATGAAAGTATCTTAAATATATGGCATTCTAATCAAAGTCCTTAGAGCCATTTTTGAGAAAATCAAAATTTTCGAAAAATTTTTCATACAAAGGATAGTTTAGGGACGCATCTTTGAACGATATTAAACTTAAATACCAACTTTGGCTTTTAACCGGCTTTTCTTTTTTGAGTTATGCTGTTCAGAGACAACATACGCAGACACACACACACACACACACACACACACACACACACACACACACACACACACACACACACACACACACACACACACACACACACACGTACGCACACACACACGCACACACATACGCACAATGGACTTGTTTATAAAAAAAACTATTTTTTATTGAGGGGGTCTCAAAACATATTTCCGGTGAAATCTCGACATCGAAATTTCGGGTCGAATACAATATTTCCCCTACTTACTATACGTAGTTGTAAGAAAACTATATTCAATGCTGAATGAAGTAATGGTAGTGTAATACATCACATTTTCAGACTAAAGAATATTAGGCATTCCTAATGCGGTAGTTTTCCTGCAGTCTCTATCTAATACGAGTATAAAAGCTGCGCCCATTTTTCTTGTCGATTATCCTTGGCATTGAAAAGAGGTAGTGACAGGTTTAGGTTTTAAAGTTTGCTTATCGCAAAAAAGAAGGGGTGCAGGGTGAGTTGTATAGATCCCCCTGCTCGCATGGCAGCTGTGTACCCCTCTTATTGTTATTCCATTTCAGGGGTGCAGTTTGCACTCTTGCCTCTCACCCTATTATAGGGTGCCCACATTTAATCCTTCCTGTTGTCGTCGCTTGTACTGGGACATTCCAAACTGGAAGGTTCAAATTAAAATTGCAGCTACTCTCTTAAATACATCCACAGAATTGTTTACAACATATTTTAACTTTAATTTACTACTTTGAATTATTATCTCAACAGGAAGGAGATGCATTTTGTAAAAAATTCGATATAGAAATTTCAAAGCAGATTAAGTTTTAAAGTCCCCGAGCCAAACAAAAATAATCTGATGTGTTGCACTTACATGAATTTCTCTACTCTTGTACTAACTATTCTTACAAACTCTTATTCCTCTATCTTCTTCATAGTGGAGATATGCATTTGCAGAAATTATCTTACAGCTAATTTTCTTATAGGTGCTAGGGGAATATGGAAATAGAGTAGGTTTTGAGCGACATTCCGTCCCCTTTGCACGGCCAAGAGATAAACATGTGAATAACAACCCACACTTTAGAAAAGTTTGAGTATTGTAAAAATCACACAAAAAACGAGGAATATCCCCGAAATGGTTTGTTCCACAAAAATGTGTTTGGACGTAAGCTGTGTGTTTTAAGTAGAACGACATTTTTTGTACAGAAAGGTTTGGTTTATCTGTTACGGTTTACCAGTTACCAGTCAGCAAGAGCAAACACCACTACACAGGCTACAGACAGAAAATTCAAAATATTTATTTCATTTGCCATAAAAGTATCTTAAACATATTGCATTTTTAATCAGGATTTCACGGGTGATCAGCCGTGTCAGATTTAAAGACATCGAGCTTTCGGTCATAAGCAGTCTTCCTCTCAGTTTTATCCTGAAGAAGGCCATGGAGTCTACAATGGCCGAAAGCTCGATGTTTTTTAAATCTCACACGGCTGATCATCCGTGAAGCCTTGATTAATAATGCTCGCCGTGAAAGCTTTAATGCTTACATATTGTATTTTAATCAAAATCGTTAAAGGCATTTTTGAGAAAATAAAACTTTTCGAAAAAATTGCCATGTAAATTGTAGTTTATGGTGGAGGAATTTTCTTTAAAATGTTCTTGTTGCATTCTTGAAATATATTGCACTTAAGTACTAAGTTTGGTTTTTAACCGATTTTTCGTTTTTGAGTTATGCTGTTCACAGAAAGACACACACACACACACACACACACACACACACACACACACACACACACACACACACACACACACACACACAGGGCTCTTTTTTTAAAACTGCTGCATTTGGATTCAGGGGGCCTTAAAACTTATATTACTGGTGAAATCTCGACATCGAAATTTCGGGTCGAATGCAATACTTGCACTACTTGCTATACGTAGTAGAGAAAGTAATTAGAAAACGTTTTGTGTATGTGTTTGAGTACATCAATAGCATAATTTAAAACCGAATAGTCGGCTAAATACCAAGCTTGGAATTTAACTTCAGCATCTTTCAAGGATGCGGTACAGCTTAAAAAAATCCTCCTACCTCAAAGTTCCATTGCCATTAAAAATATTTTTTCTAATACAACGAAAAGCTTAAGTTATTGACAGTGAAAAAATATAAATCAAGAAATTTATATATGTGTATATTAATAAAATATTTAATTTAAACACTGCAGTTAGTGAATATTCAGATTCAATGGTTTGGGGAAAAATATTCAGTTTGGCGAATAAGTATCGCGAATGAATTTTAAAATACCGCCAATTGATTCTATCACTACATTTGTTGGTAATACGACTGGAAAAAATCCGTCATCTAGCAGTCGCAGCGATGACGACAGAACTATGACAGACACAAAATATAATGGCGGATGATAGCTGACCACTACTGTTGTCTTCCCTGTTGTGTAAGTACATTTTCTGGGGGCAAGTTATACCTATATCACCGGTTTTGCAGTGTAATTTCACGGAATGTTTACAACTTAGCAAAGCTTGACAAGGCTCCGATTGAATTTTGTGTTGACCAATTGCTTCTGCCACCTGTTAGTGTGCTGATCTTCATAACCTGGCCTTCCTGTTCACTCTCTTTTCATCCATTTTAGGATTGTAGGACCCGTCGACGGTGTTCGTCTGGACGGTGGTTTACTCATTGTAAAGGTTTCATCCCCAACGTCGCACCGGCATTCCTATTGGCTGTCACCTCCGCTGGCCCGGCCGAGGGTGTTGGACTGTGTAGGGTTGATGACAGCCGTGGACGATTTCTCTGTATCTGGAGCTGTACTAACAGATGCCACCTTTGTCGCGTGGCCTTGGCAAGCTCTCGCGTTGCAGTACCTGCCGGCTCTGATCGCCCTTTGGATCTCTCTCCTCATCCCTTCCTTACAGGAGTCACACTAGAAGCACAAAGGGCTATAACAGCCTCTAGCCCATTGCAGGTTACCCTCCGTAGTGCCTACCTTTACCTTAAACAACATAACCTGCGTGCAGCTATGCATTCTGTTTCCAAATGCACAATACTTTATTTGAAAACACAAACCTGTTACTTGGAGTAGTGTAATTATTCATTTAAGCTCAATATTTCACTTATTTATTTAACTTTAACTTCTTATCATATCCTAATAACCCGGTAACCGGCCCTTAAGGCAAAGCTACGTCTGGAGTGTTTCCTTTCTTGTAATCTGTTTCAAATTAGTACGATCCTGTTGTAAATATATGATATATGGGAGGGGAGGCTGAGCGGGACAGGGAGCCCTCTTAGTCCGCTAGTTGATGCAGGGATATTCATGCGTATTTATAAAGCCAAAAATTTAAAAGTTTATTATTATTATTGTTTATTATTATTATTATTATTATTATTATTATTATTATTATTATTATTATTATTATTATTATTATTATTATTATTATTATTATTATTATTATTATTATTATTATTATTATTATTATTATTATTATTATTATTATTATTATTATTATTATTATTATTATTATTATTATTATTATTATTAATCATCTTTATTATGTGGCTTAAAGAGATCTACATTTTCTCTGTAGTAAGAGTTTTGTCTATCAGTTTACCCGTTATGCAAAAGTCTACCATAAATAAGAGGAATTTAGAGGACATTCCCAGTAACTTCAAAATGTAAATCTCATTTGACAGCAAACTATCTTAAACATATAGTATTTTATTGAAAATCGTGTCATTTTTTTCGAAAAGTTGTAGATGTATAGGATATTATGACCGCCTCCGTAACGTAAAGGTAGCGCGCCTGCCTCTGGCACGGAGGACCCGGGTTCGGTCCCCGATACCGGCGTGGATATTTTTACCCCGTTGAGAGGTCTGGCACGGGGTGCACTCAGCCTCGTTAGATCCCTAAGGGGTCATTTGAGGAGCTACTTGATAAAGAAGAAGCGATCCAAGGTCGCGAAGGCGCATAACCGGCCGGGAGGGCTTGGGACGCTGACCACGTCCCCCCAACAGTCCTGCACCCCACTCATGACACCTGTAGTGGGCAGAGGTGTAGGTCGTAGCGGCTGGGCGGTAAGCCCTGGCTCGCGAAGGGCTGTTGCGCTAGGGTTTGTAGGACATTATGGGATCCTTTTTTTTTTTTCTTTCCTTTTTTTTTTTAAAGCTTCGTGTCACATCCCTTCAAGATGCCGAAGTTTGGCATTTAACCGTCTTTCCGTTTTTGAGTTATGCTTTCACGAGCGCGGGCAGAGAAAGTGGAAAGGTTGAGATAATGCGACATTTTAGGACCACCCTGTGTTATTGTTTAGCTTGAGCAGTTACCTATTGAGAGCAAGTGATGGGAAAATGTTCCAGTAATGACAATGGGATTGTCGGGCCTTAAATTGGGAACACTCAGGGGCCTTTATGTGGCCGGCAGCTTTTAGATTGCAACTCACCTTTAATGGGCAGCTGATCTGGTTCGTAGACAGCCTATGAAAAGGCACAGAATAAACTTTGTGCTTGCATGACTGAAGTGATGCGATATATCGAGACAAAACGATTCTCTAAGGGAGGGAGTGGAATCTGCCTCCCTCCACAGCGTGCGGCTCTTCTGTACCGCAATTCATTATGCTCTGTCAGATCTGCCAAACATAATATGTATAGCATTTCAATCTACTTCAAAGAAAAATCCGTTGTGTTCAAATTTCACATTATTTTCGCTACCCACCATGCTTTATTACTGTCTCTATTATATACTTACAGTAATCCTGAGCTTTTAGAACGCTTAATAGTCTTCGCTGGTTGTATCTATCATAGCTGAGGCTAGACTAACTGTCTATAGCATTATCCAGACCAGCGATGTCCAACATGTGCGAAAGAGTGGAGGTTCAACTTACCTCCTTCCTCTTTATGTGGACTGTGCCACCCAGACGTGCATTTTGTTGCAGTGACGGGTTAGTTATATGTGCGTTGCGTTACGAAAGCACTTTTCAAATCTTATGCATAAACATCTGTTCATTAACAAACACCTGACTTCTTTGGTACTGCTTACGTTTAAGAAGTCTATCAATGTTTGGGTCAAAGTCGAAGTGCATCGTCTTAGAAGATCCACCAAGTGATCGTGGCGTTACATATTGCAATACAGACTTTTAAGGTAGTTCAATTTGGAGAAACTCTATTCGCAAATATATGTAGAGCTACACTCGCTCTTAAACACTATACTTTCAACTATTTATTTCTCTATCTACTACATTTTAATCGACATAAGCATTTTTAGAAATTACCTTACCGCTAATCTTCTTGTAGGTGCAATTGGAATTTGGGAATACAGTAGGCTTTAAGTGATAGTGAAATGTTTTAAGAATTGGTTGCTATGCGATGCCTTGAAATTCCGTCCTCTTTGCAAGACCAAGACATAAAAAATGAATAACGTATTCCTATTTGAAAAATCTGATGTGTTGCACTCACATGACTTTCTCTACTCTTGTACTAACCATTCTTACAAATTCTTATTCCTATATCTTCTTCGTTAAGATAAATATTCGTACAAATTATCTTATTGCTTATTTCCTTGTAGGTGCAAGGGTAATGTTAGAATACAGTAGGCTTTGTGCGATAGTCACATCTTTTAAAGCTTTCGGATCCCATTCTCTTTGTACGCTTAACAAATAAAAATTGAACAATGATTTTCCATTTCATGAAAGTTTTAAGTTTTCCCAAACTGACACAAATAACAAGGAATATCTCCGAAATGGTTCACTCTACAAAAATTTATCCGAACATAAATTGTGTGTTTTTGCGAGTTCTACATTTTTTGTATACCAAGATTTTGGCTATCTCTTACGGTTTATGAGTTATTCAAAAGTCATCCACAGTAAACAGGACTACATAGCCTATAGCCAGAAAATATACATTTCATTTGTCATAAAACTATCTTAAGCTTATGGGATTTTAATCAACATATGGCCTCTGGTTCCCGAGGTCGCGGGTTCAAACCCGGATGAGGCCGATGGATTTTTTCGAACCTAAAATCTTTAGATACCTTCCTTCGGAAGTGAAGTAAGAGTATGCACCTTTGTGATAACTTTCTTTTATTTTCCTGGATATTTATAAGAGATTTTATAAATTTTAATTGAACTGCTTATCTTTATAATAATTTAAATTACTTTGTGTACTCTTTGGTGTATATAAATTTTTTTATAGATTTTAATTTATACAAGATCCCATATCGTAGCCTATCACCAGGGAAGGTGCGATCCCAGGGACCCGCATGTGGTAATTGTGGTGAACGAAGCGGCGTATGGGGCTGGTTTTCTCCGGGTTCTCCAGTTTCCCCCGCCACTCATTCCAACAACTACTCCATCATCACCTTTTGCTTAATCCATTTCACCTGCATTTCATATCATCCTCTTCCTCACTTTCATGCTTGGTGCCGGGCTGATCACCCACTTCCAGGTCTTCACTCTATCCGATCCGTAGGTTCGTCTGCTCCCCGGCAGGCATCTGAACCTAGGCACAGGCTTATGAGGTTGAGGGTGTCAGTCCTCCATACGGAAAGGGTAATCACATAAAGAAGAAGAGCCCATGTCGTAGATTTGCGGCACATAAAAGAACCTATATCTGATAAGGGGACCTCTGAACAAAATTAAGCGGTCCTTCACAGCCAATATAGAATGGAGCAAAACAGATAACCGGTCTCCATAAATAAAAACTCAATTTAATTTTGCGCGCGCATGGAACATAACATAGAAGAGTGAGTGAGTGTGTTGGGTTTAAGGGCCCGTCGACAACTTGGTCATTAGGGCCCCGAACATAGAAGATGCTATAAACAAATATATGAAGGTGCACCGTAACAGTACATTGAGTCAAAATTGGTCCTATCATTTTCGTCGGATTTAATGTGAAGACTGGCAATGCAATCGAAAATTGTTCAGGATTGTTCACAGTAATTTCTGGGTCATTTCAGGAATACGACAGAAATTATGCAAATATGTTCGAAAACATAGGATATGAGGATTCAGTTAATGTATGCACAGAAGTAAACATGGGGAGGACTGAGTTCAGGCAACTGTGTAGACTATTTTATGGGTTCGAAGTTCCACAATGCGAGAGTCACAAATGTTGCTAATAAACAATTTACACTTCCACAAGGAACATCAGCTATGACATATAATCCTTACATTTCAGCTTTGCTCTGATGTGTATGTAAATTTGCACAGATAACCTCAAACGTGTTATTAAAGATTCAAATATGCGTTTAATGATTGCTTCATTCATTGGCTCAAATATGGTGAAAATAAAGGCAATTTTAATAGCAAAAACTTCATGAAAACAAAAGTGTATTTTTCTGCAAATAATGACATCAACTTCAATAAAATACTTTAATTTGTTTTCAGTTTACTAAGCATCATAAAATTTAACTAGTATACTTCTTTGAAAATGTAAAAGCAGTTTTAAAATAGTTATTTATGATACAAGGGTTAGAAGGAAGATTTCATTTTGTGAATAGGTGTGATTCCGAAAGGAATCGAGGTGAGGAAATCTACGAACAAAATAAAATCCTTTTAACCCGTGCATCATACACTATTTTTAGATAGTCCTGAATATTTATAGATATATTATAAATTATATATAAATATATGGTATTGTTTTACCTTTCTCATGGTCATGATAGTCTTCGGGTTGCTATGATCATTTGTCTTGCGTAGCATCAGTGTTGGCAACATGACTTTTACAAAACCATAATATTCTACATAAGGGAGGCAGTTGAAGTAATAAAACGGTAAAAATAACGTAACGAAATGTAATTAATTAATATTACAATTTTTTCTAAGCTTACTCGTCTTTTGAGAAAACTGAAATTTTGATTGTACAATTATTTTAAACACGCATTGTATAAGTCAGATTCACGGCCTACTGGAGTGAGACGATGGTCATATTCCACAAGAAAACAAAATTGGCACTATCGACGTGTTAAAAACTTTTGAGCACTGAGCGAAAGAGTTTTCTACTTTTAACACAGTCGTGAACTACTTTTACTATCAACTGTCTAAAAATGTATTCTTTTCGCTATCTAGAAGTACTAAATTAATTAAATAAATACGAAGTACTAATATATATATAATCTGAGAAACTAAGCTAAAACATTGAGTTTTTGCACAGCAGTTTCTTTATTTATTTATATTAAGTGTACCAATTTTTAAATAAATATGCAAAATTGAAAAAGTTAGAAACTGCAGTCCCAGTGTCCCTTTGCTGTAGCGATGTATGTAAATAATGCAGAGGTACATCGAGGAAGAATTTTGGAAACGTGGGAAGTCAATTTGCCATTACACGCCACAACTGCATGCGGGAAAGGGTAAACAAACACTCAAATCTCCTGTATGCTGTACATAGTCTACTTGTGAAGGGCAGTAGAATTCTTCCCAAAGTTGCGAGGACGGTATAAATGGAAGTGAGTATACAAGGGATTATAATTAATTCTTATTGATACGGGATATTTCTGCCTGTGTTCATTCTTGTTTGTTTGTTTTTTACAGGTGAGTTACTGTGCTAAAGAAGAATTGCATGTAAAATTTCAGGTAAGAATTTCAAAGAAGTTTTCATTATTTAAATAAATGTATATTAACACAGCTATAGGATTACGTGATAGAGATGGGATAGCTTGCTTTTCTGGATAATGCTAAACCATCAGATCTCTACTGCTACTGTAAAGGTCAATCTTCAGTTTGCAGGTTGGTTTCAATAGAATTTGGATACGTTTGATTCCTTTCTTATTAGAATGGAAGCACAAGAAGTAATGACTCCACCTTACACGTGCTTTAATGTTTAAACTGCTTTGCATATTGTTCTTCAGTAATACTACGAGTGCTGATGGTTTTCAGTAATTTAATGGAAGTTAACAAATGCTTGTTGTCTTGATAAGTATAGGAGATCGAAGGCCTAGAAATAATTAGCTAATGGCCACACACGTTAGACTGAAGGCTGAATTAAATTACCCAAAAATAATAAGCAAGAGGGGGATCCGGTAATATATGAGGACAATTCGGAAACTAAGCTCCGTTTTCATGTAGCACGGGAAATATAAGAATTCTTCATTTAAAACCTGACGGGCGCACGGACTTTTAGCCTATGTGCAATTGGATACGCTACAGGCGACTTTGCCTGTATATACGGTCATATACGGTCATTATTTTTATTTCACTGTACATCGTGTTCGCGGCGTTGGCTAGAATATCGCACTGCTACGTATTTGCTCACCATAATATTGCAATACCGTGCTTGAAAATATGCGACGTGTGATGCCATAACATTTCTTTAAAAAACTTATAGAAAGAACGAAAGAAAGGAATGAAGGGAGGGACGAAGGGTGGGAGGCAGGGAGGGAAGGAAGGAGGGAGGGAGGGAGGGAGGAAGGGAGGAAGGGAGGAAGGAAGGAAGAGAGGAAGAAAGGAAAAAAGAAAGCATTCACTTTTTCTAAAACTGCCTTTTTTATTCAGGGGGCCTTAAAACATGTATTTCCGGTGAAATCTCGACACCGAAATTTTGAGTCGAATACAATATTTCTACTTACTATATTAGTAGAGAAAATAAAAATGAATATAGAAAGAAGAAAAGCAATCAGTTATTAGTTTTTGAGCTCTGTGCTTTAAAACTGTCGATAAAGATCGATTCTGATTGGTGAAAAGGGCATCAATGAGACCGTACATTGGCAGAAAGGCACTCGCATGTAGTTAACACCACCTGTGAACAATTGAATGAAGCGCTGCGAAATCGGATATTCCGACCGGATAATTTCTGCTTTATCGTGCCGAATTCTAAAACTGATGTTAAATAACTAACTTTAATCGTTTTCAGTATTGTCAATCAAGGAAAAAGCTTTTAACTAATGTGTCAATTACCGTGATTATATCAGCGCCGCCGGTGTACCGGAATTTCGTCGCGCAGGAGTTTCTTTACATGACAGTAAATCTACTGACATACCGTCGTCTCTTTTAAGGGTCCCTGGGAATGAAAAATGACCGAAAAATTGTCAAATTGCATATTTTTAGGTTTATGCGTATAGCTAAATGTTCCCCAAACCTACACTCATTTGGCAGTGACATTGTTTTAGATTCCGCCATTTTTAAAGGTCTAGCGCAGGCTTTAAATACCATGTCTGCCGCATTTGAACGCTCCTTTTCTGCTTAAATTTTTAGCACTATTTGAACAAAATATGGGCCATAAAGGACTAAAAAATAACCAAATTCAGCGGAAAGGAGTGGTTAAGTGGCATCTGCTACAAGGGAAAAACTGTAAGTCTAAAGGAGAGAGACTACTAGACAAATGAGAACAGGTAATCTCACTCGTGATCATAATGCATGTGTGTAGAACATTTGGTATTTTACATTTTTTATACACTATTTGCTCCATGAGCATTAAATTTTTTGCCATGCTCCTAGAATGTTGCTCCATTTGTGTGATTTCAACTTGTGCGATTTCTTTGGTTTAAAATCTTAAAATTTGTTTAGCTTTAAAAATAAATACACAAAAAGTTTTAAAATATTTTCAATGTCCATCAAAGCAAAATATACAAATAAATACATTACTTTAAAAGTAATTATTTTTTCTTCCTGCCAAAGATCGATGGTGTTTGTTGAGCAATTAGAGTTTATAAAATAATAAAACTGTTGTGATATTTTAGCGCATGGAATATTTTTAATACTAACGTATCTTCATATTGTGAATAAATTGAATAATTAACTCCCTCAAAACTATAAAACAGATTTTGCTGCAACTTTGTGTGACAGTTTGTAACACACTCCTTTAAGTGTGCAAATTATTGATTTCATACCTATAAAAATATAGAATATTCAAATTTCAGTCCCTTAAGGGGAGGCATCTGTGAAAATGACAAAAATCCACAATTTTTGTCACAATGATGTGAAAATTTGTATGTATGTGTGCCAAAGAATAACTAGAAGGTTTACCAAATTTCACTTTTCTACGTACGATTATTTATTCGTTTTTTTTTTTTGGCTGCAATTTTAGGGTAGTATAGCAAACGCTTCTTATAAAATATTATTTGTTCTAAGTAAACTAAACTCTGGCCATATGTTTCTCTAGATTATGTCTACAAAACCTGGTATTTTTATTTGGCTATCTCAAACAGTTTTGGAGAAAAAAATATTGAATACCTCAATGTCCATTTTTTTCAAATTATTAATAATTTTCAAAATAAAAATTCGATAACAATTAAACTACTCCATCTAGAGCATTTAAAATACCAAGTTTTATGAAGCAACTATCTAAAAACATGTGTGCAAAATTTAAAAGAAATCTATTAAGAACTGTATGAGAAGATGCATTTTGAAGATTGAAAAATGTGAAAAAATAGAAAGCAGAGAAAAATGACTTTAAAGTTTTAAGTATATGACAACATACATACGCCATGGCCATTTAAATCATGGCGTAACGGCCTTTTAAATGGTGATGAGGAGTAAACGACGGTAGATTCTGAAAGTACAAGGTACAGACATAATTTTAAGGCCAAAAACGAAAAATCACATTTTTCGTCATTTTTGTCCAAATTTCACCGATGCCTCCCTTAAGCACATTTAGAAACCATCGGTTTGGGCCGGATTTGAACCCGCGATCTTGGGATAAATAGTTATAGTTATTATAATGTTTGGAATTTTTATGGAAATCAATTGCTATACACAACCTTACTTCAAGAAATTTAATCTACCACCTCTTCAGAACGAAACAATGCACATCACCACTGACACTAGCCATTTTAAATCAAACCATCGCTAAGTAAGCTTATTTTTAGTTTCTTCTTCCAAGTATATAATGTTTAGGAGAATAAATGCAGATATTTTGATAAATGGTACCTTAATATGTAGGTATACAATTCGGTCTTTTATTGTTTTTTGTTTTCTTTCCTCTTTACCTATCTAACAGTTCTCCCACAAACTAATCACACAGTTTACTATTTAATGTTTTTTGCATGGTCGTAAACAACACCTGTGAGATAGACTATCCGTTTTTCTTTTCTTCACACCTGAGTGTATGAGCCACTGGTCTAGACTATATGAGGTTATTAGCCTTGCAGAAAGTATTCGAAGTAGGTTCCAATGCAGAATTCGTTCCGTGCATCATGTTTTCTGTGGCACGCCTACTATAAGCTACAACATAAAAACATACTAGTATATGTCCGTAGAAGAAGAAAATATTGATATAATACAGTTCATTATACTGTTCTCAGTACGTTTAGGGTGGAGACATTTTCTTCTAAATCTTCGTGTCGCATACTTGAATATCAAACTTAAATACCAAATTTGGTTTTTAACCGACTTTTCGTTTTTAAGTTACGCTGTTTACGTTCAGACAGACACATACACACAGACACACATGGACATTTTTTCTAAAACTACTTTTTTGGGTTCGGGGAGGGCCTTAAAATCTATATTTCCGCTGAAATCTCGACATCGTTTTTCTGGGTAGAGAAAGTAAAGAGTGATAGTGGCGTAGTGATGGTACTATTTCAGTAACTATATAAAGCTAAGAAAAAGTTGGCTCTTAACTATGGCATTTATGACCTGAGTTTCAGACATGCTGTAAATATTTACACTGAAATAATGACGTTCGTTGTATAAATACATAATTCTGGAAGTAAAAAAGAGCCTCTCGAATCTACTTATGTTATTTGGTTCAGAACATATTTTCTGTAGTGACATCACGAGTAATCGAATCTAATACTTTATACAGAAATATTCCCGTAGTCTGTTCGGAAAACTACAGCTTTATATTTAAATATTATACATAATATATGTAACATACTGTTGTTTTAAATAGTACGTATTTTGAAAGTTTTGATTGTAGTTCTATTAATTTGATATGCTTTGTCGTCTTAACATTCTAAATGATATATGCATATTCGATAATATTTTCACGGCTTACAATCGTTCTCCAGTTGAAACTTAGGTTACATTTACCGATGCGATGCTCCTATATTATTCTATCTTGTTTTCGTATCATAATGAAAAAGCAAAAGGTTGCGACAAAACTAGATTGCACGTTTGGATATATCCTAAGTTTTCCATATTAAAGATACATTTCGATGAGTTAATTCATATCGTATCCACAAATCGTTTATTCACGTTGTTTTAATTCTAATTTCTACGAAGGTTGTACTGAAAATGTTTTGAATGTCATGTTTCTAAAAACTAATTATTTTTTGTACTACTTATATACTGCTTTTAACATCGAAAGTAATATTGGTGACTTTATCTTTGGAACAATTGCTGAACATCAATGATGCTTGACCACTTCTAGTGTGTGCCGGCATATAGCGGAAACTTCAACAAAACCAGGAAAAAGTTGAATGCATCCAAGTAGCGCTTCTATGAGGATTTAAAGAGAAAATAAAACCGCACAAGCTTGAAGGGGGCGTGGCTACAGCTCGTTGTTTTACAAGTGAAGTAACTTATACCAATTTGGTCATACACATGCTGTCACTTTTGCACCACCAAGGAGCATGATGAAAGAATGTATATAGGTCCAAATATTGTAATGTTCCATGAAAAATACCTAACTGAAGGGATGAAATCAGGGAGAGAATTTATGGAAGAGTTCAGTTTAGATCATTTTACCTTGAGTTTTATTGTAATATAATACTTATATACAGCATATGACATGTGTTTGTGTGTATAACGGAGGGAGGACACTTACTGACGCATTTGGTGAAGGAAACCCAACAACTACTGTTAGTGATGAAAATATTGCCTCTGTTCTAGAAATAGTTGAAGATCAACGAAAGCTAAGAATTTATTCCGGCGGCATTGGTATGAGTCAAACCCAAAACATTGTACATCAACAGTTAGATCTGAGAAAACGTTATTGTCCATGGATTCCACATAAACTGACTCCCGATTAAAAACAACAACGCATCGATTGCAGCAGGAAAACTCTTGGAAGAATTCCAAGGCGTCCCTTCAAATTTGGTTTGGAATATCGTTATTGAATTTATTGTCACGGTTCTGAAAACGGCTCAATGGATCTTTCTAACAGAACCTAAGGCTACAAAGGTTCAACGAATACATAGATCTGGTAAGAAGATGGTTGCTGCTTTCCTTTTTATTTTTATTTATTTATTTTTTTATTTTATTTTAACGTGCCATGTGGCTATCATGACAACGCATCGTCGAGGACATCTGATGCCTTCAAGGTGAACATCATCAGTCGTGCAACATACAGCCCAAATCTAACACCTTGAGATTTTTTCGTTCCCAAAAATTAAAGATAAAATGCATGGAATCATTTTTCATCATAATAACAGGAGTAGAACATTATATAGCTGATGTATTGCACTCATATGACTTTCTCTACTCTTGTAGTAACAATTCTTACAAACTCTTATTCCTCTATGCTCTTCATATTAGTTGTGATAAACATTTGCATAAAGGATCTAATTTTCTTGTAGGTGCAAGGGGAATATGAGACCACAGTAGGCTTTGAGTGATAGTCAAATCTTTTAAAGCTGGTCACTCTATGAAGGCTTTGAAATTCTGTTCATTGCACGGCCAAGAGATAAATAATGAGTGGCAGGAGAAAGCGGAGAAAACCCGCCCTGACGCCGCTTTGTCCACCACAATACCATATGCGGGTCCCTGGGATCGAACCCGGGCCACCTAGATGATAGGTGAACGGTCTACCCGCTCGGCCACGGCGCCGTCTATTGCTTTGAATTTGCCAATATTTACATTTTTCTCAAATATTAATAAATTATTGGTTTTTTTATACATTGGCCTTCAATGAGAACTGAATTTGAAATGCATTGCATAGCAACCATACCATCCCTTAAAGCCAACTGTATTCCCGTATTCCACTTGCACTAGCAAGAAAATTAGGAATAAGATAACTTCTGAAAATGCTTATGTCGATTACAGTGTAGTAGATAGAGAAATAAGCATTTGCAAGAATACTGTGTTTAAGAATGAGTATAGCTCTACATATATTTGCGACCAGACTTTCTCCAAATTGAACTACATTAAAAGTATGTAGTCTGTCTGCAACAGATCTTTAATTATTGCTTTGTTAAATAAATTACCACTTGAAGCAGCTCATAGTTAAAACTATTGCTAGGTATTTGTTAATCTACAATGCTTTGTGACGGCATTAACGGGCCAGGCTGTACCCCCCGCCCCCTTAAAGGGATATTATAATTCCTGACCCTAGTGATTTACCTTTGCCTCCTTAAAATAGCTTGTCTATTTCGGTGCGCTAAGATCCCGTGCTGTTATTAGTAAGCAGATATTGTAACACGCTGAGAGCTACTGGCTTGTGCTTCTACCCGAAAAGCTTTTAAAACAGTGGGCAGTCTTCCTGTGTAAATATACAAAGGCAGCTTTAACGTTTAGCACTGCTTACATTACTCGTAGCCTCTTTCTCCGACTCGTGGCGCTGCGGTCTACCTGCGGGCGGGATTAGGTAATTCACCTTTACACCTTCACTTCCCTGCAACTTTCGGCTTTAGTCATTCCACAACTTCCTTAACATCATTTGGTGAACTCCTGCGGTGCCTTTGTCACCTTCTCTACTGCGTAGCTAGTACAGCACGTATTGTATTCCACCCAAAAAATCTCACATCAACGTATCACTGGAAATACATATTTTGAATGTTTTGAAAATGTATTTTGTTGTTTAACGACGCTGTCAATTGCCAGGATGACATCAGCGTCGCCAATCTGCCAGAATTTCATCCCACAGGAGTTCTTTTACATGCCAGTAAGTCTACTGACATGGAGCTGCCGTTTTTAAGCACACTTAAAAACCATCGGTCTGGGCCGGATTTGAACCCGCGACCTTGGGATTAGTAAGCCAGCGTCTAAACAACTGACCCACTCAGACCGACTACATATTTTGAGACCAACTGAATCCCCCATCAAAAATATCTGTGTGCACTCACATGACTTTCTCTACTCTACTTTCTTCTTAAAAACGGATTTAATTTAATGCTTCTGATATTAATAATGTTGATTGACAGTGTTCCTAGGTCAAAATTATGGTAAGGTTTAAAAATGATAAAATTAATCCAATATTGATTAAAGTAATTAAAAAGTTATATTCAGAGACATATGTCCGTAAAAATGGGTAAATACTTGTCGAAGGGTTTTCGAACTAATAAAGGATTACGACAGGATTGCTTGTTATACTGAAAAGGCCATTGAACACTGCAAAAAGGCATCTAAAATGATGGCAATAGCACTATATGATGATTTAACAGTATATACCCTCCAAACTGCAGATGATCAACTAATAGTGGCTCAAGAATTTGAAGATATAGAATGCCGTTTAAGAAAATTAACACCAGAATATAGTTTATGGGGTTTAAAATAAATATGGATAAATTCAAATATATGACCACAGGGAACATTCCTCAAGATCTAATATTAGAAGATTTGGGGACAATTAAACATACTAAAGAGTATAAATATTTGGGAATTAAGATTACAATGTATGGAAAACAAGAAAAAGAGATAAGGACTAGTATAGATACAGGAAGGAATTCTATATCTACAATAAATGGAATACTATGGGACAAACATATTTCCAAAGGAACAAAAAATATATATATATATTCAGTAGTATTATGACCTGTGTAGTTGATCTGTGAACTTTAAAGAAATAACTGAAAAAAAGAAACAATTGCTTCTTGCGGAAATGGACCACTTGGAGGTGCGCTGCGAGAATATCAAGGAAAGAATAGAAATTCACATAAAATAAATTATGCTCATCCAATACTCAGTTTTAGATTTTATCAAGAAGAAGCAGCGTAAATGGCATGGGCATGTTAAGAGAATAGAAGTTGGAAGACTTCCATGGATTGGGAGCCGCAGGGAAGGAGGAAGAAGGGAAGGCCACCTATTACATGTTTCCAAGGAATCTACGAGGTCAAGAGGGAGTGGGAAATAGAAGCTATATGGATGAACAGACAGAGATATAAAGTGTTAAATCCAATTTGTTAAACGCTATGAATTTGGGTGCCGGAAGAATGCTTATTCATTGCAAAATCGGTTTAATACGCGTAAATAATTTAATTGAGATAAACATTTATAAAACTAATTAATTACAATTTCCTCGTAGGTACAGTGGGTGTATAGCAATTGGGCACGTTAGCAATGGGACACACATAATTACCTGGACCTCAGGTGTTTCGCCCATACAGTTAAGTGGGGGGAGGGGGTTTTTTACACTTTCACTATGAAGGTGACTTTTAGTTTGTAACCGAAGATAAGTTCGATTATCTTTCCGTTGCTGACATGGAACTCAAAGAAACACAGAACAGTACCCTTACGCACTTTACAACGGATATGTGTAAGGCTTGAAACATATCCAGAAAACCGAAGATGCAAGAAAAAACTCTGGAATCTTTTGCTTTTTTTCAAAAATTAAGTTAAAATTCTGTTTTAAACAAGAACACATGTATAAGAATCAATTTGTATAATGAAGAAAAATGATAAATTCTTGCTGAATGAGCTTGTAAATCGGTGAAAAGGTAATTAACTAATTAGTCACTAAAAAAACTCGATGGCGAGCTCTTATATATAAGTCAGCGAGTTTGTTTTCTCAATTTTTGCTGTGAATGACATTCTGCTGGCCGTGTCTGTGGCTCGGGAAGGATAAATCTTTGAACAGTGTATATCGCTGTTATTCGTGTGTAATGTATGCAGTGTCTATGCTTGATGTTGCATGCCTTTGCAACATATTCAGGACACTCCACTGTCTCCAAGTTTTTATATATAATGAGCTGGATGGAGTGCTAATGAAGGGATAATACTAAAGCTCCGACTGCTATATTTCTACAATATGTGCTGGAGGAAGCAATGTATCCCAAAAGATTGGCTTATGGCCCAAACCATTCTATCTTCAAGAAAGGGAAAGGGAAAGGGAAAGGGAACGATTATAGTAATTACAGAGGAATGTGTTTACTGGATACTGCCTATAAAATATTTGCAAATATAACATACAAAACGTTACCTAATATATCCTAATCCTAATGGATTTAAAAGAGGCATATCCTATGCAGATAACATCTTTATCGTTAAACAGGTCATTGAAAAACAGGGAATTTAATAAAGAAATGCATATGACGTTTATTGACTTTGGAAAGGCCTTTGATAGAGTAAACCGATGTATTTGTGGCAACTATTGAAAGAAAGAGGATACCCACAGCAACTTATAAGAATGATACAGTGCTTCTACTTTCAAACAAAAATAAATGTGAGGAACAACAATAAAGTTTCCGCAAAAATTATTACTAATCAGGATGTCAGACAAGGGTGTGCTTTATCGCCTACATCTTTTAGTATTTATATTGACGATCTAGCTAGGAAATGTAAGCAACTAGTGAATGTAGGTTTTAAAGTTTCAATCAACTTTTTAAATATATTATTGTTTACCGACGATTTGGTTATTCAAAATAGTGAGTCTGTCTTGCAAAAATATTTTTTTAAAGTTAATGAATTTTTTTACAATATAATATGGAAATTTCTTTTATAAAATCAAAAGTAATGGCATTCATAGGGAAAGAACAGATTAGCACAAAAATAGTTGTAAATAACGTTGTGTAGAAGGGAGAGCCATGGTGGTTATGATAAGGAATATAACGTAAATTTCTACTGTCTCGCTAACACTATATTAGTTTATTTACTGTTGACAATAATATAATTATGAGACATTATAAGGCAGAAGTGTTTAATTATATTTTGTTGTAAATATGTAGGTTATATGATGTAGTTTGAAGTGTTACTTGCTAATGCTGCAGTATAAGAAACCTGGGCGCATTTCTGTGAAGGAAGGTTTGTTTTCGAACAACTGTAGGGGCAGAAGAACATCTTTCGAAATACGATGTTAAGGGTACAGCTTTGCGTGGAGACAATGCCGGTCCTAGGCCACAGAGGGTGAAGAAACGTTCCGAAGTAACTGTGAATTTTGTGGATTGCGCGAAAATCGAGGTCAGGGGAAGGCACCCAGTCCTAAAGCCGGGATTTCTGAATTCGAAATTCACCGCGCTAAAAGTGATAGGATGTTTAGCCAAGTTGGCGTGGGTAACGGTTGGTATAAATACAGTAAATTCGACAGGACCGGGGTCTGTTCTTTTGGAGGTTGCTGAGGGTGAACCCGTGACCAAGGAGTAGTTATTTTCGCGCCAAAATGTTGCAGTAGAAGTTTGCGAAAAATGCAACGACTGCGAAAATAGCATATGGATGCGGTGGTTACCGGGGTGGTATACAATGGTGCAAGACATTAATTAGCTAAAATTCCTCCAGGTTTTGCTGAGATCCTAAGCAGGTACATCCGATGTAGAGACGGCTACCGCACCAGATGAGCTACCGCGGCATCGACGGTGGAGACCCAATTCAACGTCGACAAGAGTGTGTGGAACAATTAATAGCACATTTAGAAACAAAATACGTAAAGAAACAAAATTAAAGCTTTATAAAGTTACGACTGTATCTGTACTAGCATATGGAAGCCAGACTTGGGCACTAACTAAAGAGCAACATAGCAAAATACAGGCTTCAGAAATGAGGTTCTTAAGAAGTGCGAAGCGATGTACGAAGAGAGACCTAATAACAAATGGAATTATAAAGAGGAGGACTTCGAAGGTGGAACAGGCACTTGATTGAAGTTCTGGTTGACTAAAAAATCTAAACTTGTGCTGCAGGTGTGCAAAACATAGCAGGCCTGTTTTAAGGGAGATCATCTCTTAGATTAATTCGCTTCAAATGCTTCTTGACAAGCTTTTGTGTAGAGTCTCGATAAGAAGGGAGGGAAACGTGAGAGACACAATAGATTCAATCTTGTGAGCAGGTAAAGTGTACAATACAGGTGCGGGCATTTCTGAAACACAATACAACCCCCATCATGCATTGTCAACTTCAGCCCTTCCCTGGCTTCAGCCTGCACTTTATTAAATGAGTGAGCTCCGCAAGTCAATAAAGATTATCCCTACTGTTTGTTGTTAGTCATAAAGCGCATCAATTAAGAATTACTTTTAATAATGTTTTGGACAGCTTTTCTTCCTCTGTTTATTCTATTTTACACAGCGCGATGGATCTTTATAAGGCCAAGTACCTTTTTATTTTAGTAATTTAAATGTGCACTGTATATGTAAACAAAGCTGCTAGATGACAGCGGCGCTCCCATACAATGTAGAGTTCAAAAGTCAGAAGCTACTGCCGTAGTGATGACAGTTCGTATGATGCAGATGTTACATCCCGCCATATGTTTGCCAATCGCAGGGGCCCGCGGAGGAATACATTGTAGTTGTTTACGTTGCAGTTTGAAGTGACGCCGGCAAAGATATAGGCGATAGATACCTCGTGGCTCGTTGCATGTCGCACACTTAACCTTCTAGGTCTCATCCCTGCACCATATAACTCGCGCAGTCGTTTTTGAACGCTGAAATATTTGATGCGAGTCATTTTACCTGCCTTCAATAGCAGTGCCATCTCATTCTGATGTCGTTACCCCTTCAATTACCACTGGACTGTTTATTATATATCTATACGTCCACATAGGGAAGTCTATAGGGTGGGCAGATGATACATACAGCATATTGCATCCAATAATATGAGAGATAAGCCCTTTTAATAAAATGGTAGGAATGAGCGGAGATCCCGGCTTGCTGTCTTCTGTTCAAAAACGAATGCGCTACGCCAGACGCCCACAGAGACCTTAGTGCTAGGCAACTGTAACACTGCTTCTGTGCCATTAGATGACAGCTTTGACACGTGTCCTCGGAGACTTTAGTGCTAGGTAAGTGCATCTTTACTTCTACACGTGCAGGGAAGTTGGTATTAGAGTTCCTTCCCATCTACCTGCTTTTATTATTGTGACACCGGGCGCGGCACACAACAAAGGACGGTCGGGGCTGAGCTACTTCCTACCACATACCAGGCTGTCAAGCAAACAAAGGCGCTCATGGTTAGACTGCCTCACGCAACTGCTTGTGTATATGTGACTAACAACACTGAGTACGGCACATAACAAAAGAATGCTGGAACCTTCGAGGGCATCCAGCGGCTGACGTGTTTGTGGAAGTCAAGAAAGGTCCATGTAACGTCTTTCTCGTTATATAAGGAGGCAAGGAAACAGCAGAAGAAAGAGTTACAGGCATGAGTCTGTCAGTGTGTCAGTGAGTGCATGACAGCTCTGTGTGTGTGGTACTGCCGTGCGAAACACGTCACGTCAAAGTGAACCATGTTTCCAGCTACCCATTTTACTTGTTTCCGGTATTTGATTTTTACTTTCGTTAGTATTTACTTAATGTTTACTTTTTTTAAACATTTCTTTTTTCTTTAATTTTAATACCTTTTTATTTAATAATTTTAAAATATATGTGTAAAATTATAATGGTTGTATTTGCGATGACTTAATAAAGTTAACATCTGTACATATACAGGATGGAAGGGAACTTATTATATTCCTTGTAATATGTGCTTCATAGAGCATTACAAACAAAAAGATCTGATGGCATTTTGTTCTTTGATCAGCCGATTTCGAAAAAATAAATGGTTTTTGTTTCTAATTGAATGCGTTATTCCACAAGAATGTACGAAGATAACAGTTTTTTACTTGTAAGATGTGTTCAGTACCTTATTTCTGACATAGCTTTGCTAGTAATTGTGGGACATTACACAGAGTTACGAAATAATTAATCACTTAAAAGAATTAAAGGAATACTCCGAATAGCTTTCTCACATGTGAAGTAATATGTTCCGTTGAGGTTGCTCAGGGAATTGAACCGGTTTCTGGATTTAAACAGGCTGGTCGCTTGCAAAGTGGTGTAATGTTTTAGGAGATAACGATTCTGACTGGTCTACACTCGCACAGTAAACATGGAAGGACACGACATGATATTTGTTTACGTTCACGAGACACCACGCTGTGGTGTTTTGTTTATGTACTGGCCTAGTGGAAGTGACACCCACACAATATGCTGTGTTACCAGCTTGTTTTCGACAAAACTAAAATATATCCGTAGGCAATGGTCAGAGACAAAAACGTAACATAAAAGAAAATGTTCCAAATGCCGAGATCAATCACTGGTTTAAATTAATGTAATAACTTGCCTTCCACCTGTACGTTCTGGTATAGGTAAGTAGGTGCTAGAATGGAGCATTGCAGATTTTATTTATTTGCACGTTATGGTGCCGAAGTAGCGCGGCCTGGTTAATGACGTCATGTGTTTACATTAAGTGGGGATCTAAGAGTGGAGTGATGGTAGTTTTGTTAGTGTCATCTCTTCCCGATGAAACAGCCTTTAAAATGTTGTTTTGGTGAGAGTATATGACTAAGAATGGTTTTATTTGCCAGCAACTTGGGTGATTCCGGGAAGTTTTCACAATCGATTGTCTGGATGACAAAGCCTGGAATTTTATCTTAGTCATTTGTTCACAGACCGTCGCGATGGTGTTGTGAAATTTACCCTAATAGCATAACTTACATGCATATAGATACAGCCAAAGAAAAGAGACGAAAGAAGAAACACCCCGATATGTGGTATTCACATTATTTTTTTCTGTTTATTCTTCTAACACAACTCTTACAAAGCCTATTCTTCTATTACTTTCTCTAGTAAATGTAGTAAGTAGGGGGATTATTATAATCGACGCAAGAATTCGATGTCGAGATTTCACCGGAAATATAAGTTTTGAGGCCCCCTGAATTAAAAAGAAAAGCATTTATAGAAAAAGCCCAGTGTGTATATGTATTTATGTATTTCTGTGTGTGTGTCTGTGTCTGTGTCTGTGCGTGTGTGTGTGTGTGTGTGTGTGTGTGTGTGTGTGTGTGTGTGTGTGTGTGTGTGTGTGAACAGCGTAACTCAAAAATGAAAAGTCGGTTAAAAACCAAAGTTGGTATTTAAGTTTAATATCTTTTAAGGAAGCGACACGAAGATTTTGAAGAAAATTCCTCCACCCTAAACTACCCTTTACATGCAACATTTTTCGAAAATGTTGATTTTCTGAAAATGGCTCTATCGATTTTGATTAAAATGCCATATATTTGAGATATTTTTATGACAAACGAAATATACGTATATTTTGAATTTTCTAGCTGTAGTCCTGTTTACTTTGGATAACTTTTGAATAACTCGTAAACCATAAGAGGTAGACCAAATCTTACTACACACAAAAAAAAAAAAAAAAAAAAAAAAAAAAAAAAATGTAGAGCTAGTTAAAACATACAATTTATGTCCAAATAAACTTTTTTTATGGAATGAACCATTTCGGAGATATTCCTTGTTATTTATCTTATTGGAATACTACTTTCGTCAAATGAAAGATCGTTATTAATTTACACAAATAAGCTACCAAAACCTAAAACATAAATATCGTTTAGTTGACTAGCAAGCAGCTTGGTACCTAAATGTTCAGGGCGCAAGAGGTGAGTAGAGGCTTATGGTCGAGTAAGCTTGACGTCAGTCTACTGTGAACTAAACGGATATTTCTTAGGCTCAACCTCCTTATAGGAATGTCATTTTTGTTTTTGTCTTTTTTATATCAGTGATCATATTGAACGCACAAAAGTTTTGCCACATTTACAGGCACATGTAGGAATAAAGTGAATTTAAAGGGTATGTGATTAATGAAGTAAGTGCTCAAGCTGCATTTTCATCTGTTTAATGTAATTTATTTGTAATATGTTATTGACCGAAAGAAGTGATATGGGGTGAGTTGGAGGGTAAATCTTTCATCCATTATCGTAGATTAGAACACGTGTTCTCAGATCACCGGTACGACTGAAACGTAATAACTCCGCTCGACCACCACAACCCTGTAAGGAATAGCCTTTTAAACTCCAATGCTAATTGAGGTATGCGAGAACTATCCATCGCTTTCTAACTTTACTAGGATGATAGAAGTGGTCAGTGTAAGTTTAAGATTCTCTTGGTGTTTTATCTTCATTAATAAACATCTATTACGCTTTCTAATGAAACTAGTAAGTACTGTGATTTATACCAGCACTGAATTATTAAGCTATTTATCATTTCTTGATGTGACTGTACAGCTCCATTATGAATGTAGGCGTCTTTAATTGATCATAGCCTATCACTATCCCTTAGCACATCCTTCGTTTTGTTGTAACTCATTTGAAAGTGAATCTATTATGATAGGTGCTAATTCAAAAGGAGCTTTGGGAGGGAATGTGTGGAATATATGCTGTACAAAAGGTTCATAAATTGTGTGCTAATTCAAAAGGAGCTTTGGGAGGGTATGTGTGGAATATATGCTGTACAAAAGGTTCATAAATTGTGTATAAACCTGGTGAAATTGTCAGTTGTCAAAATTGTAAGAGTACGATGTTTTTGGAATGGATTTTTTACCACAAACACGTTTTGCGTCATAAATCACTTATTCACTGATATGTTAAGCCGCCGTCCGTCTGTGCACATGTGTGAAGTGTGGAGTGTACGGTCAAGATACACTCAAGGCGCACCTTCCTTTCTAGTGGGTTACATAAATTCGAAAAAAAAATAGGTGCCAGGGGATTTATCTGGTATATCTCCGATAAGCTAAAGTCTCACAGGAACACAAAATGTGCTGGCTATTTCTTACACACTGTGCAATCTAAGTTACTCTCATCGTGTTTGATAGGAGCATGCATTTGAGAAATGCAACAATTATACTCAGCTGAAGTCTGTTACGTTTAAGCTAGCTTACGTGTTTTCTAATAAATATTTTACCATGTTTGATTCATTGGAGTTTTAAGCAAGGTTTTATAGTGTTATACTTGGTTCTTTATAGCCTCTCTCACTAAAAAAATGTTCCCTTGTTCCTCCCGAAATAAGAAACACACTTACGATAAACGAAGGCAACAACAATTTCCAAGCACGTGGCCTGATGAGAATGTTTTCATTGGCTCCTGACCGCAACTCATAGCCTAAGAATAGCAAATAGGTCCTATATCTTCTCTATGTTATTACTTTCAAAACACCCTGATAAACATGGTTCATAATTTCATTACAATGTACAGCATTTTCATGTTATTCGGAAATAGAAACCACTCCGTTAATTGAAATGGGCATTATTGCATAACGAATGCATATATTGTGGCGGTTTTGGTTCAATAAATTGTGAGGCTATTCCTTATCTTGTACGTTCATCAGTTTTTCATTTCCCTCTATGCCCCTATGGCCTGGCACCCAGATGAGTTGAACTTCAAGTTGTTTTGCCAAGCTCCATGCGAGGATCACTAGACATGGAAAACTGGCCACTTGTGTTGCTTTGTCAAAACAGCTGACTCATTGGTAACGCAATGGTAGCGGGCAGATGTTTGTTACCCATTCATTTTTGTTCAGTTTATGTGTGAAGGCTGGAAAGCGTGAACCTTTTCTCAAGTACAATGGAGATTCAGAAATAGCATTTTCGTGCAATTAATTCAAATGTGTCTTAAATGAAAGTCACTTGGGCGTTTGAGAGAGGCTTTTGGGGACTATTTTCCGTCACGTGGTACTGTTTGCAGAATTTAAGAGGCGGCAATCTCTTAAACAGGAAGAGAAGAATGTTAGACCGACAACAGTAGTGACTGAGAAAAACTTTACCGCTGTGGAGACTGATTAGGGAAGATCCAAGACTAACCTACAAGGACATTGACCTGACATTAGTTCACCGAGTTTCTACCATCCTTCATGAGCATGTTCATATACGCGCTACATTGTTGCATCATGTCAATGTATCAGCTCACACTGCTAAAGCAACAATGGAGTTTTTGTAAGGAAATAAGGCAAAACTATTGACTCATCCAGCCTATAGTCCCAATCTGGCACCATGTGATTTCTTCCTGTTCCATATGGTGAAAAGTCAACTTCGAGGTCACAGATTTTCTAGCCCTGAAGAAGTAGTACCTGCATCTGCAGTGCCAGAACCTGAGTAGTGTGAGTGCTTCCAGAAGTAGTTCCGACCAGGGAGAATACTTTAAAAAATTTGTGTAAAAAAAGTTTCTATTCATATTTTGCTGTGTCAACACATATCTAGTGACCCACGTATAAAGAGCAGTTTGCAATGGTGGGATGTTCTCGAACATCTTCGTGCGTCGCATCTTTTGAAGATACTGAACTTAATTACCAAATTCTGTATTTAACAGACTCTTCCTTTTTGAGTTATACTGTTCACACACACACACACACACACACACACACACACACACACACACACACACACACACACACACACACACACACACACACACACACACACACATGTATTTCCGATGAAGTGTCGGTATGGAAATGTTGGGTGGAAGCAGTACTTCTGTACTTACTTTAGTTAAGCAGTGGAGATAACTATATATATATACAAATTAAGCTGCAGCCCATTCTTGTATATTGTATATTACAACTAGATTTTTGAAGAGGCAGCATGAGAGGAGGGGAGTAGCGTCAATGAATGTGAGAGATGTAATCCTATAATTTTCCTCAAGCTGATTAACAAATTCGTATTCATTGTAATTCTGTGGTACATAATCGTTTTAATCTCATTAAAAATCAAGCTTTCCTAAACATTATGATTTGAACTCGCGCCACCCTGACCAATGATTCGAAACAAAGCTTGGGTCAATGGCATCTGCGCTCGATCCACGGATATAATGTGTTATTGCACATCTAATTTTAAGAATCGCTCTACATTATTGCATTTATAGGCATGAATAGAGAGTAATTCGCGATTTGCTTTGTTTCTTGTGTGTATGCACTCTTCAAATGTGAACATTTGGGCATAATTTGGACACTTGGTTACTTGCTATTGAAGCAAATGTAGATTAAGATTTGCGTGGATTCTGTGATGAAGGTAAGCACACAAGCAGTTACATTCATGACGTCACAACATGAATCAGAACTACGTGCCGTTTTAGTAATAAAAATATAAACAATCTGCCGTATAATCGACAAACTCAACGTTAGAAGCTTTAAAATATTAATTGATTATATAAAATAAAATTAGATCCTCCCAAGCCCGCACTCAGTATTACGACGCACATTAAAAAATATATAAGGCATTTTAAGATCAAATTTTATTAAAGTGAATCCTGGCTGTGTCGTAATATTTTAAACAAATGCTTTGTTGATCTTATAGAAAAATCGAACTGAATTTGGAATTCCAGCGGTTATGAATATATAAATAACATTTATAAAGCAGCAAAAAAAAAAAAAAAAAAAAAAAAAAAAAAAAAAAAAAAAAAAACACACACACACACACAATTATTCTTTCAATCACATAATATGAGAAAAGCAACTAAAATGTTCAGAATAACTCCAAGAATAGAATTTTCAATCAGTATGAGCTCTCAGTTGAATTGCTAACAAATAAGCGAAAAAGAATAGCTTTACTTTCTCATTTTGTATGGGCTGTATATTTTCTAGCACTTGCTTTTCATGCTCTCGGTGAGAATGAAGGATCTTCAGAGACAATTATATTGAATATTTAAAAAAATTAGCAATATATGACGCCTTTCTGAAAGAGCACTTGGAAAAGTTGATTGTTTTTCGTGCAACTTTACCGAATATTCAGAATGACTTAATTTCAAGTGTGAGTGCTGTATAGAATTAAGACAGGAATTTGTGATGCCTTCTTTGTTTTATTAATACTAGATGAAACCCCTGATATTAATAGTGAAGAACAACTCTGTACTGTTTGTTACATAAATGCGAGGGAAATGTTGAATAGAGGTTTATTTGCTTCACAGAAGTAGGCAAGTTCACACAGAAAAATAAATCCGCATTTGAATCGTGCTCTCAGTATTTATCGAACATTTCTTTTAGACAATAACAAAAGCTGAAAAGGGCAATTATGTGTATTTTGAGTCATATTTTAACGAATTTTACAATGTTTGTTGGGTTACATCCGTGAGTCTGATAGGCTACGCCACTGGATGAGGGTAACTTGCCAAGAAGTTGGAATAACACGGTATTCGCAATGTAAAGCCATTTAAGCTGTCTAAGAATCTGTTGATGCTGCAGCAAACGTCCCATACATAACCATTTGTAGATGACGATGACGTAAGCATTATGAATGACAAACACCTGCCCGCAACACTCTTCTCTATCTATACATAACGGTACTTTCTGTGTTATTCACTACCTTGTAACTATAGAAAGCTATGTCGGTCTGGGTGGCTCAGTTGGTTAGACACTGGCCTATTGATCCCAGGGTCGCGGGTTCAATTCCAGTCCAGCCCGATGGTTTTAAATGTGCTTAAAAACGATAGCTCCATGTCAGTAGATTTAGTGGCATGTAAAAGAACTCCTAAACTAAACCCCTAGCGCAACAGCCCATAAAGGACCAAGGTTGCCGCCCAACCCCTGCGTACCCCTGCGTACCCCACCTCTGCCCACTACAGGCGTCATTGGTGGGGTGCAGTAGTGGAGGGAGGGACGTGGTCAGCGCCCCGAGCCCTCCCGGCCAGTTATACGTCCTTCTCGACCTGGGGCCGCTACTTCTCCATCAAGTAGCTCCTCAATTGGTCCCTAACCTCAATTGGGACCTAACGAGGCTGAGTGCTCCCTGTGCCAGACGTCCCAGTGGGGATAAAATCCCCATGCTGGTACCGGGGATCGAACCCGGGTCCTCAGCGCCAGAGGCAAGCGTGCTACCAACTGCACTACGAAACGAAATTCCGATACACCTGCGTCGTTAAACAACAAAATGATTTTAATTTAACTTTATACGAAGTTACCTTTCATATTTTCAGCTCTTTATCTGCGTCATTTAAAATATCCGGACAAAGTATTGTACAACTATATTATAGGGCATGACAAGAATACAAATGCAGCTTAATTTATGAAACAAAATAGTTATGTGTGTAACTAGTGTACAATAGTTTGTGACACGAGTATATGTTCAGCGCATGAGCGAAAGCTAAACTAAACAGATGTCTTTTATTTCAACACTTATAGACGAAAATGGAAGGTAATGATAAAACTATTGAAAATATGCATTGTATTCCGCTTGGCATTTTAAACGAAGCCAAGAGTGCTGAAAGTTTGTTAATTCCAGAAAAAATCAAAAGATGTTTACGCAAAATAATATGAAAAGTTTTCTGGACTCTTGATTCTTGTGCTTGAATGTTGCTGCACTTGCGAGAGTGACGATTCGTTTTCAGGTTTTCTTACACGCAAACTGGAGAAAATTATGGTGTGACAGTGATAGCGTTATTGGACTACATAAATACGTATGTTCAATCACACAGTACTTTGAAACTTTAAAAAGGACTGATTGTTCTATTGGCATGATCTTATCACATTGGTACAGAAAGGATTTTCCTTCTGGTCATGCAAATACAAAGGAATTGTAAAGCCAATATTTAGCAACCAGTTCTTAAAATATTTGACGGTAACTATTGCATTTATACCTACAAGGCAATATTCAATAACGCCAGTTCTGCAAATATTTATCTCGATTATCATGAAACATAAAGCAAGATAAACTTCTTAAGAATAGTTTGTGTAACAATGGAGAAAGTCAGTGCTTCACACCAGATTTTTTACTTTCTCTACTATGTTTTCGACCCAAAATTTCGATGTTGGGATTTCACCGGAAATATATGTTTTGATACCAGCTGAAACCCAAAAAATCGTATATGTTGCACTCACATGACCTTCTCTACTCTTGTACTAACCATTCTTACAAACTCTTATTCCTATATCTTCTTCGTGTTAGTTGAGATAAATATTTGTACAAATTATCTTATTGCTTATTTCCTTGTAGGTAAAAGGGGAAAATTAGGATACCCTAGGCTTTGAGCAAAAATCAAATCTTTCAAAGCTTTGAGATCCCGTTTTCTTTGCACGCTTAACATGTTTAAAAAAAAATTGAACAACGATGTTCCATTTCACGAAAGATTTATGTTTTCCGAAACTGACACAAATAGCAAGGAATATCTTCGAAATGGTTCACTCTACACAAAAATTATTTACACATAAATTGACTACATTTTTTGTATAGTAAGATTTGGTCCTCTTACGGTTTACCAGGTATACAAACGTCATCCAGAGTAAATAGAACTACATAGGCCATAGCCAGAAAATTCAAGATATACATTTCATTTGTCATAAAAATATTTCAAATATATGGCATTTTAATTAAACTCGGAGCCATTTTCAACAAAATCAAAACTTTCGAAAACTTTTCCGTATAAAGGGTAGTTTAGGGTGAACCAATTTTGTTCGAAATCTTCGTGTCGCATCTTTGAAAGACATTGAACTTAAATACCAACTTTGGTTTTTAACCGACTTTTCGTTTTTGAGTTATGCTGTCCACAGACTGACACACACACACGGACCTTCTTGTAAATATGCTTTTTTGGATTCAGGGGTTCTCAAAACATATATTTGCGGTGAAATCTCCACATCGTATTTTTGGGTGCAATACAACACTTCCTCTCCTTGCCAGTAGAGAAAGTGAAAAACATTTTTAGAAAAAGTCCGGTGTGTGTGTGTGTGTGTGTGTGTGTGTGTGTGTGTGTGTGTGTGTGTGTGTGTGTGTGTGTGTGTGTGTGTGTGTGTGTGTGTGTGTGTGTGTCTGAACAGCATAACTCAAAAACGAAAAGTCAGTTAAAACCAAAGTTGGTATTTAAGTTTAATATCTTTCTAGGATGCTTGACGAAGATTTTGAAGAAATTTCCACACACACATATGGACTATTTTCTAAAAATACTTTTTTTTTATTCAGGGGGCCTCAAAACATGTATTTCCGGTGAAATATCGACATAGAATTTTTGGGTCGAATACAACACTTCCCCTACATAATATACGTAGTAGAGATAATAAAATACCCTGTTAAGATTCTAAGGATTCCAAATCGTGTATTTTTGGTGAAACCCCGGTATCAAATTTTGAGTGGAATACAATATTTCCGCCACTTACTATATAAGCAGCAGAAAAAGTAAAAAATCTTAACTCTTAAATATTAAATTTCTTCTACGGTTCTGAACCTTTACATAAGTTTTGAAGCTTTAAATTATGTTGCTGAATGCATTTTGGAAATCTTGCGCCTTAGGCATGTGTGTATTAATTACCTGTGTATTACCTTGTTCCTGGCGACAGAGGTTGCATGCAAGGTCTGCAAGACACCCGCTTAGAATGCAGAAGCCGCTCTCATTACGTCATCCACTTAGGCCGGACCATCTCAGTTAATCAAGGTTATATTGCACTGGAGCCCTATTACCTGCTTGCCTCAGCGTCCACTCAGATCGGAAAGGGTTACGTCATCCGATAGTCTTCTGACTGGCATCAGCTCATATCGGACGTGACAGGTGAAAACGCAAACACATCGCTTAGCATAAACAAAAGGTGCAAGACAAGATTGCTGTTGCCAGGTGAACTAACATATTAAATGAAAGAAAATTTGTGTGCGCTTGTATGTTTATCTGTATGTGTTGTGGTGTGTGATGTGTGCAGTGTGTGGGTGCGTGTGTTGTTTTGTGTTGTGGTGGTGTTGTTGTGTGTGAGGTTGTGGTATGTGTGTTGTGTTGTGTGTGAGATTGTGTTGTGTTGTGTGAGATTGTGGCCTGTATGTGTGTGTTGCGTGCGGTGTGTGTGGGTGCGTGTGTATGGTGTGTGTTGTGTTGTGTGTGATATTGTGGTCTGTATGTGTATGATGTGTGCTGAGTGTGTGGTGTGTTTGTGGTGTGTTTGGTGTGTATGTGTGTTTATGGCAGTGGCGTAGCTAAGGTTTTGGGGGCCCCGTGCAAATAAATGTTACCGGCCCTACTTACTAATAAAGCTTAAAAATGGAGAGCTTAAAATATTATATATTCACATTACATAGAAAAAGTGATAAAATAACACTCCCTTATTACCAACACTAATGGTTATTTTTCCTAAATAAACAATATACACTCGCTAAGCGCATAATGCACAAAATCATTTCCTGTCAATATTCTGGGTAACTCAGGTATTAACCCAAGCAAACTTCTATTTGTGGTACCTCAGATATCAGATAGCAATAACACTGAACAACTGGTTACAACATATTGATCAATGCTAATACCTGACCAAATTCTAAAATAACACAATTTATTGACCAATCGACTACATTTTCGCATAGATACTAGTCGTACTTTATATGTAGTTTGTTTGTCTTTTATGACAACCGTGTTGAATAAAATACAGTGCTTTAATGAATTTCTCTACATAATTGTAAATACATATACACTTGGAGATATGCTTGTTTCACACTTTTAGGCAAGAAAGGGTAGGAAATGCTTACACGGTATACTTCTGTTGTCAGTATGTCATCAATGAACTGCACGTGTTTCAGCGCTTCTTCCTAGCGATTTTCTATGGTTCAATTGAATATAAAACGCCCTTTTTAAGGAAATTATTAAAGGTAGTCTGGGGGCTCCTAAAGATCGCCCTCCCCCCCGCAACCGCACCGCGGGGTCTGCGGGACCGTTATTTACCCCACTGGTTTACAGCATATCCATTCTATGTAGAATACGTGCCAGGAAATACATATTATAACGTTGAACTTTGCATTTAGATATTCATAATGCTAAAGATGATTGGAGTTCAGTTGTTCTATGTACTATAGTTATTGCGGAAAACTATGATAAAAATCTGATGTGTTGCACTCACATGACTTTCTCTACTCTTGTACTAACCATTCTTACAAACTCTTATTCCTATATCTCCATGTTAGTTAAGATAAACATTTTTACAAATTATCTTATTGCTAATTTCCTTGTAGGTGCAAGGGGAATGTTAGAATACAGTAGGCTTTGTGCGATAGTCCAATGTTTGAGATTCTGTTGTCTTTGCACACTTAACATATAAAAAAATGAACAACGATGTTCCATTTTACGAAAGTTCTAAGTTTTCCGAAACGCACACACATAACAAGGAATATCCCCGAAATGGTTCAACCTACAAGAAAATTTATTTGGACACAAATTGTGTATTTTAGCAAGACCTACATTTTTTTGTATAGTATGGTTTGGTCTATCTCTAACGGTTTACCAGTTATGCAAAAGTAGTCCAGAGTAAATGCGACGACAGGAGCTATATTCAGAGAATTCAAAATATACATTTCATTTGTCGTAAAAATATCTCAAACATATGACATTTTAATCAAAATCGTTACAGCCATTTTCAAGAAAATCAAAATGTTCGAAAAATTTTCCATGTAAAGGGTAGTTTAAGGCGGGGCTATTTTCTTCAAAAACTTCGTGTCGCATCCTTGAAATACATTAAACTTAAATACCAACTTTGGTTTCTAACCGAGTTTTTGTTTTTGAGTTATGCTGTCCACAGACTGACAGACTGACACACAGACACACACACGGACCTTTTTCTAAAAATACTTTTTTTGGATTCAGGGGGCTTCAAAACATATTTCCGGAGAAATCTCGACATCGAATTTTTGGGTGGAATACAATACTTCCCCTACTTACCAGTAGAGAAAGTAAAAATTGCGTCGTACATCAAAAACGTTATACTATTTACAAATTAGCAAAAGTCTCTCAGAAAGTTTTCTACTGGTTCGTGTTTTGGAGAGGCCAGGTTCTTCCTTTCTTTGTTGTATGTACTACTATGAATTTAAGTTCCTCCTTGTCAAGGTTCTTGCAATGTAGTAATACGCTGTTGTTTGTTCACCTTGGTTGCACCGGTATGTTGCTTCTTCTATTGTTCTGAATCGCTTTAGCAACTCTTCAGTTTCCCATGACTAGTTAGTATAGTATTTAAGTTCGGTGAAATTGGTATGTTGTTCTTAAGCCTTTGTTTAACATTCGGGAAGTAGTATAGTTTCCTTTCCTTTCTGCGAAGTCCCCCACTCTTTTTGCCAGCAGGAAATATTTTGGCCTCTGATTTATTTTCGTATTATTGCTAGAGGCACTATATCTTTGACTCAGGAGTTTAGCTATGACCTTGTGGTTGACAGAATGTACATCAGATAGCGGGCTGTTGTTAATTCCACTCGCTCTGACGTTTTAAACCCCGCTTCAAAACAGTCTTCTTTCTTTCCCCAGACGATGAATATTACGCGAAAGGGTATCACTAATACTTATATTACCGCACAAAACAAAGCAATTATGATCATACTTTCAGTAATATCACTATGAGTTACATTTATTGGAGACTCAAGAAACCACGCGATATATTATAGCAACACTGGCACTGCTTACAGTTCAACTGCGCTGTAGACAGTTATTTAGAACTGCTGGTTTTAATCTATTTACATCGTACCAAGAAGCTCCCCACTCTACAGCGCGATTGCGTGCTGAAGGACAAGACATTCCCCTGAGTTAGCCAGTTCAGCCATGGGTGTCGGCAAACTTTTTTCAGGTGGGGGGGGGGGGTGCATGTTCGACTTCTACAATCAATATTCATTAATTATCAAACATTGTTAAAGATATGAGTAATAGTATTTACTTTCATAAGAATTTGCGCACGTGTGTGTGTGTGTGCGTGCGTGTGTGCGTGCGTGCGTGCGTGCGTGTGTGTGTGTTTTGTTACTCATACCTTCACTGTATACTACGGTATGGTAATTATTTAATTATGTATACATATTATGGCCCGCCTCGGTAGCGTGATGGTTAGCGTGTCTGCCTCACGTTCAAGAGGTCGCGAGTTCGAATCTCGCTTAAGTAAGTTATCCGGGTAAAGTGTTTTCCCGAGGTTTTCCCTACCTTGAGATGACGAATGTCGGATAACTTAAAGCTCCATGGACCTCGGGCTCATTTGAGCATCGTTTCACCCATTTTATTTCATTCATTCGTCCGACATGACACAATGTTGGAGGACGTTAATTTAAAAAAAAAAAAAAAAAAAAAAAAAAAAAAAAAATGGATACATATGCAAACAAGTACAACTGTAGAAGTTGGTTTAAGACATAGTTCTGGATCGAGTCCACTGCATTAGCAATATACATTTTTTCCCTCGTAAAATGTGCAGCAAAGTCTTAGAACGATAGAATATTAACCCTACCACCATCTTTTCGATGTTTTTTATTTGTTTCACATTTTGTGTTTATTTGTACCTACAGAGAGATCCAAATACACGTGAACCGCTACGTGTAGTTTTTCCACTGCGCACGTGGAAATACCATAACAGCATGAGAGGTAGAACTGGAACTTAAAAATTCAATGCCACAACTGGGATTTGAACCACAGACCTTCCGCTTACCGGGCGGCTGCTCTACCACTGAGCTATTGTGACAAACTGCGAATGGCATTAAATTCTCAAACCAGTTCGTATTTCTCCTGGTAAACCATAAAGTAAGTTTGTTGGCATAAATAAATAATAATTACCATAACAGCAGCTGATATACACAAGGTCACGAGCATCAGTTGTTTTTCTCTGCTCTACTCACAATCAGTATTGAGCTGACGCGATATCGTGCGGCTGCATTGTTACCAATGTGCTTTATTATTTAGCCCTGTACTTAGTCACAAAGTGTATTATGACTCAGCATTTGTTTTCTACTGCACAGCGTTTATTTATTTATGATTCGTATGTGTTAACTCAGTCAGCTCGTCAAGGTAAAGTACGATTTGGAGAAAGAGTTCCATTTAATATTTTTCATGGACGTGTGTACACAAAATAATCGTCTTTGGACCTCTGAGAAAACCTAATATTGTTCATTAAATACCCCTTCATGACGAAAAAGTTGGTATATGGTGCGCCATTAGTGGAGAAAGAGTTATAGGCCCAATTTTTTTCGAGTCAACAGTTGACGCCCGTACATACTTAAATACAATTTTGCGCCCTTTTTTAGAGAATTAAACGACAGGGAGCGTGATTTTGCCTTTTTTGAACAAGACTCTGCAACAGCTCATACAGCCAATATTTCGATTAGAACAATTGAAAATGTGTTTCAGGACAGAATTATTGGTAGAAATTTGTGCCCCCCTTGGTCCCCGACCTAACCCCCTGCGATTCCTATCTCTAGGGTAACTTAAAGCATAAAGTGTGCAAGACAAACCCACACATCATGGAAAAATTAAAACAAAATATCCACCAGGAAATTGCCAGCATTTCTCAACGTTAACTACGGCGAGAGATTGATAATTTCCTAAAGAGGTGCCAAAAATGAATGGACAACGACGGTAGCCAGTTTCAGCATCTGCTTTAATTATATTGGTAAGTAAAGCCTTTAAGAGTAGTTATAAAAATGCTGTATGGTTTTATCCGCGCTGTTCTATGACAGCGGCAGTCGGCGACGAGCGCAGAGGACCCGTACAGGCAAAACAGCACAGCCGGTTCACAGTCTTTTGGATCACCCGTTATTAATGATTAGTGTTATCTTTAATAGCCCATAATGTCATAATGTCATTAGCATAATACATTTTATTATGAAATATTATGTTACAGCCCTATAAACAGAAATATTTAGGAGCAAAATAAATTTACAGTGTGAACTGGAGTTTCGAAATCAGTACCATCGTATCGAAGACAAGGACGTTACCCCTAAGTCGCTCACTCCTAACGTTCTATTTGTACCAAATGTACCATAAATGTAGACTATCACACACCATCATACAACTTGTAACAACGGCGCCTTCCTATATGTCCATGCTTTTGTTTTTGAAGTGAACTTTACATTTGGACAGTGGCGGCTGGTTACTTATAGTGAGTGTGCAGTATATTACATTTCCGATTTCTCTCTCTCTCTCTCTCTCTCTCTCTCTCTCTCTCTCTCTCTCACTCACTCTGACACAATTTTACCAGAACATCTAGTCATAATTCGTACATAATTCATGTGGGCAACTGAACTCTCATGTTTGACATTTTTTGTTTTAAATGACCAATATCACCACAGCTACTATTTGTCCAGATGCAGTTTCTCTCACTGGCAAACAATAAGCACGGAAAACAGAAGAACCGGTTAGTTACTTCACAAGCGCATGTCCGCGAACAACTTTTATACACATTTTCCTTATAGCGACCTTCTCTTTACAATTAGTCACTTGACGTAAATCTTAAGGTGATAGCAGTCTGCCCTTGTTTTTAATTTGCGATTTCTCTTCTAAGGATAAACCCGAAATATTTATTTAATTTTGCAATTTCCACAGTTGCATATACCTATTCAATTTCCCGCTATGGGCAGACACAACTTCATGCAATTTCCTGCCAGAAACATAAACATAATAAATAATGTAAACACAGTAAGAAAATAACTGTCCCAAACTGAAGTGTTGGCTTTACCTCATGATATAAAGAAAATGTATATGCGTTTATAATGATTTAATAAAAATAGATGAACCTGTGTTTGCAACATTAACACAACTCTCATTTTAATATAGAAACTGGCTACATTATATTTAGAAACGTCAATTTGGCTAACCGCATAGCTGGTTGATTGCAACTTCTGTTAAACGAGGGGGAACTAGGAAAACGGAGAAGGAAATGAAGTTCCACATTCGACTTCCTAGTCTACATGCGTATAGACTTACAGACGTAAATGTACATACACATGCAGGAAAAACTTAATGGATTTGCAGTTGCGAGTGTGCGATCACCTAGGAACCCCGCTGTATTTGGGGTCACTTATGATGTGAAATCTGTGTAAGTTTTGGTTTTCCCATGTTTTGATATTATTGCAGTCAGATTTGATGTTATGGTAATCTTTTCTTCAGTCTTATTGAAGGAAAGAAGGACTTTGTGCTGTTGTATCTGTTCTGCTACATGCCTATCGTCCAAGACGTTTTTATTCTAAAAGCTTATGTCGCCTTGGAGTGCAGCTACCAGCAAAGCACGAAATCGACGGGAGGAAACAGGAGACAGAAAACAGCCGGTCGCAATTACCACGTCCGATAAAGTCCCTAGTTTTGGCGCTTGGTGGCGCAGGGTATCGAGGGTTCGAGTCCCACCTGGGCATGGGTATTCGAGTGTTTGTCAATGTATGGGTATGTGCGTGTTATCTACAACCAGCAAAACGACAGAAACATAGGGGAAACACTAAATAGAACTTTGAAAAATAAAGTCATCCAGAAAAGAATGTAGTAAAATTATACAAGAGCATGGCAGTTCCTACAATAACTTATGGATCCAAAACATGGACTATGGCCAGAATACAAGGTGCAGAAATGCGATTCCTCAGATGAATAGCAGGATATCAGAGAACAGACGAACAACTAATACAAAAACAAGGCAACACTTAAACATAGAGGAACCAAATACAATAGTGAAATATAGAACAAGCTGGAAGCAACGGTTAATAAGGATGACTGAAAACAGAATACCAAAAGCAATATACAACTATTCACCACGAGGAAGAAGAAACTTGGGAAGGCCAGACCAATAAAAACTCTAAGCCGTGATGAAGTAGAAGATTTTAAAATATCTATACTTTTCTCAAATGTTCGTTTCTTATTTTTATTTACTAATTCATTTATTTTTTCTCTTGACAATACTAAAAGAATATTCCTAATGCATCTACAACAAAATTACAATAAGGAATTTCTATAATTGGCATAAATCAAAATAATAATATTTTGTAAGAATAATTTGTACAAGATTGAGTGGAAAAGGTCATGTGAATGTAACACATGAGCAGGATGGTATTAACGTCACCTTGTTTCTCGCTCTAAATGCTGAAACAGGACCTCCAACATCCGGCACTAAACACACTGCTACTGCACGGAATATTCCTGGAGGGCAAAGACTTTCACCATGAGTCCGTAATATCTGCTCTGAGACAGAATAAATATACTAGCCGTAAAATATAATTTCGTTTGGATTAGTAGAGTGAGTATGAAGATTAATATGATAGGGGGAGGTAACATTGCCCTACACTGCGACCTTTGCATATCTATTATACATTATTTTCATAAATCTGAACTTCCTTATGAATTGAATAAGATCCTGAAATGTAATAGTTGACAGCTCCTCCAATTTCCAAAATTGGCTCCCAGAAATGAGGATCCTTTGGTGATCAAGTGCTGGACACTTGTACAATAATCGGGCGATTGTCTCATCTACCTGCAGTTCAGCGATGTCCAACCTTGTCTCTTTAGAAATACTTACGTAATTCACTAATGAAGAGATGTTCATCGCATAAGATTTGAGGGTGTTTTCGTAAATCAAACTCAACATACATATAACCTAAACGCCACTGCAACACAATACACGTTCAAGCGTTAAAGAATGGCAAAGTCCGCGTATAGTGGCAGGAGGTAAATCCAACCTTCCTCTTTTCACTACTAATGGCAAAACATTCGTGACTCGCCTTAAGATTTAATGTTTGTGCAGCTCAAGGTAAACTCAATATTATTATAAATCTTATAACTTACATAATTTGGCTACAGTTAAGTAATAGTATAACTAATTGTTTTATAGTGAATGGTAACGCAGATTTAATATTATAAAGTCAGAAAACGATAGAAGTAAGGAAAGGCTAGGTCCCAGCAACAATGATGCAGCGCGTAGCATAACACCGCATGGATGTGGCGAATGTACACAAAAGCCTTACCCTCCAAAGGGAGAGGAATTTAGATGTAGGGGAATAAAAGGCGGCTGAGAGGTCGGGATTTACTGAAGGAAAAATCGACCAGAACAGAGTCGTAAAATTTATAGATATTGTTTGTAGAACCACACCCAGCCTAGTCGAACTGCTTGCTTTGTTGCCACAATAATGTCTTGCTTTTTACTTTCTCTTGCACGTATTGCATTCTACCCAAAAATTCCGCACAGTGATTTCACTGGAAGTACGCGTTTTGAGGTCCTGTCAATAAAAAGGCATTTTTAGAAAATGGTCCTATATGTGTAGGTGCGTGTGTCTGTAAACAGCATAATTTAAAAACGATAAGTTGGTTAACCCTAGCACTACTAAGAGGGTGGGGGTTACTTTATGTCCACCTGTAATTTTTTAAATTCTGTCCTTAATTGTTTTGTTTTTAAAATTATTTTTATTTATTTTTTATTTAAGACGTGCAGTTAATAGTTATTGTCAATCACTGTTTCTGCTGCTGAATTATTTCAAAGTGTTCATTGTTGACTTTTTTGAGAAACAATGAAGTGTCAAGGAGACCATAAAGTACTGTGTCGGTATAATATGATTCTTGTAAAACATTGTTAAAAATCACCTTTATAAACATGAAAAGATATAAAATAAACTTGTTTCAAAAATTGCTCAGGCATTTTCTTACTAGAGGTAATCACAAAGTACGCCACACCCTGCCTCCCCCCCCCTCCCCCCCGGTCATCTAAGTTCTGGAATAAGGCTTGGTAATGCAAGGGTTAAATACCCAAGTTCCAAGGAAGCGATACGAAAATTTTCAAGAAAATGCTCTTATCCCAAATTATCCTTTACGTGGAAAATCTAAAAATTATATTTTCTCAAAAAGAGCTGGAAGATGTTAATTAAAATGCCATATGTTTAAGATACTTTTACGAAAAATGAAATGTAGATGTTAAATTTTCTGGGAATAGCCTATGAAGTCCGCGTCATTCTGAATGACCTTTCTATATCTCGTAAAGTGTAAGAGATAGACAAAATCTTACTACATAACATGTGTAAATCTCGTAAAAGCTTTAAATGTGAACTACTATTTCTTCTTATTCTTTGGAGTTTTCATGTAGTGTTTTCAATTAGGAAGTTCTTATTCCTTCTTCTTTACCTGATTACCCTCCCCTTATGTAGTACTTACACCCTCTAGGACTTACAAGCCAGTGCCTAGGTTCAGATGCCTGTCGGGGAGCAGACGAACCTTTGGACGGACAGAGTGAAGACCTGCAAGCGGGTGTCAGTCAAGCACCAGGTATGAACGTGAGGAAGAAGGTGATATGAAATGCAGGCGAAGGGATGACTGGAAAGGTGACAATGGAGTAATTGGTGAAATGAGTGGCGGGGAAACCTGAGAACCCGGAGAAAACCCGCCCAGACGCCGCTTCGTCCACCACGAAAACTACATCCAGGTCCCTGGGATTGAACCCGGGGTGCCTAGGTGGTAGGCGAACGTTCTAACCACTCGGCCACGGCGTCGCCAAGTTGTTATTCTTTTTTTTATATCCTGGCCATGTGAAGAGAATGGAATATCAAATCATCGATAGCGACCTCTTAAAAGATTTGATATTACTTAACTGTATTCTCCTATTCCCATTTACTACGATGAAATATGTAATGAAACCATTTCCAAAAATGTTTATCTTAATTAACATGAAATACATAGAAGAATAAGTATTTGTAAGAAGTTTGTTGAAGAATACGCAAGGGAAGTTATATGAATGTAAGATCAGCTTTTATTTTATTAAGGGACTGTCAAGATGTGTATTTCATGAAATATCAACATAGAATGTTTTGGGATGAATGTGTAAATCGTGTGTTAGTGGGCACAGTTAACGAATTTGGACCTTGGAAAATTCACGTCTGATACGCCAACGCATTCGAGATTCTCCTAAAGTGAACATTTGGTGTGGCCTTATGCACAAGATTTTCGGTCCGTTCCTTTTTGTTGGGAAAGCGTTAACTCCTTTACACATGCTACAGAATTTCTTATTTCCTCAAATCGACCAAATAGAAATTGGCTTGCAAATAATTTTTCAACAACTTGGAGCACCGTGACCTTTCCAAATTATCTCGGAGAAGAGTTAAATAATAGATTTCCAGAACGATGAATTGGCACAAATGGGCCAATTTCATGGCTATGGCTCAAGTAGGAGTCTAAATCTTATTCCAGTAGACTTCTACCTTTGGGAGTACATCAAGAATAAGGTCCTTAGTGAAAGAATTCGGAATTTGACCATCTAAAACAATCAAACAGTGAAAAAGCAAGGAGAATTACCAGTATTATTAGAAGGAAGAATAATACAATATTGTAATAAATATATCTATTTGGATCAGACCATCAAGGTAAAGGGGACAGAAATATTAAGAAGAATACGACTCGAATGGGGAAAATTTTTGAGCCTAGCATTCATTCTCTTAGACACAAAAATTAGAGGAGTCTAAGATTTTAAATGCTGCAGATGTGCATCATTCCAGTTCTCTTCTATAGATGCCAGACCTGGACATTTACGAGAGATCGAGTAGGTAAGATAAAAGTATGTCAACGATAAATGGAGAGAAAATTACTGCGCATAACTTGTAGACACAGGTATTAAGGAATAGAGCGGCATGGAAGACACAACCAGGAAAACCAAATGGAGCTGGGGGGACACGTAGTCCGGATGAACCAGTCAAGCTGGACGTACGAGACAACAGTGTGGCATCCCAGACAGGGGAAGAGAAACGCAGAAAGACCAAGGTGAAGATGGACACAGGATTTCAGAACAGAAATAGGACCTCAGTGGACCAGAGAAGCGTGTGATTGAGTCAAGTGGAAGCAAATTAAAGGACAACTAACTTAAGGTAGATGTAGGAACATAGTGGATATGAAAAATGAGTGTTAGAGTGAAATGAAATATAGAAAAAGAGTGATAATGTCAAATGAAAATATAATTAGGTCAACTAACCTAAGTTGAAGTAATTACAGGAGATTTATTTATTTGAACCAGACAAGCATTTGCAAGCATTGTGCCAGATGTTCTTGTCAGAGTGTGGACTGAAGTTGGACTTCGCTTAGACCTCTGTCGTGCAGAGAATGCTGCCCATATTGAAACTAATAAACTGTTTGAGTTACTGCATTAATTAAAAGTACTCTGGATCAATTATGATAATATCTAGTTGACAGTGAACTCGTAAGACCCAATCATAAGTTCTCGGTGCCCTATAGGTACTTGCTAGATACGTAATAGACGAGTGAAAGGCACATCAAAGTGTTGGAATGAGATGGCAGTTATTGACATCTTGCTGGGAATAATGATATATAACAAGATGAAGAAAGGTGAGAAGCTATAGGGCAGTTCCTTAAGAAAAGTAACAGATTGTTTTGTTATAAGAGGAGGGAGGGAGGGATGTAATTTTAAGCACTGTGTTGGAAAGGCTGGTAAGTTGGGGCTCTATAAAATCACGTAAGGGTTATGTGGCAGTAAAGAGAAGGGGATAAGTGGCATGTGCTCAAGGGAGCCGTGCTTGCCCTTATCCCTGGCCACACCTGGATGATGGTGTCTGGAAATGCTATTTTGAGGCAAGCTCACATAATAGCCATCGTAAAAAAAAGTCTCTCCTCCATCTTCCCGCCTCCAGTCAGTAACCCCAAGGCAGTAGGAGTGCAGTAATCTTTATAATACCCACAAACATTCTCAACAAAAGAGGTGCTTTCACTGCTCCTTCCTATAAGTACACTCAGGTGCGAACATGTGTTTAAACCACGCTGCCAAATTTACACCGAAAAATACATAGAAAGAGCCACCATTTAAACATCAGAATTCACGTATTTCATGTTAACTATCAACGTTTAGCTATCCTTCAGATATCGACAGCAATCCAGTCATTTGTTTTATTCTTGCAAGGGTGCGATTTTACTGAATAAAACATTAGTTTAGCACTGAACCGTGATCGTATTGTGACGTCGGGCTCGGCGCACAACAATGGACGGACGGGACCAAGCTGTTTCGCGTCACGTACCGTGCCAAGCCTCACGGGACTGTTGTGTGTAAGTGACTGTAAGCAATAGAGCAGACAGAAACAAAAGGAATATCAAGAAGGCTCGCGGGACTTCTAGCTGAGGCATTTCCAGTGCGTGTGTGTGTAGAAATCGAGAAGAGAGAGAGAGAGTTGAGTTACGGTCAAGAGTCAGTCAGTGTGTCAGTGAGTGTGAAACAGCTGTGCGTGTGTGTCGTGAGAAGATTCAACGAGCGCCATGATGATGGTAACGTCGTCATTAGGGCACGAGAGACAAAGAAAGTGAAGAAACTCACTTAAAGGCCTGAGCAAGGTTATGAACTTTGAGCTATGATAGCCCGAAAGACTGTGAACTGTGTTATCGACGGGAAGAAAATTGTGTATTTGTGGTAAACGTTTTAAAGACAATACTACGAAATCATACTAGCTCAACATTCACGTGTGTTGCCGTCAACAGGAACCACCAGACTCCTTCAAAATTGTGGTTATAAACAATGCACATTTAAATACAGTAGACTGTCTGCTATCCGAAACATTTTAACGGAAATAAATTTTAACCGTAGCGGCCAAAGGATAAATGTATTCGGTTAAAAAGAATTAAAGATATCACGTTTGTTGATTGTGTTAAAAATTAAGGATGCATTCATAGTCTGCATCCCTTCTCTGTTGACAACTGTTTTACAGCTTCATTATTGCCGTTCCCCGTGGTCTAGGGGTAATATGCTAACACACCGATGTCAAACCTTGTCTCTTTGGAGACACTACCTAATATATATAGCGTTTCACTCTTAGAAGACAGTATGGAGTTAAATGGGACATCTCTGTCTCTATCTAGCGCATAGAAGTTGCCATTAGCCGCGTCCTTTTCTACCCTCGCTCTGTTGCCAGATTCCTAATAGCATGGTATAAATATTCATTTGTTATAAATTTCAGGTTTGAACACATTATCCTATGCAGAATTTTTTTCTCTATCAGATTATATCCTTTTCAGAGTCATTATACATTTCTATAGGTCCAAATTTCTTCAGAAAACGTTTTTTTTCAATAGAAGTCCGATATTTGCTGTTTCTACACTCATCACGCACTAACTAACAAACTAACTGCTAGAATGCATCTATATTTTTTCCTTAGGTAGAGTAAACTATAGTGCTACTACCTGCCTACTTTGAATTCTCTATGTTTACCCAGTTAAGTGTTATAATTTTTTAAATTAAATGTTTTCGGAAAATTTTATATCTGTGCACTGCAAAAGTTACGCAGTGTGAAACTTTTTTGTTATTGAGTTTACATCAGGGAACCAGCGAGAACAAATGTTGAGGAAGGTTGGAGAAAGTTTTTAAAATAAACCAAAAGGCAGTAACCTCTTTCTTTTATCCAGTAAGCCAAACAAAAGGTATTCATCTATTCAGCGTCAGGCCTGACACAGAAGATAGTATAAGGAGCAGCACTAGCATTAGTTCGAAAGAAGCCGTGTGTGTAACTGTGAGCTGTTATTGCGTTATTTGTTTAATATTTTTGTAAATATTTGTAGTTATGGAGGGTGAAGCTAGGAAGGGACGATATGTTGGTAAATAAAGAAGTAAGGAACGCCAAATAATTATGAATGTGTTAGATTATTTTTGAAGCAAAATGCGTGTAAAGCGGTAAAAGAAACAGCTAAGGCTATCGGGTGTTCAGAAGCAGTAGTGTGTATGATTAAAAAGGAACTAATGAAAGGACCTCTAAGAACGCCATCGAAAAAGAAAGCAAAAAGGGCGGGACTACACAAAACGCTAGGTTAACGCAATATGATTGAATAGTGCAAGGTGGAGTGCGGCGAATTGTTCATTCTTTACAGTTTGCAAATATTCCACCCACGCTGAATATAATTTTATCACAGTTCAACAGTGATGAGACCCTACCAAATTTCTCAAGGGCCACTCTGATTTGGGGTTCGAATATGAAAGAAAGGGTAACAAGTGCATATTAATAGAAAGAGACGATATCGATATCATCAGATGGCGACATAAATATCTAAAAGACGTAAAAGGTTTAGGGACCAGGGGAAATCAATTGTTTATACAGACGAGTCATTTGTAAATTTAGGTCATACAGTAACAAAGGCGTGGAGGGATACCAAAGTTATAAGTGCCCGTCTCGTCAAGCAGCAATTGAAGGACTAAGTACAGGACTCCGGTCACCTCGGGGTCGCGCGCGGAGAAAGATTCGCAACTAGTACATGTTGCAACACTGCGCTCCATTTAACGTGTACTGTCTTTTAAGGGTGAGACGCGCTTTAGATTAATATACCTCATATAAATAAATATATCTCATAAATCAACAACACTGTTTATCACTTCTGTAGAAACGACGAAAGCCTTTCACTCCATGCTATTTAAGCTTCTATGTACGAGAATATGAGAGCGATAGTCAAATCTTTTAAAGTTGTTCGCTATATAAGGCTTTGAAATTTTGTTCTCTCTCCATGGCCAAGAGATAAAAAAGATAAAAAAGAGAATAACGACCTTCCATTTGAGAAAAGTATAAATATTCCAAAACTCACACAAATAACAAGGAATATCTCCGAAATGGTTCACTCTACCAAACAACTTTATTTGGAAATGATTTGTGTGTTTTAACGAGAGCTGCGGTTTTTCTTTTGTGTAGCAGATTTGGTCTGTTGCTTACGGTTTACTAGTTATGCAAAAATCATCCAGAGGAAATAGCACTCCATGCACTATAGCCAGAAAATTTAAAATATACATTTCATTTTTCATAAAAATATCTTTTACGATTTTCATTAATATGCCATACGTTTAAGACATTTTTGAGGAAATCAAAATTATTGAAAAATTTAGCATGTAAAGAATAGTTTAGGGTGGAGGAATTTTCTGAAAATCTTCGTGTTGCATGCTTGAAAGATGTTAAATACCAACTTTAATTTTTAACAGTCCTTTCGTTTTTGAATTATGCTGCTCACAAACACACACACACACACACACACACACACACACACACACACACACACACACACACACACACACACACAGATACACACACGGATCTTTTTCTAAAAATGGTTTCTTTTATTTAGGGGGCTTCAAAACATATTTTCGGTGAATTCTTGACATCGAAATTTTGGGTCGAATACAATACTTCCGCTATTTACTATACGTAGCAAAGAAAATAAAAATATTACAGTATGGTTTCACCCTTTGTTCATAAAACATGGCAGCTTGGAATACCTGTTTTACATCATGTTCATATTGACGCACGTGCCTTAATGAGCCAAGTTATTAGGCATGATATACAACACAGTAGCAACCTTTGTATAACGCTGGAGTTGCAGAAAAGTTATTTATTGACAATTATAGCATTTGTGCGCAAGGCAGTGCTTGTCTCAGGTAAATTATATAGAAGGCAGTTCTCCCTACCTTAGCTACCGACCCTTATATCAGACCACTTCATGCATAATGCATTACAAATTTCACCCAACACCCCCTCTCCGCCCTTCTCCTTGTTTTTTACCGACCGGGACGTAATTTTTCATCAATTTTTCCTCGTGCCCAGCAACAGGGAATGACTTATCCTTATGCATTAGTATTACCTCAGGTGGGGTGGAATGGAAGAACGTATATTGTAGGGTGGGGGTGACAATATGCAACATGACGGCTTCTCGCACCACATTTGTGTGTGTGTGTGAGAGGAAATTTGTCGCTGAAATCTTCCCACTTTTTTCATCCCAACTTTTCCACGTAGACCCTGCAAAGACTAAAGCGTACTATAACAAGATTCCAGAAACGGTTCGGTTCATGCTCTTAACGGGGGATTAAAAGTTCTATACTTCCAGTGTTAAAGTTTTAATTGCATATGAATACTTCCCTTTTATGTGGCGTTTATATAAATAAAATGTTGAAGAATAGAAATAAACAGAGTCAAGGGGCATCACCTGGGATACACATATTGTGACAAGTGATAAAAAACCAGTCCGATTATTTATCCGTCACTTTATCTTCTAAAATTATACCACAAATACAGTTTTCCTCTCGTCAACACAGTCTACACAACTCACAACTTTTACTTTTCATAGCCTTGCTCAGCCCTTTTAGTGTCTTTCTTCACTTCCTCTGTCTCTCAAACCCTAATTCCAACGATGTTATCACTCACGACGCTCGTTGAATCTTCTTACGACGTACCAACACGACACACACGCACAGCTGTTTTGCAATCACTGACACACCCACTCGTGTCTGTAACTCTAAAACTCACTGCCCTTCTTCTCTGACCTCCGTATGTATTGGGGACGGCATCACACGGAACTTTCTCGATTTCACACACGCACATGCAACGGAAATGACACAGCTAGAGGTATCGCGAACGTCCTCCAAACCCCTTTTGTTTCTGCCACTTCAATTGTTGGCAGGCACGTACACAAAGTAGTCGCGTGAGGTAGTCTGACTTTGAACGTCTTTGCCTGCTCAGTCAAGTGACCCCCACAACAAAACGGTGAATCATGGTGAAGTATGGTTAAAAACCAATCACCACCTTATTGCTCATGAAGTGCTATGTATACCTACTGCATTCATAAACATAAAGATAATCGCCTAAGGTGGTTTTTCCTAACAGCGCATTTTATTATGTCGCGTATAACTTATAAAGCCCATTTGAATGCATCACGTATTGCGCTGCCTATTATTTTCGTACTAACTGATAAAAACATAGCTTGTTGCACCAAATCCCCAGTTGTGAACGGATTACAAAATCTGATGTGTTGCACTCTCATGACTTCCTCTACTCTTGTACTAACCATTCTTACAAACTCTTATTACTATAACTTCTTCGTGTTAGTTGAGATCATCATTTGTACAAATTATCTTATTGTTTATTTCCTTGTAAGTACAAGAGGAATATGGGAATACAGTAGCCTTTAAGCGATAGTCAAATCTTTTAAAGCTGGTCGCTATAGGAAGGCTTTGAAATTCCGTTCTCTTAGCACGGCCAAGAGACAAAAAAGTGAATAACGATTGAAAAACTCACAAATAACAAGGAATACCTCCGAAATGGTTCACTCCACAAAAAATGCATTTGGATAGGTATAACGTGTGTGTTTTATCGAGATATATTTTATAGTACGATTTGTTCTTCTCTTACAGTTTACGAGTTATGTAAAAGTCATCAAGAGTAAACAGGACTACATAGGTTATAACGAGAAAATTCAAGATGTGCATTTCATTTGCCATAAAAGTATTTTAAACATATGGCATTTTATCAAAGTCTTTAGAGCCATTTTTTTTTTTTTGAGAAAATCTAACCTTCCAAAATTGTTCCATGTTTTCTGAAAATCTTCGTGTCGCATATAAAACTTTGGTTTTTAACCGACTTTTCGTTTTTGAGTTATGCTGTTCAAAGGGACACACGCGCACGCTCACACCCAAGCTCTCCCCTTCCCCCTCCTCCACATACACATGGGCCTATTTTATAAATGCTTTTTCGGATTCACCGGGCCTCTAAAGGGATATTTCCGATGAAATCTTAACATCGAAATTATGGATCGAATACAGTACTTCGCCTACTTACTATTCGTAATAGAGAAGGTAAACTTTGTTGTGTGTCAAAACTTAAAAAAAAAAAAAAAAAAAAAAAAAAAAAAAAAAAAAAAAAAAAAAAAAAAAAAAAATTGCTGATTGTGACCGTTAGAAGATGAGCTTATTATGTAGGCAATTGATCATTATTATCTAGTTATTACATTAGGACATCTATTAGTGCATTAGAGAAGACAAAAAATTTCTAAAATACTAATTAGGTGTCCAGAAGGAGACCAGAAAACGCATTTGATATATGTTCTACATACAGTGGACCTAATAGTCAGAGTATAGAGCTACGCGCACGCTTGTGTGTGTGTGTTTGTGTGTGTGTGTGTGTGTGTGTGTGTGCGCGCGCGCGCGCCTGGTGCCTTTGAACAGTATAATTCAAAAACGAAAACATGGTTAAAAATCAAATTTGGTATTTAAGTTTAATATACTTCAAGAATGCAGCACGAAAATTTTGAAGAAGATTCCTATACCCAAACTATCCTTTACGTGGAAAATTTTGATTTTCTTAAAAATAATGCTAACGATTTTGATTAAAATGCTATGTGTTTAAGATATTTTTATGTCAAATTAAATCTTTATTTTTAATTTCCTGCTTTAGTGCATGTAGTCCTGTTTACTTTGGATGACTTTTGCATAACTGGTAACTCGTAAGAGTTAGACCAAATCTCACTACACAAAAATGCAGATCTCGTTAAAAACACAATTTATGTCCAACTGCATTTTTCTGTGTAGTGAATCTACTCGAAGATATCTGTTTTTATTTGTATGAGTTTTGCAATAACTTTAATGTTCTCAAATGGAATGTCCTGAGTCACTTTTCTATCTCTCGGCCGCGCGAAGAGATCGGAATTTGGAAGCCTTAAAAGGTTTCACTATCACTCAAATCTACTGTTTTTCCATAATTCCCTTGCACCTACAAGCAAATTAACAATACGATAATTTCTACAAATGTTTATCACGACTAACTTGAAGCAGATAGGGTGTTTTTAAGAACAGTTAGTACAAGAGTGAGTAGAGAAAGTCATGTGAGTGCAACACATCAGATTTTTTTATTCCATTGTTTGAGTGTGCTGCATATTGCGTTCGACGTTTTACGTTGCACCCGGCGTAGAATGTGCGTTGCTAGAAAAACCAGGCTTTACGTCCTGTAAGCGCGAGAGAGATAGGGAGGGAAGCAGAGAGAGAGAGAGAGAGAGAGAGAGAGATAGGGAGGGAAGCAGAGAGAGAGAGTGAGTGTATGTTTGTGTGTGGGTGTGTGTTTACGTCTTATATACAGGGCTCTTCTTGGTATTTCTCCCGTTTCAAAGCAACTACCTTGTTGGCAAACAGATTGTAATTCTGCGAATCGAATGTAATACCTTTACGCAGCCGATTCACATTTCCGCAATTACGTAAATTAAAAGCACTTTTCTTATCATCAGAGATGTTGGAAAACTTTCCACTACATGTGTTTGTGCACATCAGTTCAACTTATAACACCGAATCAGTTTCTTTCTGGATGTTTTCTTTTATGTTCCCTTATGTATGAGGAATACATTCTCCAATTTCGCTTCGATAAACAGACATCTTCTAAACCTTCGCTTTTATATAGGATAGGTTCAATATCTGAACTGTTAAATACTACATGAGCTATTACTAAAAATATGCTCTTATTCCTATACTTGGTCAAATCATGATTAACTCTAAAATATGATCAAATATGTATTTATATCTATTCCGGGTGGAAGGGAACTTGTTACATCCCTTCTAACAAACATAACATAACAAAAAATTTGACGGCATTTTGTTCTTTGATCGGCCGATCTTTGATCCTGTTTATTCTTGATGACTTTTGTAAAACTGGTAAACTGTAATGTCGGTGTCCCACGGTCCAAAGCATTGTATACCTACAACAAAAGTGCATCGTGAGACATCGACAGTTGTTCCATACAATTTCTATCCTATTTTTTGTATCTAACCTGTTTTTATACAATGCGCTGCATCTAATTTTTTCATCCAACAACTTGAAAATAGCCAATCAGTGTCTGTAACGTAACAATATGGCGACTGCGCAGGCAACATGTAGTCAGCTGTTGTGTATGTACGGCTCGTGGCATTTTTAATGTGATGGGTATTTTAATAAAACGTTTAATTTTTTTCTGGAAGATTTATTAAGGATTTTTCGTGACCATTAACGTATATTACTGAGGTGGTTATTGCATAGCTATATTTCTTAAATAATAAGAAATCCAGTTAACAGTATATTGAAATGTTATGTTACGAAATGAGTTCAAATCTCCTGTCTATCCATACTAAGATTGAAACATTAAAATTGTTCCTTATCTCTATCGCGTTTATGTCCTGGTGTGTAATTTTACCTTCGGTACGATGTAAGAGGCTGAGAAATAAATCTTCGTTAATTCGTAGAAAATTGCGATAGTTTTCCGGGTCCTCTAACCTCAATTCGTTTTGTAGCAGACCCAATATACCCTGGCCCGTGTTCTATTCTCATAACCGTATCCACCAACATGTTTTACTTCTAATACATCTTTTCTTCCTGCTGAGGCTCGTGGACATATAAGACAAAGCTATACTTAATATAACAATCGCTAAATTAATATTTGCGTCCGCCATGCTTATTTCTCATACTTGCTACGTGAACTGTCATTTGTATTGGAGCAAAATGAATCATAGTGTGACAGACACTGTTTCTTTTGTGTGTAATTCCATTGGATACAAAAGTTGAAAAAGTTGAACCGTGGGACACCTGCTTAAGAGATAGACCAAACCTTACTGTAGACAAAATGTAGATCTCGTTAAAACACACAATTTAGGTTAAAATATATTTTTCATAAAGTGAACCATCTTGGGGATATTCCTTGTTATTTGTTAGAATATTGCAATACTTATAGAGCGTTCTCAAATGGGAGGTCATTATTCATTTTTTGTCTCTTTGTCATGTAAAGAGCATGAAATTTCAGTCATCATAGAGCGACCAATCTGAAAACATTAGGTGTCGCTTACCTACCGTATTCCCCTTGTACCTGCAAGAAAATTAGCAATAAGGTAATTTGTACAAATAGATATCTCTAATAACATGAAGTAGATAGAGGAATAAGTGCTTGTAAAAATAGTTTGTGCAAGAGTAGAGAAAGCCATGTGAGTGCAACACATTAGTTAAAAAAAAAAAAAAAAAAAAAAAAAAAAAAAAAAAAATAATAATAATAATAATAATAATAATAATAATAATAATAATAATAATAATAATAATAATAATAATAATAATAATAATAATAATAATAATAATAATAATAATAATAATAATAATAATAATAATAATAATAATAAATTGTTTTTGGTGCGGAAATTAACACTGTTTTTATTTCTTTAGCATGAACCCTTCTTCATGAAGGCAGTTTCTGCAGATTACCTGGACTGTGATATGACACTTTGCTTGGTAAATTCAAATATTTGCGAATTCAACAGTTCTTCTACTGCTTTTGACACGTAATAATTTTGCTGAAATGAGAACGAATATTTGGTCACGTTTTGGCGTTGAGGAATTTTTCCACAAAGCTACATTTCTCAGCGAACGGGTCTCTTGAGGTATTACTTTGTTGACTCGTCATTATTTGCACCAATTCTTGCCACTATTAACATCCTTTTGCATAAACGTGATATTTTACTTTACACCTTCTAAATGACTATTTAACCCGGCTAGGATTTCACCACCCAAAATAAAAATATTATGCTAAATAAAATATTGTGTTGTAACCTAAGTTTAAAAAAAATATGCCCACTTACATTAAACTCTGATCTATTGCACTCACATGACTTTCTACTGTTGTACAAACTATTCTAACGAGCTCTATCTTCTTTATGTTAATCGAGTAAACGTTTGCGGATATTATTTTATTGCTAATTTTCTTGTAGGTACAACGCAAATATGGAATACGATAGGTTTTTAATCGAAGGTAAAATGTTTTAAGAACTGGTGAGTATGTGGTGCATTTGAAATTCTGTTCTCCTTGGATAAGCCGACAGACAGAAACCGCAAAAAACGAATAACCAGTTACTATTAGAGTTTAAATATTCAAAGAAATAACTTCTAAATGTTTCACCTTCATTTTTATGCAGGAAGATTTTGTGTATCTCTATTTACCAGCTATGAAAATTCATTTAGATTGAAGAGGGCTTCTGAACACATTCCTTGAAAATTCAAGACATATACTTAATTTATCATGAAAAGCTCTTAAATATATGGCGTTTAAATCAAAATCATTAGACATTTTTGATAAAATCAAACATTTTGAGAAATGTAGCACATAAAGGGCAGCTTGGAGGGGGGACATTCTTGAAACTCTTGGTGTCGCATTTTCTTGGACGATGCTGAACTTAGATATCAAGTTTGGAATTTTCTTTCTGAGTTATGCTGTTCACACACACACACACACACACACACACACACACACACACACACACACACACACACACACACACACACGCACGCACACACACACACAGACAACTTTTTCTAAAACTGCTTTTTTGGATTTAGGGGCCTCAAAACATATATTTCTTCTGTTTACTTCTGCAAGTAGCATAGAGAAGTAGAGCCTCAAAAGATTAGTTATTCGTGTCTCTTCAGTTAGCCACAAAATGACATTAAATAATTGGATTCGAGTGTGTCTGCTGGAATAATTTTGAGGACGCACACGTATAACATAGGCGTGTATGTAGAGCGGAGGGTTAGGAATGTTGACAGTAAACACTACTTGCTCGGAAAGCATGATAGAAAACCACTCTCATCTCTTTATTTGCTGTAGCTGATAAACGCGTGAACCTCGTGAAAGCGGTTTTAGAGCGCTGGCGAAGTTTGAACTTTCGCTCGTTGTAGGTTTGAACGCATGTATAGGAGCGGAACACCCATTAGTAAACAAAAGATTCCTCTCTTCAGTACTACTATGTTGCCAGACTATGCAGGTAATGTATTCCATAATGTTCAATTGTGCCTACCTTTCAGGATGGATAAATTTGTAATTGGACTTGCTTTATTCGTCATATTTGAAAGAGGAAACATTTTAAAGCCTTCATCTTTCCAATATTCCCCTTGCATCTACAAGAAAATTAGTAATAAGACAATGTTCTGCAAATGTTTATCTCGACTAACATGAAGTAAACAGTAAAGAAAGCCATGTGAGTGCAACACATCAGATTAGGGATCTCAAACCTTTTAGTCCTGCTGAAGTCTCGGTATCAATTTGTGGGTACTACTGCCCACCATGTAGTATAGATGGAGTACAAATCAATCCATATGTGGAAAGCATGAATTCTAATAGGAACCACTTGCACGTGCTGTGTTTACTTTGCAAGAGGTTGGTCATACTCCACTGTCTTGACTTTGTTCATTTTCTGCTGTGTCTCTATTGCAATGTGTACCTGGCAGGGTAGCACCTCTGGGGAGAAGAGGGTGGCAAAGCTGCCCTTTCTCCCTCTCTCTCTCTTCGCAGCCTCCGGCTCAGGAGCATCATTAGCCGAGTGAGTCCTAGGTCGTCGTCAGAATTTCATTAAGCGCATCTGCTTCCCCTTTCCTCCACACACACACACACACACACACACACACACACACACACACACACACACACACACACACACACACACACACACACACACACACACACACACACACCCACACACACACACACACGCACACACACACACACACACGGACACACACACACATACACACAAAGGTGTTCTGGCTTATGCACTGCACTTACTTGGCCGGCTACTCTCGTTTTTCATTTGTACGCACAATCTGGCAACTTAAAGTCATACGCCCCCAAGCTGCCCCTTCATAACTATCCTTTATCACAACTAACCTTCTGCAATTCTAGTTCAAATATCTACACATTTGTTCCACCTCCAAGTAGAATACATTTATTAATCGCACGATTCAAACCCTAGTATTACCAAGAGGGGTGGGGTGAGGGGGGGGGGGGTACTTTATGCTCACCTGCTGTAACTTTAAAATTCTTTTAATGTTTACTTTTTCTACTGGTAAGTAGAGGAAGTATTGTATTCCACCCAACAATTCGATGTCGAGATTTCACCGAAATATATGTTTTGAGACCACCTGAATCCAAAAAAATCATTTTTATATAAAGGTCCACGTGTGTGTATGTGTCTGTGTGTCTGTCACACGTGTGTGAACAATAAATACCAAAGATGGCATTTAAGTTTAATGTCCTTTCAAGCGTGCAACATGAAGATTTTGAAGAAAATTGCTCCATCCTAAACTAAGCTTTACATGGAACACTTTTCGGAAATTTTGCTTTTCTTGAAAATCGCTCTAACGATTTTGATTAGAATGTCATATGTTTGAGATATTTTTATAAAAAATGAAATGTATATCTTGAATTTACTGGCTATAGCCCAGAAAGTCCTATTTACTCTAGATCACGTTTGCATAACTGGTAAACCGTAAGAAATAGACCAAATCTTACTGTACAAAAAATGTACATCTTGCCAAAATACACAATTTATGTCGCAATAAATTTTTTGTAGAGTGAAGCATTTCGAAGATATTCCTTGTTATTGGTGTGAGTTTTGGGGAACTTATACTTCTGTCAAATGGAACATCGTTGTTCATATTTTATATGTTAAAGCTTTAAAAGATTTGACTATCGCACAAAGCCTACTGTATTCCCATATTCCCCATTTACCTACAAGGAAATAAGCAATACGATAATTTCTGCGAATGTTTATCTCAACTAACACGAAGAAGATAGAGGAGTAAGAGTTTGTAAGAATGGTTAGTACAAGAGTAGAGAAAGTCATGTGAGTGCAACACATCTAACTTTTTTACTAAAGGCATACAGTTAATAGTTATTGTCTATCACTGTTTCTACCAAAGAATTGCATAATTGTTTCAAGGTTTTCATTGTTAGTCTTCTTGAGAAATAATGAAATGTCAAGGTGCTCATAAACCACTGCTCCGTCGGTATAATGTGATTCATGTAAAAAAGTGAAACAGGAACAGTTAAACAGCGTGTTGGAACACTTGTACGGAGTGACTCTCCTACCTGATGAGTCAGAAATGGAATGTTGACACTTGTACGCAAGGACTACTAAAAACGGTTAATAACCGGTTTTGGAATGAAAATTTTCAGGTGTAATATACATATGTATAACACCTGGTTTAAATTAAATAAAAATGCTTATACTTGCAGAATGCAGGAGATTCACTTAAGCATATACCTGCTGTAAATTTAGGTCATGTAATTTCTAAATAGTGTATTAGGGCACCACAAAGTAGTATCAAATTGCTTTAGATTACGTTAAGGTGCCCATTATACATAACTAAAGGTTTTCCTTTGGTGCTTTCGCTGAACTGCTGTCTTCAAAATTATAACACTCTCTCACTAGGACACTCTAATATCAACTGTAGTAATGAACTGTTCTTAGCGAGTGCCACCCCCAAGTTATTACCTGCCAGCCAGGCATTCCAACCCTTATAGTCCTCGCGTCAAAATTGTAAGAAATGCATTAGGCTGCGGCTGTACTGGCCAGCACCAGAATACTCTCCATACAACTATAGATTCCTAAATTTTTTCATGCTTGGCCACTAAGAGGAATATTTTGTGTTTTCTATAGGCAAAAGTCAACAAATTTCATCTTCGTACAAGTGTCACTTTGTACGACTGTCACAACCTCGTTAAACAGTGTTAATATTACCCACACAAACATAAGATACGATACGATACCCAATTTCATAATCTGTTTTAAAAATTGCTCAGACATTTTGTTACCAGTGGAGGTCATAAAATAACCCCCACCCATCCCCCGTTGATATTATAAGTTCTGGAATAAGGTTGGCATTGCTAGGGTTAATGAAAGTCAACTTCGGCAATAGCTTCACCGATATCCTGACCAGAGAATACAAAGAACAAGGAAAAGAACTGGTAATTCCATTCATATATCTTCCGCTATCAGTATCCTTTATTTTGTTTATTTTATTTTTTTAAGTTTCATCACCTTTGACATCTAAGATCATATCAGCGGCTTTTAACCTTTGGAACAGTTGCTTAATAAGAACCATGTTCGCTCGGTTTATACTGGTTTTTAGCTTTTGGATTGGTATTACTTCGGGTTATTACATTAAAGTCACACACACACACGCACGCACGCACACACATACACACACGCGCGTATTCATATTCCCGAACTCTATCTAGCATGCTAACCATCAGTCCATAGAGTCAGTCCGTTTATTTTTATATAGGTTCTATGAGCTATTCTTACCAAAACGAATTATTTACTCTACCACACATATACATATTTGGTAGAGAAAGTATTGCATTCCACTTACTATTTCGATATATAAGTATTTTTAGAAAAAGTACCTTGTTTAACAATTTTAATTACATTGTTATATGTTTAAAATATTTTCACACAAATGAAATGAATGTCTTGAACTTTCTGGGATTAGTCTATGAAGTTTTCATTCTGATTGAGTTTTATATAAATGGTGAACCCTGCTATACAAAAACTTCGATCTCGTTAAAATACACAATTAAGGTCAAATACATTTTTCTTCTGGAGTGAAACATTTCCGAGGTATTCCTTGTTGATTGTTTGAATTTTCCAAATTTATACTTTTGTCAAATAGAGATATACATTATTAGTCTCTATCTCTTGGCCTTGTAAAGAGAACGGCATTTCAAAGCCAGTACATAGCGACCAACTTTAATGAAGTTGACGTTCACTCTATTCCTATATTCCCCTTGCACCTACAAGAGAGTTAGCAATATGATAATTTAATACAAATATTTATCTCGATTAATATGAAGTAGATAAAGGAATAAGTGTTGCTAAGAATAGTTTGTAAATTGTGAGACAATTCTGCACGCATGCTTTTTTACAGAGAAAAGCATCTATATTTTGTTTTATAACAATGATTTCAGAAAATACTGGTTATTAGTGTGTTAATTTTGACAACTGGTCAAAAGAATGAAATGTATAAGAGGTGGAATCAAGACTGAAAAATTCAATGTCATATCCGCGATTTGAACCACGGATCTTCCGCTTATCGAGCGGCTGCTTTAACTACTAAGCTACCATGGCCAACTTGCCAGTACGACATCAAATTCCCCAGCTGATTCGTACCTTTCCGGTTAGACCACAAGGGAATCTCACATCAGAGATGAATACCCCAAGGGCGACTTACCGCAGGACTTAATGTCGTACTGGCAAGTTGGTCATGGTAGCTTAGTGGTTAAAGCAGCCGCTCGATAAGCGGAAGATCCGTGGTTCAAATTCCGGCTATGGCATTGAATTTTTCAGTCTTTATTCCAGCTCTCAAACATTGCCCACATACTTAAAAACACCAGCAGTAAGCTTGTTGGCATAAATAAATAATGAAATGCATACTTCAAATTTTCTAGAAATAGCCCATGGAGACATATTGGATTTAATTGAATTGCATATGAATGGGAAGCCATAAAACGAATTGCAAGGAAAAAGGCGTACTATGGGAAGATGTAACACAGGATAAAATACGTTATGACAAATGCTTGTCTTTTTTAACATTACCATTTCCAAGGTGTTCGCTATTGCACGTATTGGTTCTTACTAGCTCGTGCTAGACTATAGGGACTTCCCTTATTAATAGGTAATTGTCGTTTCAGCATCTTACACACTATAGAATATACGCTATTAAAAATAAAACTAATTGCATTTGGCATTTTAATTTTATTTACCACATACATAGTAAGTAGAGAAGTTATATTCCATTCAAAAATTCAGTATCGAGATTTCGTCGGAGATAGTTTTCTTTGAGCGCACCTGGATCCATTTTTCTTCTTATTTTCTCCACTGCTTACATGTAGGAAGTACAGACGAAGCAATGCATTCCACTCATAATTTGATACCAAGATTTTACTGAAAATATAGGCTTTGGGATCTCCTGGAAAAAAAATCAGAAAAAGAGAATGTGTATGTTTGTGTATGTGAGTCTGTGAACAGCATAACTCATATGAGGAGGTACTTTTGAAATCGTATTATGTCCATTAGGGCAATTTTTTCCAGGAGAGAAAAAGACTAGTAATTCCAAAACCCTTGAAGATAAATTGAAGTTTAAAAATTTCAAAATGATGTCTGCATTTTGGAATTAAGGGTGTATCTTCATTGAAATCAGTTCCAGAAAGGGTAGTAGATATTTATAAAAAATATGGCTATAATATCGTTTGATGTGGAAATGAACTCTGAGCTTTGAACATTCTTAAAATCTATAACATTAACTTACATAAACAAAACAAAATATACAGGTTGGTGTCTTCTTAGAAGTTCAAATTCCTAATTATTCTGAAAAGGCTATTAAGGAACGAGTTAGTGCAATATTTGTTTACTGAATTCATTAACGAAATGTGAAATTACTGAATTTAATTTCTTCAAAGTCTTAACTGTCCTTGTCTTTATCATATAGACAATTTCTGTGCGTAAATTTGTCTGCACTGAATGTTTTGACGCTCATTCTTGACAGTCTATTCACGATCCCTAATTGCTTGGAAGAGGAAGGACTTAATGTGGTTTGAAGTGGACCAAATGGTGGACAAAATACGGTTTGAAGTGAACCCCGTAATTAAAGCCGTTTGCTTGGAAATTAATACGGTTAGACGCGAAATGAAGTTACCTATGGACAGAGCGTGTTCAAAATATCACGAATACATGTAAAAGTCAATTTCGTAAAAAGAACTTAATACGATTTGAAAAGAGCCTCCTCGTATACAAATAGTTGGTGGAATTTAAGCTCAACATCTTCCAGGGATGTGACACAAGATCTTAAAGAAAATCTCTCCCCTCATTCCAAACTACCCTTTGCGCGAAAAATATTCCGAAAATATTGATTTTATCCAAAATGGCTCAACTGATTTGACCAAAATACTGCATGTTCGAGATATTTTCATCACATATGAAATGTATATCTTGAATTTTCTTGGAATAGACTCTGATGTCCCAGAATGACCGTAAGAAACCTAAGAGATAAACTTAATTTTACTGTACAAAAAGGTAGATCTCGTTTAAATACACAATTTATGTCAAATAAACGTTTTTGGTGGAGTTAACCATTTTCGAGGTACTCGTATTTGTAGTTATTGGTTTGAATTTGAAACTTATTCATATCTACTATTTTCTTTCTTCTTTTCCGTGCTAGTTTTGCAAAGAGAACGGAGTTACAAAGCCATTACATACTGAACAGCTTCTAAAAGATCTGATTATCTCCCTTACATCTACAAGAAAATTACGAATAAGTCTTTTTCATTTATTGATGCGTTAAATTATCATATACGAATTATCACCTGGTCACTACCACTACCGCCACCACCACCACCATTGTTGTTTTTATTATTATTATTATTATTATTATTATTATTATTATTATTATTATTATTATTATTATTATTATTATTATTATTATTATTATTATTATTATTATTATTATTATTATTATTATTATTATTATTATTATTATTATTATTATTATTATTATTATTATTTAGTCGCCTTACGGTCGGGGGAGTCGGCGTGCTGACCCCCGCCACCCCCAACCTGCACTCCTCCGTGGCCTTGGCTGCGGCTGGAGGACGCAGCGGCCGGGCGATGAGGGTAACCTCTGAATAAGGGGAAGACACCCTAGGGAAAAAAAATATTATTATTATTATTACTATTATTATTATTATTATTATTATTATTATTATTATTATTATTATTATTATTATTATTATTATTATTATTATTATTATTATTATTATTATTATTATCATCATCATCATCATCATCATCAGTTTTGCATTTATTTTGTACGTTTCTTACATTTTTGTTGTTAAAGGAACCAATCTTTGGTATGGTAATATGATTTAAGTTAATCATACCCTTTATCATAGAATATTCACACCATAAGCTACACGGAGATTTCATCCATACTTACAAAATATACAAGCAATGTTTCTTTCTACTTTCTTCTTATTCAATCAATTTTTAAAAATGCTATAGCATCTTTCGTATCTCTTTTTAGATTTCTCAGGTGTGAGAGAAGTACAGCCTATTGATTACTCTGGGTAATTATTGATTTGAGCACGGCCTACTCTGTTTATCTCGCGGAACGTGTATTATGATCCAGTGCATACCTTCGATACATATCATTGCAGTGAAAGTTGGGCTGATTCCAGTGCTTTATTCTTTTAAATTATAACGTATGCAATATAAATAAGAAGTCAATGATTGAGGTGATAAAAATCAGCAAATAGGTGTGATTATATATTATATCTGTACTAGGTGAAATACCCGACGTTGTCCATGGTTTAGCGGTTTTATCCCTAGAAGTGTAAGATTGCACCTGTCCAATAACCTGATGTCTTTTGTTCATTTTCTGCTCGAACGTAATGCGAACATGCCAATGGTCATCAGTGCGGCTTGCACGTGCAGTAGCTCACCATGATATTGTAATGAACACTGAAACGACACGGAATTGTTTTCATGAATAATTGTTGAACTTACCATGATAGCTTTACAAAATTGAAATTCTCAAACTAATTCCTCGTGTTTCACTAAAACACACTTTGTGGTTATGTCTAAGCCTGCCCTATTTCTTCGAGTCTCACTAAAACAAAATTGGATTAATTTTTTGTTTATTTCTAAGCCTGCAACGTCAATTTGCCTTAATACAATTGCTGATCAAAATGAATGTTCACAAAATGTATGTAATTAAATTCGATTTAACCAAATATATTCTCAAAATTCTCTACCTTCTTTGCACAAAAAAAAAAAAAAAAAAAAAAAAAAAAAAAATTAAATGTGGTAGATGCAGCTGTCAAACCACTGGTTCGCCCCAAACGCCATATATTGAAAGTAATCCGAAGTGGCAATTCCCATACAAAATTACCAATATGTATTTTGTCAATTTTTGGGCTGTCCGTTTGGGTTTTTCCTAATTTTCTTTTCTTCTAAACTATCCCAGTATTGAATTGAACAAAACAAAAAATAAATCATTCAAATTGGTCGAGCCATTTTCGAGTTTTTGCGAGACTAATGCACGGCAATTGATTTTTATATAATATATAGATTAATCAGAGTTCAAACTGTATTTAAACTTCAAAGTTCAAACTTCCATTAAAGGATCGCTATCAGACTTATAATTAATAAATTTGGGTATGGTCGAACATAAATATACTTGTTGGTAGTGGTGGTTCCTGGGGGATCGCATACTCGCAACTGCACACCCATTAATTTTTTCCGCATGCGAATGTGTATAGACATGCATATGAGAAAGTCGAATGTCCAACTTTCTTGTACGTATATGAACTTGCTCGCTTAATTTTCCTGCACCCTCTTTACCAAATGACAACTCACTCAAGTCAAGCTTAAACGCATAAGCCCAATTTTGCGACTGGCGAAGGTAGCTTTTAGGCGAGGGGTACGCGGGGAGCAGTGCAAAGCTTGCATGTAAGAGTACGGCGAGTTAAGGCACCATAATCGACAAGGCCAACAGATGCGATTCTTACCGCGCAAGCGCACTACATTCTCGTACAAGTCCCTCCGTTTTTCTTGCTACAAGCATTTCCCTCCCGTTTAGCAGAACCTACTAGGCAACCAACGTGACAGTTCTAAATATAATGTAGCCATCTTCTATATTATATTAATGTTATAAACACAATTACCTACATATAGTCTTATTAAACGATTATAAATGCATATAATTACTCTTCATTTCGAAATTTACTAAGGCCAATACTTCAGTTTGGAATAGTTATTTTGTTACAGTGTTTTTATTACTGTTTGTTATGTTTGTGTTCTGGCAGCAAGTTGCATGCAGTTGTGTCTGCACATAGCGGAAAATTTGAATCTATGAAGTTGTGGAAATGAATAACATGGCGAAACTAAAGGAGATAAATCTTTCGGGTTTATTTTTATAAGAGAAGCTGTTTTCCGTGCTTATTGTTTGCGAGCGAGAGAAATGGTGTCTGGACCAGTGTTGCCAACTTAGCCTTTTTATGGCTATATCTAGCCTTTTTGAGAATCTATCTAGCTATAAATTTTCCAAAAAGCTACAAGTAGCTTTCCTGGCCCTTTTTTCTAAGCTTCATAAGCCTTTTCTAGCCTTTTCCATTTTATACTTATCTACCGGTACCTTTAAAATAATACAGAATTTAATCTCGCTACTGCAGCTATTGCACGTAACGATATAATTCTTTTGGTGAATTTCCGAATTTTTTGAATCTGGGAGTGTGGATTCCACCAAGTTGTTAGATTCTTTGGCACTTTCTAGAAAAAGGTCCGTGAGTGTATCTCGAGCCTGTGGACAACATAACTCAAGAACGAAAAGTTGGTTAAAAACCAAAGTTGGTATTTAAGTTTAATGTCCTTCAAGGATGCGACACGAAGATTTTGAAGAAAATTGTTCCATCCTAAACTACCCTTTACATGGAAAATCTTGATTTTCTTGAAAATGGCTCTAACGATTTTGATTAAAATGCCATAAGTTCGAAATATCCTTATGACAAATGGAATGTATATTTTTAATTTTCTGGCTATAACTTCTGTACTCCTATTTACTCTGGACGACTTTTGCATAACTGGTAAACCGTTAGAGATAGACCAAATCTTACTATGAAAAACTGCAGATCTTTCTAAAATACACAATTTATGTCTGACTAATTTTTTTATAGAGTTAACAAGGATATATGCCTTGTTATTTGTATTTCTGTCAAATGGAACATCGTTATTCAATTTGTTATATTAACCCTGCAAAGAGAACGGAATTTGAAAGCTTTAAAAGATTTGACAATCGCACAAAGCCTACTGTATTCTAACATTCCCCTGGCACCTACAAGGAAATAAGCAATAAGATAATTTCTACAAATGTTTATATCTCAACTAACACGAAGAAGAAAGAGTTTGTAGGAATGGTTAGTACAAGAGTAGAGAAAGTCATGCGAGTGCAGCACATCAGACTGTTCATGCGAAGTCCCAGACAAAATTTGAAGCTTGTTGGTACAAATGCTGCATACATGCAAGAACCTAAGGGAGATCCCAGCTGCAGCAGTAGAAATGAGGCAGAGGGGGATGACGAAGACCACGTTTATTTTTGCTAGGTGATCCATGCGTATTTTTTTAATAATGTAGTTTTATAATGTTTATATAGGTATTAAAATATAATCTAGCCTTTTCTAGCCTTTTTGGCAAGCCGGTTTAGCTTGTTTTATTGAATTGTGGTTGGCAACACTGGTCTGGACAAATAATAGTTATTGTGATATTGGTCATCTAAAACAAAAAATAGCAAAACATAAGAGCTCAATTGCCCATATGAATTTAGAATTAGAATTGTGTGGTGTGTGTTAGAGAAATAAAGGGAGTAAAGGTGGAGAGGATGTAATGTACTGCACACCCACTGCGACAAGTCACGAGCCGCCACTGCTTGTCGGTTAGTTTAGTTGTGTGATGATATTACTTAAGGTTTGTTTCATTAACCTGAAACAGATAGAGTATCAATTTGTAAGAATAGTGTTTTTGAAGAAGAGTAGAGAAAGTTATGTGAGAGAAGCTGTACTGTTGGTTTCTTTTCTTGGAGCTGGTTCCCCCATGCGGTTGTTTCTATGGCTACCGATGAAGACGCGACGCGGCGCGGGCGAGGTGCGAACACATGATGTAGGGACTGTATGACTTCCCCTACCCTTCCCTTGCCTCGGGCCTCAGCCTCTTTAATTAAGTCTCCCATCGGTCGGTCGTAAAGAGACTGGGGAGGATGTGCCTGTGCCTACGTGTTCTGCTGGTCATCTCTCCACCTGACGCAGTCGATTTTCCCTTATCCTGTGGGACGGGACGGGACGGCACGGGACAATAGAGCACCCGCACCACTCCAGCTTTTAAGATCTCTGAGCGCTATCTTGTCATTGTTCCGGTCCGCAAGGCAAGATAGAGATTTCACTATTTGCATGTTAATACCTTAGAATCAGATTTCAATAGAGACAATTGCCACCAGTGGATTCCTTTGTTCTCTGACAGTCGCGTCGGATATTTAGCTATCAATAATTGTAGAATCTTGGTCAATCCTGCGTTATACTTATACCTCTAACTAGGTAGGGGTTAACTTTTTTAACTCAAAAAATGTAACACCTTCCTTTGTATAGGGCAGACGATTTAATAGCAAGAACCAAAATATTAACATGGTCGGGATTACACTATACCGAAATACTGCCAACCTTACAACGGGATTTAGTAGTATGAAATTAGAAAATATCTGGTGTGCCTTTGAACAAGCATCTGCCTTATTGTCTGGCGCTATCATACACTACGAAACCTAAAATCATGCTTGAAATTAGAGAAAGGCACGGAATGAGAAACGATTCCAGAATTCCCCTATCTACCAGAGGGAACCACGAAAAACCCAAAATGAGAGTGGGCAGTCGCCGGGAATAGAATTCTTCTACTTTATATCTACATAGCACCTAGGCCAATAAAATCTTGTGTTTATGTCCCTGACTCGGAAGGGAGGGATGAGGGAGGTCGCTCGGATTTGAGGAGAGACGGCAGTAGAGGGCAATGCCCACATTGACTACACAATTGAACTCTCTGGTAGTGGTTTGTACAACGGCCCCCTCCCCCTTGTGGGCTCACAGATCTGAGGGGCCCCGGACTCAGGGACCTCCCCCGATCCGGAGGACGAGCATTTACAGAAAACAAGCATCTGTCACGCACACCGAAATTTAGAACCCTGAAGCGACCAAGCACGTGAAAGGTGAAGTAAAAAGAGAACTGAGGTGAAATGGAGGGATATGATATTTGGGTGGTTTAATTATCCTTCTCAGCACTCGCCTGGCGAACCGGAAAATCCCCAAACAGGTAGGTCGGCCACGGGGATCGAAGCCAGGACCTTCCGAATACGAGCTCGTGGCTTATTTTGAAGGTTGCTCCGAGTCACCAGGTGAATGATCGAAAATATTTCTATGTCCTATGCATTTCCTATCCCTCCATTTCGTTACATTACTCATTTCATTTCACCCTTCATCCCGTTAAGCTCCTTTCAGGGTTGAAAGCGTCGGCGAGCGTCGGGGCAACAGTACGGCAGGGTGAAAAAATACGTTCTAGAAATCTCGTCCCCCGGATTGGAAAGCGAGCCTACTAGTTTTCGGGCCACCCATAGTATGGTATAAGCCCGATGAGGAACGGGGAGCCGGTTTCCAAGTCCCTTTGGGAATACGGACCCGAAGAGGTTGGAGAGCAACCGGGCTAAACCAGCTGGGAAAATGTAAGGTACCCTGCCACCTGCTCTGTCGTGGTAATGTTCCGGCCGCCCTTCGGGTCCATTCACCTCATCCGTACTCTGGGGTTGCCCCGTTAGGGACTTCGATACAAAAGAACGCCTTTCAGTCAAGGTGCCAAGTCCCCCTCCGCAACATGTCATTGATTCATTGTCAAATAGTAAAGAAAGTAACCAGCAGAACTACAGATATATACTTGAAGAATAGCACTATTAATCGCTTCACACTTCTGGATGAAGAAAAACGTGTGGCCTGTAGTACAGGGCACGAACCACCTCCAGTAAATCCGTAGCCCAACTGTGGTTAAACGATTTCTGTTTTTCTAACCATTAGTTGAGCCATTAATTACGAAGGCTCTCAATAGAATTAATCAACAGTTATATTGACTGTCCGCAATACCGGTTTGGTGGACTGCTGGCTTAAACAGAGGGCTTTGATCTGAAACCAGCATTTAGCAGTTAATGGGGCTATAATGGAGAGGGAATCGAATTGCTCGCTGTGCTACCGCCGTCCCTTTTTCAACCATGTACTCGATGGATCGATCGATACACAATACCAGTTGATCAGTTGCAGTAGCCGTGGGAAACTAAGAAACATGTCCACAACGAATGTTTCCAATCATTTGTGCACAGTGCGCAGTCAAGTTCAGCCTTTAAAAATGTTTCCTTCCACAGTAGTGATTTTATTTTCTCTACTACGTATAGCAAGTAGGAAAAGTATACAATTTCACCGGAAATACATGTTTTGATGTCCTCTGTATATCAGAAAAGCATTTTCAGAAAAATGTTCGTGTGTACGTGATAGTGTCTGTGAACAGCCTCACTCAAAAACAAAAAATCTGTGTTGCACTCACATGACTTTCTCTACTCTTGTACTAAGCATTCTTACAAACTCTTATTCCTATATCTTATTCGTGTTAGTTGAGATAAACATTTACAGATATTATCTTATTCTTTATCTTCATGTAGGCGCAAGGAGAATATGGGAATACAGTAGACCTTGAGCGATAGTCAAATCTTTTATAGGTTTCAAATTCCGTTCTCTTTGCACGGTTAACATATAAAAAATGAATAACGATGTTCCATTGGACAGAAGTCTAATTTCTCCAAAACTCACACAAATAACAAGGGATGTCTGCGAAATGGTCCCTCTACAAAAAATGTATTTGAACATAAATTATGTGTTTTAGCAAGATCTACATTTTTTGTGTAGTAAGATTTGGTCTATCTCTTACGGTGTAATGCACCGTAAATAGGACTACACGGGCTGTAGCCAGAAAATTCAAGATATACATTTCATTTGTCAAAAAAATATCTCAAATATATGTCATTTTAATCAAAATCGTTAGAGCCATTTTCGAGAAAATAAAAAAAATTGTCATATAAAGGTAGTTTAGGGTAGAGCAATTTTCTTCAAAATCTTAGTGTCTCATCCTTGAAAGATATTGGTTTTTAACTGACTTTTCGTTTTTGATTTATGCACGCACGCACGCACACACACACACACACTCACACTCACACTCACACTCACTCACACGTACCTTTTTCAAAAAAATGATATTTTTGGATTCAGGGGGCCTCAAAACATATATTTCTGGTGAAACCTCGACATCGAATTTTTGGGTGGAATACAATACTTCCTACACTTACTGTAGGTAGGTAGTAGAGAAAGTAAAATGTAGATGTTAAAACACACGACTTATGTGGAATACACGTTTTTGGAGTGAAGCATTTCGAAGATATTCCTTGTGATTTGTCTGAAATTTGCAATACAGCTACTTTTCTCAAATGGAAGGCCCTTATGTATTCTTTTATCTCTTGGCCTTGCAAGAACAATGGATTTTCTAAGCCATTACGTAGTGACCAGCTTTAAAACATTGGATTATCACTTAAAGCCAGCCTACTATATTCCTATATTCCCCTCCCACTTCCAAGAAAATTGCCAATAAGGTTATTTGTGCAAATGTTTATCTCAATTAACATGAAGATAGAGGAATAAACGTTAGTAACATTTTCTCGTTTATTCTGTCGTGGTGCAAAGCTGAAATTCCTGTAATAGTAACCTATATACCAAAGACTTTTAACAATTTTGCAGTACGTGTTATTATGAACTATATTAAATATTGCAATTTCGTATTAATTTATTATTGCAGGCGTAGAATATAGGTAATAATGCTTAATACATACATGTTGGTATGTAGGTAAATATTTTTGATGTTCTATTTATAAGTCGCCTTCATCACCTGAAGTAATATTGGTGGCTTTTTATTTTTGGAATAAATACTCATTTTCAATGATGTTCAGTAGCCCACAGTATTATCTTTGGATTTGTATTAGTTTGAGCTATCACATTAAAGTCACACACAAACACATTCACACTCTGAAGAAAAATTCCCGGGAATCGAACCCGGAATCTCTGGATTTGAGGTATAGCTTGCCATGCCAGACTGGAGATGCTATTTTTTTATTTTTCTATTTAAATCTTACCGAGGTCTTACACAAACTTTTATTAGCTTTTGTTCTAAACAGAACAGCAGATCTGAATTGAATAAAATACAAGTGGGTCTCTTTTGCGAGGCAGTGAGACAATTGAATCGATCCAGATGTGGCAGAATGCATTGCTATTTGTTTTTGTTCCAAGAAGGACTACGAAAATCTCTGAAAATAGATTCTATAGCAACTTTATGTTTCTTGTTGTATTAGGATTTATTAGTCAGACCGAACGAAATGATTCTGCAGTAACATGTGAAGCTGGCATTCGGGAGGTTCCGGGTTCGACCTCCGGCGGCCGCACACTCTCACGATGGATGATGTTTCATGGTTTCTACGGATTGGTAGGCAAGTACTGGACTGTTGCTTTTCTACCACGACTTTCCTGTCCATCATTGAAAAATCTTCCTATAAGGCAAAATCTACCGTACTTCCGCAACACACCAACCGACGCCGCGTGCTCCTACAAAGCTGAAACAGAAGTGAAACAGAAGAAAGAAATCCTGGTGACAGGCAATTATGGGCAGAAAATACTTGATAGAAGCAGAATCACTCCAGCATATACAGATCTAACTGAGGAAACCACGAAAACCCCATGATCAGAGTAGTCGACCCGACGGGAATGGAAGCGAGGCCCTCCCGAATGTGAGTCGGGACGTGACGTTTAGGGTACAGGCTTAGCTGTCAGTGGCTGGTGTCAGGATTTGCTGAAAACCTGGTCGCCCTTTGAGTATGCCACACATTCCTGCTTCTCAGGAGTCGCATAGAAGCAAAAGAGCCAAACTTCTAAAGGCGGTTCATCTGTGAACTACTCAACCACCAGTCCCGCGTTAGCCGAGACAGTCGTAGAGAAAAATGATTGATATTTCCGCCATCTTATGTTACTCCAGTGATAAGTGAGGAAGCGTAAATTACCAAGCAAGGTCTTTGATTAATGTTCATGTTGAAGCAGTCTTAACCTTTTGTCGTAGGATGCGAGTGGCGCTCTAAAATAGTGATGCCCAAACTTGAACAAAAGAGGAGAGTGCGAATTTACTTCCACGCTTTGTTCGCGGAGTTATGAGGTATTCACGCAGTTATGGCAGTCACAAAGAAATCACTCCAATGTTTAGTTTTTTGTTTGTTTTGTTTTGCGAATGAGCCCAAATATGACTACGCAAAGTTCATAGAAACATTTCTTAGGTCTCCTTTAAGTCCATAATTCTTTCTTTCTTAGAATGTAGGCTTTCTTTCTCTCATCTGTCCATGTTCCAGCTTTTTCTTGGGTTTGTCGTCTTGGTCAACTTGCCATTTATGCACCTTGATTCTAAAGTTATCTCTGTTTGTAATGTTTTCTTTAGTAATCCTGTCAATTTTAAGTCATTTTTACACACCCAGTCCACTTCATGGTATCTGCTTGTGCTTTACTTATTTTCGAAACATTCCAATATTTGTTTTGTGAGCCTATTTGAGTACATTCGTTTAATGTGCCCATAAACTTTTAGCCAACGTTTTCTAATATCACTATCAGTATATATTACTTTCTCTACTAGTAAGTAGGGGAAGTATTGTATTTCACCCAAAAATTCGATGTCGAGATTTCACCGGAAATATGTTTTGAGACCCCCTGAATCAAAAAAAAAAAAAAAAAAGCATTTTTAGAAAAAGGTCCGTGTGTGTGTCAGTCTGTCAGTCTGTGGAGAGACTAGCTCAAAAACGAAAAGTTGGTTAAAAACCAAAGTTGGTATTTAAGTTTAATGTCTTTGAAGGATGCGACACAAAGATTTTGAAGAAAATAGCCCCACCCTAAACTACCCTTTACATGGAAAATTTTTCGAAAATTTTGATTTTCTTGAAAATGGTTCTAACGATTTTGATTAAAATGTCATATGTTTGAGATATTTTGATGGCAAATGAAATGTATATCTTGAATTTTCTGGCTATAGCCCCTGTAGTCGTATTTACTCTGGACGACTTTTGCATAACTAGTAAACCGTTAGAGATAGACCAAATCATACTATACAAAAAATGTAGATCCTGCTAAAATACACAACTTATGTCTCAATAAATTTTCTTGTAGGGTGAACCATTTCGGAGATATTCCTTGTTATGTGTGTGAGTTTCGGAAAACTTAGAACTTTCGTGAAATGGATCATTGTTACTTTTTTTATATGTTAAGTGTGCAAAGACAACAGAATCTCAAACATTTGACTATCGCACAAAGCCTACTGTATTCTAATATTCCCCTTGCACCTACAAGGAAATAAGCAATAAGTTGTACAAATGTTTATCTTAACTAACACGAAGAAGATATAGGAATAGGAGTTTGTAAGAATGGTTAGTACAAGAGTAGAGAAAGTCATGTGAGTGCAACACATCAGATTTTTTTTTATTTCCTTTTCACTTTTGAGTCTATACTTTTCATCTACGACTTGTGGACCTAACATTTTTCATTAATTTTCCACTATATTTTCAATATCTGCTTTTCTATTAAAGATGAATGTTTCTGTTCCATAGAGGCACTCTGGTTTTATTATTGTATGTTTTAATTTTGTATATTTAGATATGCATTTTTTTACTGTAGATGTCTTGAGTAAGCTGTTCCATTTTAGGCATCTATTTTGGTTATATTATTATTATTATTATTATTATTATTATTATTATTATTATTATTATTATTATTATTATTATTATTATTATTATTATTATTATTATTATTATTATTATTATTATTATTATTATTATTATTATTATTATTATTATTATTATTATTATTATTATTATTATTATTATTATTATTATTATTAGGCCGCCTCCGTAGCGCAGCTGGCAGCGCGCTTGCCTGTGGCGTGGAGGACCCGGGTTCGATCCCCGGTACCAGCATGGGGATTTTATCCCCTCTGGGAGGTCTGGCACGGGGTGCACTCAGCCTCGTTAGGTCCCGGGGGGACCAATTGAGGAGCTACTTGATGGAGAAGTAGCGGCCCCAGGTCGAGAAGACCGCATAACTGGCCGGGAGGGCTCGGGGCGCTGACCACGTCCCACCCTCCAGTACTGCACCTCACCAATGACGCCTGTAGTGGGCAGAGGTGGGGGACGCAGCGGCTGGGCGGTAGGCCTTGGCGCTTCGTGGGCTGTCGCGCGGGGTTTACATTACATTTACATTTTACATTATTATTATTATTATTATTATTATTATTATTATTATTATTATTATTATTATTATTATTATTATTATTATTATTATTATTATTATTATTATTATTATTATGCTACTCTAATGGTTAAGATGCGGCGGATCAAAACCAGATGAGACGACGAAAGTATTCAGTGTTGTGGAAAACGTTTGCACGTTTTCTCCAAGTAAGCGTTCGCAAGACCAATGTCACGAGAAAACTAACAGAATGAGAGAGAAAACGGGGGAGATGTTGCAACACTGTATTTTACTCCCTGTGGAGTGAAAATTAATCTTGACTTATCTGTCGAAGTGAACAAATCGTAATTCTTTGGAGCATATAAAGCGCGTGGAACCAACGGGCACACAGTTATATCATAGTAAAGAATATTTCAGGTGTGCAAATCTGTGCACAGCTTTGTCTGGCTGGTGAATTGTTTTACAACCGACATACATTGATCGGCAACGTTTCAGTGCAAGTAGTGAGAAGATTGAAACTTTCACTGAAGGATATTATCATGAGAATTAGTGTCATCCGCTCTAAACAAAACCTACGCATACCCTGGGAATGAAATCTCATAGCTTTATCGGCGGCAAAGGACAGCATCAAAGGGACTTTGAGGCATCATTAGGCGGTGTGAAACATTGTTGCTTGAAACTATTATAAACGTGTGACCTAAAAAATAAAAAATTAATTCGCCTTCAAAATCATTGCATCGACGAATGGCTAATCCTGTTTTATATAAGTGTAGCAAAATAAATAATTGTTTCAAGTGACACGCTCATTGGTGAAATATGAAGCTTCAGCGACTTCCGAGAACAAACAATGTGTGCGAGGTTTCTGATGGTCAGTGGCAAGCATGGGGAATAGGAGTGAGAGGAATGCGATCGATTATTTACCCTCTCCACTTTTACCCATAACTTGTCTTTTCCGGTTCTGTTTGTTTACCTATACACATATCTTTACAAACAAGGTAAGTTTCAAGGCGTGCAGTGGCGGAACCAAATAGAAACATGATGTATTGGTTTTGTGATTATGTGATTGTGATTACGTTGCGTACATTTTCTTTTGACATAGCAAATACAATGCTTATTTTTACTAGGAACACAAAAGGACTTATGTTCCCTTTCGGCTTTGAAGCATTTTTTGCCTTGTAATGCGACATGATTCCACCACTGGCACAATGTGAGGCACTGACCGGTTCTCTGAGGTAGATAGCGTGGCCTGGTCACTAACCGTGTATGGACAAGCGGACAGGGTTAAAGTGCGATGTAGGGGAAATGACACGTTGTGTCACTTTTCCTCGTCTATGGTCAAAGGTAAGGCACGTGTTAACCACTAGAGTAGCACAATAACACCTTGGGACATGCCATTGCGATCAGCCGTCGCTAAGGGAGTGAGTGAAGGGGGACAGTTCATACACTGCTATAGATGACAGAAATCGGGGATAGGGGTGGGGAAGTGAATGTGACGCGATGAGCTCTTGGGAGAAGAGATTGGGCTTCGCTGCTCTCAAAACAACTAAATCAATAGAACAAATGTTTTGTGTAAGGAAAAACATGTTGCACAAATAAATGTAAAGTTTAATGGCACGTTAGTAGGTAGCTTTCTGACGAGAGGGCAAGCAGACGTGAAGGAAACAAGGTGGAAAATTCGTTAACTGGTTTGTAGCTTGCAGTTGGGAGCGTGCAGCAAGTGAAATGAAATGAAACGGCCGCTACGTGGCTAGCCACCCCAACTCCAGCTGAAATTAAATGAAATAAAACAACGTGGATGGATGTTTTAGCCGTGTTTTGCTGCATGCCCCGTTCCCACACTTTTACTCCCAGCTTTACTTCCGTTTAATCCTTATATCATGTAAGAACCTCATCTTTTGGCGTTCTGGTTCTTCACATTCTCTCGCGATGTTTATGTTCACCTTTATAGGCTTTCTCTGATTTTTACTTTTTGTACTGTAAGTAGAAGTATTGTATTGCACCCAAAAATTCGATGTTGAGATTTCACCGGAAATATATGTTTTGAAGCCTCCTGAATCCAAAAAAAGTATTTTTAGAAAAAGGTCCGTGTGTGTGTCTGTGTGTCAGCCTGTGGACAGCATAACTCAAAAACGAAACGTCGGTTAAAAACCAAAGTTGGTATTTAAGTTTATTGTCATTCAAGGATGCCACACAAAGACTTTGAAGAAAATAGCCCCACCCTAAAGTACCTTTTACATGGAACATTTTTCGAAAATTTTGATTTTCTTGAAAATGGCTCAAATGATTTTAATTAAAATGTCATATGTTTGAGATATTTTGACGACAAATGAAATGTATATCTTGAATTTTCTGGCTATAGCCCCTGTAGTCGTATTTACTCTGAACGAATTTTGCATAACTGGTAAACCGTTAGAGATAGACAAAATCTTGCAATACAAAAAATGTAGATCTTGCTAAAATACACAATTTATGCCTCAATAAATTTTCTTGTAAGGTGAGATATTCCTTGTTATGTGTGTGAGTTTCGGAACACTTAGAACTTTAGCGAAATGGAACAACGTTGTTCATTTTTTATATGTTAATCGTGCAAAGAGAACGGAATCTCAAAGGTCAAAAAGATTTGACTGTCGCACAAAGCCTTCTGTATTCTAATATCTTTGTTGCACCTACAAGGACATAAGCAATAAGATAATTTGTACGAATGTTTATCTTAACTAACATGGAGATATAGGAATAAGAGTTTGTTAGAATGGTTAGTACAAGAGTAGAGAAAGTCATGTGAGCACAACACATCACATTTTTACTTTCTCTACTGGTAAGTAGGGGAAGTATTGTATTCCATCCAAAAATTCCATGTCGAGATTTCAACGGACATATATGTTTTGAGACCCCCTGAATCCAAAAAAAGCATTTTTAGAAAAAGGTCCGTGTGTGTGTCTGTGTGTCAGTCTGTCAGTCTGTGGACAGCATAACTCAAAAACGAAAAGTCGCTTAAAAACCAAAGTTGGTATGTAAGTTTAATGTCATTGAAGGATGCGACACGAAGATTTTGAAGAAAATAGCCCCACCATAAACTACCCTTTACATGGAAAATTTTTCGAAAATTTTGATTTTCTTGAAAATGGCTCTAACGATATTGATTAAAATGTCATATGTTTGAGATATTTTTATGACAAATGAAATGTATATCTTGAATTTTCTGGCTATAGCTCCTGTAGTCGTATTTACTCTAGACGACTTTTGCATAACTGGTAAACCGTTAGAGATAGACCAAATCATACTGTACAAAAAATGTAGATCTTACTAAAATACACAATTATTGTCTCAATAAATTTTCTTGTAGGGTGAACCATTTCGGAGATATTCCTTGTTATGTGTGTGAGTTTCGGAAAACTTAGAACTTGAGCGAAAAGCAACAACGTTGTTCATTTTTTTATATGTTAATCGGGCAAAGAGAACAGAATCTCAAAGGTCAAGAAGGTCTGACTATCGCACAAAGTCTACTGTATTCTAATATTCCCCTTGCACCTACAAGGAAATAAACAATAAGATAATTTGTACGAATGTTTATCTTAATATGGAGATATAGGAATAAGAGTTTGTAAGAATGGTTAGTACAAGAGTAGAGAAAGTCATGTGAGTGCAACACATCAGATTTTTATGTTTATATATATGACTTTCTCCATACAGTCTTTTAGCAGCTAGAAGTCCAGATCCTAGTTATAAGAAGATGTGGTGTCTGTGGAGCGTTCGATCGATAGGAATCGATGCATGTATAAAGAAATCGACTCATTCATCGAGTTTGGGAAACATGGACAGTAATCGACAGACAGTAAGCAGGAGCTTGAAGGCAAGCAACCTTCCTCTCGCACCTGCACGACACAGCAACAGTTGCCATGGGAACAAGGGACCAATTTGCATAGTAAAATCTTTGTCCTCGTTAATTGGGAGGACAAGTCCGGGGTGTGAGGTCTGAAGCAACCGTTCTGGAAAAGGGTGTTGTAGAGGTTAACGTAGGGAAACACGGAAGCTCCATTTGCGTGTCTTCCTAAACACACGGAGCGAGCTTAACAATGATTGGTGCAGCTACACACACTCCCTCCTCCTGTTCCTCTTCTGTTCGGATCTTCGCCGTAATCAAGCATGTTCCTGTCGCAGCACCGCGTGTGTGGTGTGATTGAATATTCTGGCTTGTGGGGGAGGTAGGTGAGGCGGTGCATTATACAGTAATCGAGTTTAATATTACTAACATCGGGCAAGGTCCAAGCACCACCTGCCACAATTGCAGACAATTCGCTTCACGGATATTACCACATACAACATTAACCTTTAACTTCTCAAAAGACGCCTCTGCAACTCTACCAAAACATTTTCCAACTGCTTTAAACTGTTTTTGCGTTGGTAGCGTGCTCAGAGATCATTTGAGAGAGAGAGATAATCCAGTAGTTGGATAACTGACCTATTTTAGGGTTGTCAAAGACACAGGGCAATATGGGAATACAACAGATTTTGAGCAATAGTCAAATCTTTAAAGCTGGTCGCTATATGAAGGCTTTGAAATTTAGTTCTCATTGCACAGCCAAGAGATAAAAAGATGAATAACGAACTTCCGTTTGAGAAAATCATACTATTGTAAAACTCGCACAATAACAAGGAATATCTCCAAAATGGTTCAGTCCACAAAAATTTGGAATAAATTGTGGGTTTTCACAAGATCTACATTTTTGTATAGGAAGAACTGCTCTTACGGTTTACCAGTTATGGAAAAGTCATCAAGAGTAAATAGGGCTACATGAAGATTCAAAATATACATTTTATTTGCCATAAAAAGATCTCAAACATGTCATTTTAATCAAAATCCTTGTAATTTTTGAGAAATTTTCGATAAATTTTACGTATAAAGTATAGTTTAGGGTGGAGGAAAACTTTCTTCAAAATCCTCGTGTCGCATCCTTGAAAGCTATTGAACTTAAATACCAAGTTTGGTTTTTAACCAACTTTTCCTTTTTTCACAGACAGACACACACACGGATCTTTTCCTAAATATGCATTTTTTTTATTCAGGAGGCCTCAAAATATATGATTCTGTAGAAACCTCGACAGTGAAATTTTGGGTCAAATACAGTACTTTCCCTACTTACTATACGTAGTAGAGAAAGTAAAAAAGAAATGAAGACCCCAGAAGAAAGTTCGGGATCAAGTATCTAAATGAGATAGCTGAATACAGAATAAAATAGCAAGATTATGTAAACACAATGGATGAAGATCTAACGTCACAATTAATTAGAATTGTAAACCAATAGGTAGAATGAGTGTCGGCAGACCGCGAATGAGTTTGGTAGATGAGTTTCCTTGAAGACGGCACGAGACATTAGGCTTAGGTCGTGATGATGGCGACGGCGGTGGCGGTGGCGATGGCGGTGACGGTGACGGTGACGGTGGCGACGGCGGTGGCGGTGGTGGTGGCGGTGGCCATGGCGGTGGCGGCGGCGGCGGCGATGGCGATGCAGAGTTCATAGGAAGCGGCGCCGCGCCGAGCGGTTAGACCGTTAGTCTGTCACGAACCTGGGCCCATGTTCGAGCCCAGGCCCCTGTATGTGATATTTGTGGTGGACAAAGCGGTGTCAGGGCGGGGTTTCCCCGGGTTCTTCAGTTTCCCTCACCAGTCATTCCACCAACTGCTGCATCTTCACCTTGTGGTGGACGAAGCCGTACTAGGGCGGGTTTCCTCCGGGTTCTCCGGTTTCCCCCGTCATCTCATTCCACCGGTGCTCCATCTTCATTCCATATATCATCATTGTCACCGCGTGTGGTGCCGTATGTAGTAAAAGCGGGCGTTAAACACTACAAATAATGCATCATCCACTTCGCATGTGTTTCATATCATCCCGTTCCTCATTCTTATACCTGGTGCTGAACTAACCACCTCTTCCAGGTCTTCACTCTGCCCGGTCCATCGGTTCCTGTGCTCCCCAACAGGCATCTCGGTCTGGGCACAGGTACAGATTTCATAGGAAATACACGTTTTGAGACTTTCTGAATCCAAGAAAAACATTTTTAGAAAAACATCTGTGTGTATGTGTCTGTAAACAGCATAACCCCAAAACGAAAAGGTGCTTGAATACCAAGGATGGTGTTTAAGTTTAACATCTCCCAAGAATGCGACACGATTTTCAAGAAAATCTCCCTCTCTTCCAGCTACTCCTTACTTTGAAAAATTTTAGAAAACTTTGATTTTCTTAAAAATGGCTCAAAGGATTTTGAGACAAATACCACTTGTTTAAGATATTTCCATGAAAAATGAAATGTACCTAAGTCTTTAATTTTCTGGGAATGTTCTCAGAAGTCCTCTTATTTGCAGATGACTTTTGCATAACGGCTTAAGTGTAAGGATAGACAAAATCTGACTATACAAAAAATTCAGATGTCGTGAAAAAACGAACTAAACAATTTATGTGAAATACATTTTTAGTTTGTTTTGTTTTTTGGAATGAATCGTTTCCGAGATATTCCTTGTTTGTTTGAAGCCTCCGACACTTATACTGTTGTCAAACACAAATAAGTTATTCGTTTATCTTTTGGCCATGAAAGAGAACGGAATTGCAAAGGCGACCAGCTTTAAAATATTTGACTATCACTTCTAAGTCTACTGAATTCCCATATTCCCCTTGTGCCTACAAGTAAATTAGCAGTAAGATTATTCCTGCAAACAGTTATTTTGAAGTAGATAGTGGAGTAAGTGTTCATAAATATAGTTTGTAGAAAAGTCGAGAAAGTTTGCGGCGCCTTGGCCGAGTGGTTAGAGCGCTACCAACTAGGTGGCCTCGGGTTCGATACCCGCATGTGGTATTCGTGGTGGACGAAGCGGCGTCAGAGTGGGTTTTCTCCGGGTGCTCCGGTTTCCCCCGCCACTCATTTCACCAATTGCTCCATTGTCACCTTTCCAATCATCGATTTCGCCTGCATTTCATATCATCCTCTTCCTCACTAACATACCTGATGCTTGGCTGACCACCTGCTTCCAGGTCTTCACACTGTCCGGTCCATAGGTTCCTGTGCTCCCCGACAGGTGTCTGACCCTAGGCACAGGCTTGTAAGTCCTAGGGGGTTTAAGTCCTACATAAGGAGAGGGTTATCAGGAATAGAAGAAGTCGAGCAAGTCATGTGAGCGTAATACATCAGATTCTTTAATCAACCAGCCTCAACCAGTCGTTTGGAGGTTCCTACCCAAAAGCAGTTCCTTCGTTGCAGCGTCGATCTGTCGACATGTGTATGCACCAACTATATTTTTGATACATTTTTGAGCCCGCAACATTTTCCCCATTAAGTGCATACATATCTTAGCAGTTTGTTCTCATGCAATGTGTCAATATAGTTCGTTTTCTTTTTAATCAATTTCAGCATCCCCTTCCCTTTACCTATCCATTAAAAGAATACACAGCTCTGTTCTTGTTATTACATTATGTACTAAGTAATTCTCTTCATTTTCTCACTCTCTCGTTTCCCCTTTCTCTCCTCTTCGTCACTCACACTTTCTCCTGGTTCGTCTACTTCTTCCCCATATCCTCTCCTGTCTGTGCCTCTTTTGCTTCCCTTCTCACTTTCAAATCGTCGTCCTCGTCTCCCACTCCCTTCCCCTCCATCATCCCTACTCTTCTCCTCCAACCTCACTCTCTCCCCTCCATCGTCCTCTCTCCCCTCCATCGTTCTCTCTCCCTCTCCATCCTCCCTCTCTCTCCATCCTCCCTCTCTCTCCATCCTCCCTCTCTCTCCATCCTCCCTCTCTCTCCATCCTCCCTCTCTCTCCATCCTCCCTCTCTTTCAATCCTCCCTCTCCATCCTCCCTCCATTCTGACACACCCTCTCGTCCTATTCGTAGCTATAACTTAGATGTAGTGTGATGTTTTGACGAGTAATAAAATGAGTGTTTTAAGGTTGCAGTGGCCGTGCTTTATTGTTACTATTATTTCCCAGATGGAGGTAAGCCGGACGAGGAAATGAACGGATCGGAAAACGAGGTCACGGTTATAGACTCACTACAAGGTAGGAGTGATTTACTACTTAAAACAGAAAAACCAAGTAGAACATATTTTAATAAGAATAACATGCAAGAGCTGGGCTTCATACAAAACTCAAAGCTTTATACATCACAATATATTCAAGCAAGAAAGGCGCTGGTACACTTCAGTAAAATAAAGGCAGAAAGGCAAAAGAGGCGAAAATAGCCTGGCGTAAATCATAGCACCATAAATAGCTAAAAAAGTTAACTAGCACTTACACAGCCAGCTCATAACGAAGTTATAAATATAAGAACTACAAAATAGCAATTTCCAATAAATTTACACAAAGTTAAAGCTCGTTAACACTACCACAACAAACCGTATGTGCGGCTGTGTCTACAAATTAAATTACTATGAAGTATTTATACCTCGTCTGAATAGCTTAGCATCCACGGGTAAACCTAAGTAACAACACATCCGCCAGAAAAGTCAAATTTACCGTTGCAATTAAAGTTTGCTGGACATAAAACGTAAACATTCACTCAGAGATCTAGTCGAAGGATCTGCCGAACTCGTTCGAGAGATGACAGCCAAGCAATCATCCGAAAAAAAAACCGCAAATAATCGTGAAAGCAACGCGGAGATTACGGAAAAATCTCGATGGTGGGAAAACCGAAATTATTAAGCAGATAAGACAACAGAAAACAAAATAAATAAATCTGTAATCAGCACAAGCTGTCAACAGCAATGAAGACTTAAATGAAGGGTTTAACAGCTCACAAACTTGCAAGTTCCATGTACTTGTTAACTAATCCCACAGTGCAACAGTGCTTTCCGAGCATTTTTAGAAAAAAATGTGTTTGTGTGTGTGTGTGTGTGTGTGTGTGTGTGTGTGTGTGTGTGTCTGTGTCTGTGTCTGTGTCTGTGGACAGCATAACTCAAAAACGAAAAGTGGGTTAGAAACCAAAGTTGGTATTTAAGTCTTTCAGGGATGCGACACAAAGATTGTGAAGAAAATAGCACTACCCCAAGCTACCCTTTACAAGGAAAATTTTTCGAAAATTTTTATTTTCTTAAAAACGGCCCTGACGATTTTGATTAAAATGTCATATGCTTAAGATACTTGTAAGACAAATGAAATGTACTTTTGAATTTTCTGGCTATAGCCTGTGTAGTCCTGTTTACTCTGGGTGGCTTCTGAATAACTCGTAAACCGTAAGAGATAGACAAAATCTTACTGTACAAAAAATATAGATCTCGCTGAAACACACAATTTATGTTCATATAAATTTTTTTGTAGAGTGAACCATTTCGGAGATATTCCTTGTTATATGTGTCAGTTTCGGAAAACTTAAATTTTTATGAAATGGAACATCGTTGTTCATTATTTATATGTTAAACGTGCAAAGAGAACGGTATTTCAAAGCTTTAAAAGATTTGACTATCACTCAAAGCCTACTGTATTCCCATATTCCCGTTGCACCTACAAGGAAATAAGCAATAAGATAATTTGTACAAATGTTTATCTCAACTAACACGAAGAAGATAGAAGAATAACAGTTTGTAAGAATGGTTAGTACAAGAGTATAGGAAGTTATCTGTGTGCAACACATCAGATTTTTTAATACAATGTAGCCCATAATACACGTTTCAAAAATAAGCAGAAAAATTTGGGTAGCATTTTTTAGAATAACCTGATTAGTTACCTTAGTTCGAAGCAACTGTGTACAATTTTGTATAACTTGTGAACTTACGAAATAATACAGAAAATGTAGAAGATTTGGAACACAAATTTATTTAAAGAACATGTTTACGGCATGCATCAGTCATTTCGAAATATCCATTGCTATTGCCTTGAATTTTCCGTTACTTTGTCATCTTTCGTAAGCGCTGTTGTTTCAATTGGCTCTAGTTATGTCAAGGCCAACATATCTTGACCCATTTTAACATTTGACTATCGAATCGGTTTCCTCTATCCGCCTTGTATCTTCAACAAAATGAAACTATTTTTGCAAAGATTGATCTTAACATGAAGTGTATAGAAAAATAACCATTTGTAACTATACTGTTTAAAAGCTGTAACCATGGAGAAAATGATATGTGTTACATTCGCAACAATTTTCCTACCCACTGTTCAACAAACTGTTTGTTTAAATGATTTACTCCTAAATCTACCTTATATTAACCGAGAAAAATACTTTTTAGGGATGCTCGTATTACATATTTTGGTCGCTATGGATGGTTTTGAAATTCCGCTCTCTTTGCACGGCTAAGATATAAAAAAGCCAATAACAATCTTGCATTTGAGAAAAACTTGAGTATTGCAAAACTCAAATAATCTCTAAGAAATGGTTCGCCCCACAAAAAAATTCATTTGGACACAAATTGTGTTTTAACGAAATCTACATATTTTGAATACTAGTAAGATTTGGTTTATCTCTTATGGTTTACGAGTTATGCAGAAGTCATCAAAAGTAAACAGGACTACATAGGCTATAGCCATAAAATTGAAAATATTCGTTTTATTTGTCATAAGAATATCTTAAATACATAGTATTTTAATAAAAATCGTTAGAATTATTTTTGAGAAAATTAATATCTTCGAAAAATTTTCATGCAAAGAGTAGTTTAAGGTAGAGAAATTTTCTTCAGTCTTCATGCCCCATCCTTGAAAGGTATTAACTTATATATCAACTTTGGTTTTTAACCGCCTTTTCGTTTTTGAATTATGCTGTTCACAGACAGACACACACACACACACACACACACACACACACACACACACACACACACACACACACACACACACACACACACACGGACCTTTTTCTTAAAATGCTTTTTATGGATTCAGGGAGCCTCAAAACATAGTTCCGGTGAAATCTCGACACCGAATTTTTGGATGGAATACAATAATTCCCTTACTATACGTAGTAAGAGTTAAAAAAAAAAAAAAAAAAAAAAAAAAAAAAAAAAAAAAAAAAAAAAAACAACTTACAAAATAACTCTTATTTCACAAAAATGCTATGCTTTACGTACATTTCTTGTAGGTATAGTTTTTTCCGGTCAACCACATGTGCAAAAGTGATTCAGTAGGAAGAGGATTTCAGAGGTTCCTCCCAGAAAATTCTACATATACCTACATTTAATATAGTTGTCCATACGTTATAGAGAAAGTAATTACTAATGCAATGGTGTTATTGGAGAAAAGCAATATTTACAATAAAAGAAAGTTGATAATCAATCTGTGTGTGGAGGGGGGGAGGGCGATTAAGCGCCAAACTGGGTTTACAAGTTGAGGACCTTCCAAGGATACGACACTAAGATTTAAAAAATCTCCCGGTCCAAACTACCTTTACTTTTCAAATATTTTATACTCATAAAACTGCCTCCGTAGTTTTGACTAAACACTTGTTTATGATGTTTTGTAACAAAAAAGAAATAATATCTTTAATTGTACGCAATGATAATTTAAGAAGAATCTAGGATTAATACGGTCGGAGATGAAAATGACAGCAAACAAGTATCAGGAAAGAATTCAACAACAAATGAATATTGAAATGGTGAAAGCATTACATAAGTGCAAGTAAGACGATTGATCTAAGACATTTGACTTAGCAGGTGACCACAAGATATATTGCACAAAGAATTGGAGGTCGTCATTGTAGGAATTAGCCAAGAGCATTGAATATTTACATGAAAAATATATTACTAAATCAATATAGTAGAAGCTACAGTTCTACAGTTATAACCGTAGAAAAAATATTTTTCTGTATGGTCGCGGACTTTGTGTCTTTCTCAAAGAGATTTACTTGGTGACCTTAGAGTGGAATCTCGTATCTTTGTATTTGAACGATTTCTGTTTTATGTGAAAACTATATAGCTTTTATGTTATAAAGTAACTATAGGAGACCAAAGGAAGGTATAAATGTTTGAAAGGTAATCTGCTTAACTTTCTGAAAAATTACTCGACCATACCGAACGAGGTTACTTTCTGTGCAAAAGGATAACGGGCTATGCAGCATTTCCAGAATCCGGAAAACTGTCGAAAAAAGGTTATGTAAATCACGTTTGTCATCCTTTTGTGGGAATATCTAGGGAATTTTCATCTCTTATTTGGAGTAGTTGGCTCTGTAAGGGCTTAAGCGAAAGATTTATGTTGAAAATTATCTATGCCATTCTATAGGGCGATTTATGAAGAACTAATACATTTCTTTCTTTAATTATTGTGTTCAAAATTCAGTCAATGCCCTAATTTTAACACCAAATTAAGCAGAATATTCTGCAGCTTCGATTGCCTATCACTAGATGTGCAGATGTTCATGTTTTATTCGTAATTGTTAGTTTTACTGTCGGCAACTGTTTTTGAGATTTTGTTCTAGTCAACGTGAAAATGGAGTACACATTAAATGAACTATTCTTCCTTGTAAAGGTATACAGGATTACGAATTCATTTACAGCTCCTCAAAGGGCATACCACCTATGCACCCGGTTAAAATCGGAGTTTGGTGCACAATATCCATACAGAGAATAGTGGGACCATTTTTTTTAAAACAATGTGAACACTGACTGCAATGAACCAACAGATTTTCATGGAGTTTTCTGAGCAGTTAGATGATGTACAGTGAGTCAAGGGCATTTTCAGCAGGATGGTGCTACATTCCATGTTTCAAATGAATCCATGGCACTAATTGCAAGTTTCCTTGACGACCGGATAATTGCCAGGACCATATGGCCACCGAGATCTCTGTATTTGACATCGTCGGACTTCTTTCTACGGAGTTACATAAAAGGCAGAGTTTATGCCACACGTCCCCAGACACTGGACGATCTGAAACACAACATTATACAGGAGATTCAGGCTATTGACAACAGAGTTCTCCAACAAGTGGCCAATAACATGGAACGACGTGTTGAGTTGTGTCTTATGCAGGATGGAGGACATTTTCAATATTTGCTAGAGTAAATAATCTCCCAAAATTTCTCCGCATTGCAGGTGTAATATTTTGTCACTAGCATAACTCGTTTTGAAACAGTTAAATAAATTTGTCGGTTCTTCATAAATCATCCTGTACAATAATTTGATAAAGAATGTGGGAGGTAAATGAAAATAATGAATTCTTCACTGGAATTTAAAAACAGGTAACGTGCAACCTGAGGTGACCCAGGTAGTACAAAATAAGATTGCTGATCACTGAATATTTGAAATGTGACGAAGTGTAATGATCAACGAAGGATTATTTGTGGACTAGCCTGGGTCTGTGCAGGATGTGCAAGGAAGATTCAGCTGATATTGTTATGTTTTCGCTTGTGCAACCAAAGTGAAGTACCGCACGTAATGTGGTTCAGGAACGCAGAGCAAAATTGCTGAGTTTCTACACAAGCTGTCAGAGAACAATGGGCAAGATGGCGGACCAGCATCTGTCACAACCAAGTGTTATTATTTTTCACAATAGCAATCTTTTAAACGGTTTCCTCTCGACCTCTTCTCTTATGCAATGTCATCTCGAAAAGTAAACCGTAACAAAATCGGATTTCATCAGAATGAGGAACTGCACGTTTGTCGTAAAACAAGTTGTTTATTATATATATTTTTAAACATGCCACGCTCCAGAGCAGTTAACAGCCGACTGCTGCACTTAGCCATCTCATGTTATGCAGAAATTTGAGCATTGGTGTTCTCTGCAATTTATGTGTCCGGGATGTTATTTTGGTCGCTGAAATCGCAGCACGCTTGTTTCCCTTGCAAAATCACGCGTAACCAAACAAGCTGTGTCTAAGTCCGACTAAAAATATATCGTTGTGTGTTCTAAATCACTTTCTCGTGTCTTCATGCCGGGCTGTCAGATCACTTCCTGTCGATAACCGTCACTCGAGTCTAGTGCGTAATAGCCTATCGCATGACTCGACTTAAGGAAGTTGTTGTGTGCCTATGCCCCTCACCGGGGTGACCCCTGGGACAGAGGGGTGAGGTGAGGTGAGGCGATACTAAGGATAGCTGGATCTGAGGAGAGATCGCAGTAGAGGGCACTGTCCCTAATAACTACACTTGACTCCTGGTGGCGGCTCATACAGCCATGGAGAAATGATTGAGCCCATTAGGAGAGCAGAGCATTTTTTAAGTCCCACGTCGTGTTGCAGCGAGGTTTACGTAAGCCGATATTTCCAACATGCAACTGAGTTTATTGGCTGTCTCTGCTCAATATGTCATCTATATGTCGTACACACAAATAGGTTGTGTTTTGAATTACCACTCGCATTTGTATTTTCGAGTATGTATACAAATTCAAGTCCGACAGACCTCAAAACACATTTCTGGTGAAATCTCAATATGGAAATTTTGGGTGGAGTACAATATTACCTCTACTTCCTCTCTATACTAGTCGAGGAACTAAAATGTGGCCAGCTCATTTGTAACACAGGTGCTATAAAACAATCGAGCATTTCTTTTGTACAAGTATCCTTAGGCAAAATTGTTCTGTGCATCAAAATTAAAACAATAGTCTAACAGTATGTATTCATTTAAAACTCCTGTGAGTTATTCTGTCACATGGCAAACCTTTATACAAAGTCAGATTTAATAATAAGTAAATTAATTTCCAAGGGGAGCCGCACCTCCTCCTCCCCCCCCCCCCCCCTTCACGACTCCCATGTTCCCTGCCATGCACGTCGAAACTCCCGCAAACAGAACCTTGAAACAAAAACAGGAAGAAAGGTGAAATGTAATGGAAGGACAGGAAATTCGTAGGATGTAATTATGCGTACCAACAGTCCCCTAGAGATCTGGGGAAACCCCCCAAAAAAAACCACGGGTCAGGAAGGTCGGTCGTGGAAATCCAACTCACGACCTCCCGAGTGCGGGCGCAGACGCTACTAGCAGAGCTATCCCGCTTGGTAACGTACCATACGTGATGATTTTTAGAATTTTGAAATCAGAAATTTGGCATTTTGATTTGTACACTTAACATTTTCAAACATTTGCAAGAAAAACATATACGTATTTAACTGAATAGCTGGCTTACCTAATATTGCACGGTTAGCTATTAAACAATTAATTCCATTTACCATCCCCGTTCTTGGTGAAATCATTGTAAAATGTAGTAGAGCATTTTAAAAAGTGTGTCGCCCATATATCTTATTTTACTTTCACATAGTCCCAGCTGTTTCAAATAGCGCGTAGAAAATCCACAAATATTCGCACAAAAGGATCTGAAACATGGCGAGCTGTCTGACTTCCTTAACTTCTCCCTGTCAGTGTTGCAAGTTGCGGAAATGCTGCATAGCATAAGTACATTTAGCTGTTGGAACAATCACCGGCCGGAATGGTTTTACATATTTATACCTCCTGTTTGGTCTTATAGCAGTCATTTAATCATTTAATAAGAAAACTTCCACATAAAGCAGAGCCTCTTAACTTACCTAAATATTCAGCGAAATGAGATTCCGTATTCCCAAGTCACCAAATTAATTTTTTTTTGAGAAAGAAACATAGCGAACATCTAGAAAAATAATCTCAGTTAATATAAGATATCGGTTCACTGATGCTTTAAGGATACCCATCTGTGAAAAAAGGCTAAAAATTTCCAAAATTGCCAAAAATGGATTTTTGTTTTATCAAATAGTATAAATCTTCTGCTTTATTTTGACATGCTTTTTACAGCCTTAAGGCCTTTTTATCTATGTCACATGGCCGTCTAACTGATTGCCTGTAAGTGGTCGTGTCCATTTAAATCCACACAGTTCCATTATCCTTGCTATGACTTCAAACTTAGTTTTTCCACGTTTTTATTTTTAGCACTGTTTTCTCTTTAAAATGCTCCACACGATGCAATTTTCAGTATTTATGCATGAAATTTGATGTACCTGCTTAGAAATAACATTAAAAAGAAATGATGACATAATTTTTTCATAAAGTGAATAACTGCTGAGTAATTAAATATTAAAGTTTATACTTGAAAATTTAAATGAAAAAATAATGAATTTAAACTTTAAAATTTATTTTTATCCAAACTAACAACAAGATTAAGAAATTATCTCATCAATTTGCTAACATTCTATTACAGGACATAACTGAAAATTATCAAGTTTTTCAAATCAAAATTGCATCATGGGGAACCATTTATACAAATATTAAAAAAAATATAATAAAATAATAATATGTTTGCAACTAATCTGCCTAAATGTATGAAAATTAGCACAATTACTCCTCACTATATAGTGATTCTTGTGTTAAAATTTCAAATCAATCCAATGAAAACTGTAGATTTTCAAAATTTCACAGATGGGTATCCTTTTTTGAGAAAGACACAGCGAACATGTAGAAAAATAATCTCAGTTAATATAAGATATCGGTTCACTGATGCTTAAAGTTACCAAATCACGATTACTAACTTAATTGAAACATAAATAAAAGGGAAATAAAGCACACATTTCTCTTATTAGTGTTATTACAATATCCTTCACATGCAGAAACTTCAGTGCATTCATCTACAGAGTTACAATAAAGGCTTTTCAGAGGTTTGGATACTGTTTACATACACAAATTTGATAAATCACACTTAAAGAAACAAAAAACAACATAGGATCGATTGTCTTATTTAAACTCTCTTTCCTGTTTGTTGAGTATTATTAATGACCCTCAATGTTTCTTCCTTGTAATAAAATATAGCCGGCTTTTGTTTTTATACTCTGTGGAGTGGAGCAAATATTTATATCTGTGGAGTGGAGCAACTATTTTTTCTACTCCATGGCATTCTCAACTTACAACTAAGACCTTTTTCTCAAGCATGCTGTTTTTTAGCTGCAATGGATTCGCGTTCAAGTACTAGGCCACTGTAAATACTTGTAAACTTTCGGTAATTTATGAAATGGAAATAGTAGCACTTAATAGCCGAATGTCCGTCAGACTGAATTGGATTTTTCAATGGTAAAAGAGTTATGAACATCGTCTGAGTGATCTTTGAAACAGCATAAATTCGCAAACAATATTTTTCGCGTTATAATATTAATATAGTTAAACAGAGGAGTTTCAAATTAATACAGCTGTAAGACAAGGAGATGGACTCTCCCCAGTTCTATTCAATTGTGTCCTGATAAAGGCAATAAGAGAATGGGAAAAAATACTGTAAGGAAAAGGAATCTACCATCAGATTAGATTAGGATCAAGATACAAGGGGATAGGCGTAAATTGTTTAGCCTTCGCCGATGATATTGCAATCCTTGCTGAAAATGTGGAAACAGCAAACGAACAGATATTCTTCTCAAGGAAAATGCAGTGAAAGTTGGAGTCAAAATATCATTTGAAAAACACAAAATTTATGACAAATATCAAAGAAGCACCAAAACTATTTGCAACAAAGGATGGAACAATAAATAAGGTTCATAAATTCAAGTATCTTGATGAAATAATTCAAACTAATGGATTGGATAAGGAAGTAAATAAAGCAAGACTTAGAAAAATGGAATTTGCATATCAGTTAACTAAGGATACTTACAATAAGAAAAACAACCAATATCAAACACTGTAACACAGTAATCAAACCAGAATTTCTTCTTGCTACAGAGCGTATGTTTTCCTTTAAAACAGGAGAAATAGGAATATTAGAAAAGAAGGAAAGAAAAATGTTAAGGAAAATCTTGGGCCCAATTCAATCGGAAAAGGAAAAATGAAGACCTATACAGATAATGATAGACTTACAAAACAAATTTTCAAGCATATATACGAAAGACTTAAATAAAATGGAATTAACAAAGAAATAATACAGGATAGAGTAAATTTAAGAAAGTTAATACAAAATTTCGAAGGTTTTCAGTTGAAAAAAATAAGAAAACAACTACAATTTGGACAGAAGGAAGAAAAAATTGCAATATCAGGTTGAAGAAATATTTGAAAGATAGAAAAGAAAAACAAAAGAGGAAGTGAATATAAATGCGGTGGGTTGCTTAACTTTGTCCATATATGGCCTGAAACGATTATAAATATATATAGTTAAACAGGTATTATAACATTAAAATCACGTTCTCAAAGGACTAATAATAGAATAATAGTACATAAGGTCAACTGCACATGTTTTAAAAGTTTAGGTTAAAGAAACACAAAGAAAAGTATAATGGATGCAGAACATAGAACAAAAGAGGTCTGATGCAGGTTACCTCAAAGTTTTGGTCTGTTATTACAATTTTTTGTACCTAATGAAATATTTTTCAGCATCTATGTTATAGGTAGGATACCAAATACAGTGACAACTGCTTTATGGGAGACCATGCTGAGTTTTGGAAATTCTGTATGTTTTATCCAATTTGCTCATTTTCAGATTTCATTAGTGTGGTCAGAATTAACACGCGTGTTGAATTTGAAGTCAGTTCGTTACACAGGTTCCATTATTTTAATAATTTAGCAAAATAAATTCAATTTTAATAGAACAAGTTTCTCGTTTTAACTATCTAGGTTTTAATATATCATATAGCAGAAACGAAGACCTGATATAAAATTACATAAATTAAGACAAATGAACAGAACAATCTGGAGAACATTGAAAAACAGAACGTAAAAGAATATACAAATTAAATTGTATAAAGTAATGACAGTGTCAAAGGCAACATATGGAGGTGAGAGCTGGACAATGAATAGGACAGATAGAAAAAGAATTGAAGCAGCAGAGTTGCTGAATATACCCTTCTAGACAAACAACCAAATGAAGAAATTCCAGAAAAAAATTACGTATATATAAGGATGAGTCAGGAATACTTAAAATTTTATTTAATTATAAACTTAGAGGATATTGCCAAGTAGTACCAAGACTAAGGAAAAGATCTCCAGTAATACGTTTGAGAACGGAACAGGTCGTCAGTCCCATGCATTGTGGAAGAAGAACGTGAAGAATAAAAAAAAAAAAGTTCTTCGCATCAAAATAGTTAACAATTTCTCTGAAACCTTTAGCACATTTTATGCATAATATAGACGTTAACATATACAGGACGGAAGGGAAGTCATCACATTCCTTCTAATATGTACTTCATAGAAGTATCACAAACAAAAAAGTCTAATGGCATTTTGTTCTTTGATTAGCCGATTTCGAAAAAATAAATGGGGTTTGTTCCAAATTGGATGCATAATTCAACAACAATGTACGAAGATAAGTTTATTACTTGTAACATCCGTAGAATAACTTATTTCTGACATAGCTTCGGTAGTAATTATGGGACATCATATAGGGTTTCCAAATAATTAATCACTTAAAAGACGTGATGGAATACGTGAAGCTTGGTCAGTGAATTGACCTGGTTTCCGGGTGTAACAGGTCGAGCACTTTCCCTTTGGCCTAATGTTTTGGCAGGTAACGGTTGTGATTGGCCTACGTTCGTAAGTAAACATAGGAGACGTTCACGAGACGCGTGGTAACAGTGTGACACGTGTTTCTTTATGTATTGAACCAGTGAAAGTGACACACAATCGGTAGTATCGGCAGCTTGTTTTCGACTAAATGATCTCCGTAGGAATTGATAAGACTAAAAACGTAAGATACAAATTGTGCTCCAAATACCGAGATCTACCATTGGGTTAAATTAATGTAATGAGTTAATGACTTTCCTTCCACCCGGTATGAATCCTCTGGAGTTTTTCTTCTGGGGAGACGAGAAAAGCAGGATTTACAAAACAGCAGCTACTGCCTTCGAATCTTTGAGATAATGCATTTATTTGGCTGCAGAAGAAATACGCAACAATGAGGGTGTTTTTGTGAGAGTGCGACGTAATTGGTTAAAAGAGTGTGAGGCTTGCAGGTGCGCAAATGGTGAATATTTTGAACAATACCTGTGAAGTGGATGAACCATTGAGTTCATTGCTTATTCTTGTACTGCATTTTGGTGCACTTTGTAAGAGCCTACAAATGTACCTAAGCCAAAGAGATGGTTTGGTTTATTAAATTATAGTAGTATCAGCTACGAAACGATTTAAGTTTGATGTTGAAGGAAATGATGAACAATATCCTTAGATTGTGGCTTTAACTTGAAGTATGCGTTACTGGAGAATTCAGATGTACTTATTTATTACGACGCAGCAGACATGGCATGTTTGTCTTTATGTTTACACTCACGAGGCGCGCAACTCCGGAAGTATTAGTGACGCGTCTTTGTTTATGTACTGACCTAGTGAAAGTGAAACCTGCAGTGTTGCCAGCTTGTTTTCGATAAAACTAAAATATATCCATAGGAAATGGCCAGAGACAAAAACGTAAGATACAAAATGTGTTCCAAATTCCGAGATCTACCACTGGTTTAAGTTAATGTAATGACTTCCCTTCCATTCTGTATGTATTGCTTCTATAACTTCAGTGGGTGGGTGTAACTTATTGCCATGCAGTGCCTGTGTAGGAGCTTTAAAAATGACACTCCATGAAAAATAATTATCACCATGTGGAGGAAGAATTGGGGTATGATCTTCTGACAAAATCTAGATTCCAATTGTTCACCATTTTTGTTAAACAACTCAGTAGGACCAGTATATATTTGTGAAAAATCAACTCATATTGCAATATAATTCAAAGAAGAATATATGTAAACTTCAAGTAATTGTGAAAAGAACAATGGAGCCTCCATATCTTTACCTTGGGAATTACAAAGGTCTACCACCTTTACATTTAATAATACGGTTGTTTACCTTAACCTAACGCCGCCATTCATTCATTGTTACGTAGGTGACAGTGACCTTTACCATTTCAATGGCTATTGTCTTACTTACAGCAGAAGATGGTTTCAACATCTCTTACAAGGGCAATGATACACAATACAGGTCAAATTTGCATGGTTCTCCTTTGTGGCTCATAATTAGGGATGATGATTCTTTTTTCAAATACCATACAGCGGAAATGCTAATAAAGTCTTGGACTCCTGTATTTTATTTCTCACAACCTCTAAACCAGTATTTAATGCGTTTTCAAAATGCGATGAAATGCGAAATTGACTCAATATGCTAAAACATTATATAAATGGAAATGTGTTGCAATTCATGGACTCTCCAGTTGTCATCACAGTGTAACAAGCAAAGTGAAAATATATTTATGAAATGCTCGCTTAATTTATTCTTTTATCTGCTTCGTGTTCATCTAGACAGACATTTGTAAAAATGGTTTGAATTCATACGTGATGTTAGGGACAAAAGTTTAAATATCCTGCATAAATGGTACCTATTATTATCAATTTAATGTGTGTTTATTGTTTTTACTTTCTCTATTACGTATAGTAACTAGAAGAAGTACTGTATTCGACCCAAAATTTCGATGTAGAACTTTTACCGGAAATATATGTTTTGAAACCTCTAAATCCAGGCAGTGTGTGTGCCTATGAACACCATAACTCAAAAACGAAAAGTCGGTTAAAAACGAAAATTTGTATTTAAGTTTAATACGCTACACGAAGATTTTGAAGAGAATTCTTCCCCCTAAACTACCCCTTACATGGAACATGTTCCGAAAATTTTAATTTTCTCAAAAATTGCTCTAATAATTTTGATTAAAATGTCATATATTAAGATATTTTTATGACAAATGAAATTATATTTTGAATTTTCTGTCTATAGCCTATGTAAACCTGTTTGCTCTTGATGACTTTTGCGTAACTGGTAAATCGTAAGAGATAAGACCGAATTTTAGCATACAAAACATTTCGATCTCGTTAAAACACACAACTTATGCCGAAATGCTCTTTTTTTGGAGTGAATCATTTCAAGATATTCGTTGTTAATTGTATGAGTTGTGGAATACTTAAAAATTTCTCAAATGGAAGGTCGTTATTCACATTTTTATTTCTTGGTCATGCAAAGAGAAATCTTAAAGCTGTAGAAGATTTGACTATCGCTCAAGACTTATTGTATTCTCATATTTCCCTTGCATGCACAAGAAAATCAGCAATTACATAATTTCTGCAAATGTTTATCTGAAAGAGGATAGAGAAATCAGAGTTGGTAAGATTAGTTAGTACAAGAGTATAACAAAATCATATGAGTGCATCACATCAGGTTTGTTCTTTTCGTCTAAAACGTTTGCTACAAACCAATCAATTAGTTTACTACCTATGTTTTTTTCATGGCAGCAAAATTAACAGTCCATACAGCATAGTCTATCCGCTTTGCATAACACCTCAATGCGTGACCCACTAACCCAGATGTGAGGTCATTAGCTCTATAGAAAGCATTCGAACTAGTTTCCATAAACATTTGTTATCGCGATGCTGCCCACTCTGCGTCACAGCTCAGTGCCACACCTCTTTGGAGGCACTAACCAACCTGAAAACGCACTACTACTAATAGGTAATATAAGTTTACAAATGAGGGAAATATTAATGCAATATTGTTCATCACACCGTCCTCATCAACCAATATCTGCATATTAGATACCCCTAATAATCTGCATTTGCATGTAGGTAGGATGGGAATAGGGTTATAAAGTAGGTTTAAACCATAAAATTGACTTTTTATTTATGAACGCTATTTAATTGCTGTGGTTCTCAGCGTCCCGTTCTATATTTGGTGTGAAAGATTGCTTAATTTTACCCAGGTCTCCTTATCAGGCGTGGGGTTCTTTTTGTCGTAAATCTTCGGCACTTTTAGGTTTCGTGGAGTTTGACGGTGCTAGATAGATGGGGCGGATGCTTGCTGAAAATAAACAGTGCTTCTCATGGACACTAGAGGGCCAGTTGGTCGATGGGTCTTTCACCGTCCTCTTTGGTCAGTTCCAGTAGTGGGAGTCTTAGAGCCTAAAAGTGTTAGGGACTTCCGCGCGTCTATTTTTCCAGTCTCCCTGCGACCTGTAGCCTACTGTAGTTAATTTCCTTCATCCCTTTCTCCTTGGGATTGTTAGTCACAATAGATCTACGTAGATCACTGTGCGCGAGGTCTTTGCTTATTATAAGCTAGATCTTAGTTTTCAGCTTCTGTCAAAGTTTATCTGTGCCGGTTTGGTAGAAATCAGTGCAACAAATTATTGGCTTTTGGGAAACACACGCGCACACACACACAGATGAATACCAAAGTATCCTAGACGGTGACGGTAGCGCTACCCCTAACCCAGGATTAAACGAAGGCACGAACCCTGGTGGCAAGCCTGCAAATTATTAGTGAAAACACACCCAACTCTACCCGGAAAAACAAATACATATAACGGATTACCAAGTTTCGACACAAGTTTATAACAACATACACATCTAAGCTGGCAATTCTAAATTCAGTAAGATCATCTTACAATCTATGTCCAAAGACAAACACACTATCGTGCAAGAAACGTGCAATAAAATGCATAAGTGAGCATGTATTCACGAAAAGAGCAATAAATAGAATAAATAAACATTGCAACAGCAGCTGTATGAGAAGCATTTTGCTAACAAGGCTTTAAATGCTATTGTACATCGTTCATAGGTCAGTGAATAGCGAGATAAGCAATTTCGTTCACGGCATCCAATCTAGTTGCTCTGGACCATTAACAGTTCCACAAAAAAGTGTCGTTAGTATCTTGGTCGAGTCCCAATTTTTCTAGAATCCTACAGTCATCTGCATTAAACGTGTGTAGATAAAGCGGATTAATAGCATATTCCTTTTATTTGTTTTTCTACCACGTATTTTATGGGTAGAAGCTACTGCAAAAAACTCCGATGTGTTGCACTCACATGACTTTCTCTACTCTTGTACATAACCTTCTTACAAACTCCTATTTCTTTATCTTCTTCGTATAGTTCAGATAAACATTGTCAGATTGCTTATTTCCTTGTAGGTGCATGGGAATACAGTAGGCTTTGAGCGAATCACGATCTTCCATTTGACGCCAGTTAAAGTTTTCCAAAACTCACACAAATAAGGAGTATCTCCAAAATAATTCACTCTACAAAAAGTTATTTGGACATAAATTTTGTTTTAGCAAGATCAAGATTTTTTGTATAGTAAGATTTGTTCTATCTCTTACGGCTTACCAGCTATGCAAAAATCATCCAGAGTAAATAGGACTACATAGACTTTAGCTAGAAAATTCAAAATATACATTTCATTTGTCATAAAAATATCTTAAACATATGGCATTTTCATCAAAATCGTTAGAATCATTTTCGAGAAAATCAAAATTTTCTAAAAATTTTCCATGTAAAAGGTAGTTTAGGGTAGATAAATTTTCTTCGAAATCTTCGTGTTGCATCCTTAAAAAATTTTAAAATTAAATACCAACCTTGGTTTTTAACCGACTTTTCGTTTTTGAGTTATGCTGCCCATAGACTGACAGACACATACGGAACTTTTCCTAAAAATCCTTTTTTTGGATTCAGGGGGTCTCGAAACATATCTATATTTTCGGTGAAGTCTCAACATTGAATTTTTGGGTGGAATACAATACTTCCTCTACTTACTATACGGAGTGGAGAAATTAAAAATTAGATACCCATCAAAATTTCACCGTATATATTTGAGTTTCTAGATGTGACTGATGTAAGAGTTTGAGATAGGCAATGGGTGGTCCGCGGCTAGACGTAAACACAATTATATGGTGTTAAACATATTGGTAAGAGATTCTGATAAGTCGGTATTAAAGTAAAGCCGACTGAAAAATTGGCTTAGTGTGTCTTTAAAATTCCTGCTCGAGTACTATTGAAGTAATGATTTTCGTCAACTCGTTATCAGCGTCCTCAAGATTTAATGCCAGAAAGATCACTCAAGTATCAAACCGGTCACTTGACAATGCGACACTGCAAAACTATTAGCTGCCTTCTTGTGTTACGTAGGCTACTCTAGAGACGGATTAATTCACTGCGTCAAAGGTTGTTGGGTTCGTTTCCTTTTATGCAGTTACTTTTTTCCATAAGAAGAAGAGCATTATTTCCTTTACTCGGCTCACACCACAAACCTGGTCAACTTTGTCACCAAAATTCAGGTAACCATGTTGAGTAGTTCCTATAAAACTGACGTAAGAAGTTTTAGTTTTATACTTTCTTTGAACCTTTAAAACCACTTCCCATTTTGAAGTACAGCATATGCACTATTCAACTTTTTGTTCGCAAGAAGTGTAATTAATTCTACTAATATGTTGAAGTAAAATGCACAAATTGAAACAGAAATAGCATCAATACGCTTTATTCAAAAGAAAGAAAAGAGGAAGGATGCAGTGAACGAGGCTGGAGCTAGAAATCGATGATAATTTTATGCTCGAAGGCGAATGTTATAATTGTTGCGGCAGAGAAGTTCGCTCTGAAACGTCACTTCGTTTTCGTATTGGACTTCGAATGGTTGATACTAACCAGTGGCGTACTGGCACTTAGAAACGTATAGTCATAACTTGGAAATTTTAACGACATAACCAAAAAACGAAGTGTCTGATGAATTCTGGAGGAAACTTCCGGGCTGATTTGCCGTAGTCTGCTGGAATAACTGGGCCCAGACAGTTCGTCCACAACGTTAAAATGTCCTGCAAAGTTTAATTTCTAACGGGGAGTTGGCAATATCACAGTAACATTAAACTGTGACTAAATTCATTCTAATTAAGATAAAAATGCATTACGGCATTGTTCGCACAGTGTTTGCGTTACAGTGAAATAATACAGCTTTTATATACATTCGTCAAGAAGCTAGATGCTTCAAAGAAGTTTAAGTGATTTAAAATACTTGACACATTTTTTTTTGGGGGGGGGGGGAGCGAAACGGTTGTTTATTAACAATAATTGTATTGGATATATTTATTTCACTCGTTATGTTGAATCCCTGCTTAACGCATGGCCGATGCTGTACCTTCCACCCGGTTTGTGTGTGTCTATGTTATTTATTTAGTTATTTGTTTATTTAATTAATTATTCATTTATTTGCTTTACTTACTCACTTATTCATTTATTTATTCATTCATTTGTCTATGTATATTTATACCCTAACATGAAAAATGGGCCTCTCACTCGACTAAATCTGTACTAATGTAGATGTTAGAACATCGCCTTTTAATATGCTCGTATTCAGATAGCTGAGGTTTGCATCACTGCGGATGTACACTAGAAGCAGGAATACTACATGTTAAACTGAATATTTAATTACTGTGTAGCTCAGTTGGAACGAGCGCACAATTCGCAAGTAGTCGGTCTAGTGTAGAGGTGGTTCGAATCCCCTGCACGCACTATTCTTTTTACGGTGTAATACTCACAAATGACATTGGTTGAACACTTATGTTAGCAGCTGTTCTTATTTTAATGCACAATGCTGAGCTGTTTGTGTATTGGCTCTTGCTTCTCCGGAGATCAAAACCATATCAATATACTCGTCTGTCGAATACATTGGACTGGCACAAAATACTGTGCGACAGCATACGCGTGGAGACGGAAGGCATTCCTAATGGCACACTGCATCATGCGAGTCCAGTGGGGCAGAAGTCATTAGATATACCTGCCTATTCTATTACAAAATTCAGAAAACCAAAAACGATTTAATTTATAATGTCCTAAGCTGTCAGAGACTATAAAATTAGGTTATTGTGAATTCAGTTTCTAAGTTTTCATGACCAGAAAAAAAGTCCCGTGTCCCAGGGGTTAGCGCACAGGATGTAGCCATAATTTTATTCAGGTATTTGTAGGCTTGACTGAAAGCACATTCTGAGTTCAACAGTGGAATTTGTGTGCCGCGCCAGGCCAGGCGTCTTGATCGTATGCGCTCATGGCGTATGAGGCGTGCCCCTAATTTGTTACAGCCAACACCGGTTCTAAGTACAAGAATACGCCATTTTCTTTTTAGCTGATGTTAGTGTACTCGTATGATAGGTCCGTTTTATCAGAGGCGTTTACTGAGTTGCGTTGCTATGGACATTGTAGTAAAAACTTTGTAAAATCGGCTGGAAATCCGGAATTCGCTCTCATTGACGAGTCGTATGTTTTTGAGGCGTGCTTTAGTGAGAAGTATGCTCTGTCCCTTAAACCACTGTTCCTCTGAATTATGCACGTTCATTTATCTAAGAACATCAAACAATACGTCTTTGTAAGTGCAAAACTACTAGCGTACATGCCGTTTGACGGGTGGCCCAAGTTATATACATGTATATCATATACATTCATATGCATATGCTATATATAATATTAAAGCTACTGTATATGCCCTATTTTCTTGTGTGCTAAAATGTCTATTAATTACCCACATATAGTTAGTAATTACGTTCTTGATATATCTTAAAGACGCACTATAGAAATACTTATTTACAAATTGTCATGTTAGAGATAAGTAACCATGTCGGATTGTTACATATTAAAGCAACAATGGCACAAACAAAATCAAAATTCAGTTTGAAATGTTTGAACATACAACGATTTCTTCAAAGTTAATGAGAAAACCTTTTAATATTAAAGTAGAATGCCTTTGATACTTTCTAGGTACAGCTCTACAAATATAAATTAAAATTTAAGTCATAGTGTGCACCAGTGAGCAGGAAATAAGCATCCCTGCTTGGGATGGATCATTTAAAATGAAGGTTGGCAAATCGCTCACTGAACAGGTAAAACAGGAATGCATAAAAGATCCTCTTGCACCAGCGGTTAATTTATGCCAACACACCATTTATGGTATGAAGGAGATTGAGACAACACTCAAGTACATACTGCAAAATAAAAATAAAAATAAAAACCCTACAATTAAATACGCCATGAATATTGACTCACAAGCATCCTTGAGCGCAATTAATTAAAATCAATAAAGAAATCCTATTGCCCATCAGATGAGGACAGATTTCCAAAATATACAACGTAACAACCAAGTCGTAAAAATAGTCAATCACGGAATATCTTTTTCATTTTGCAAACAAATACTTCATCAATACCATACAAATATCTGGAACGCAATGTACACATCCTCACATAAAACTCATCTTCCCGAACGTCCATACCAGGCAAGAAACAGTTCTAAACCTAACATTCATACTCACACAGTTCCTTACAAACCATGGCAAATTTCAATAATAGAGAATTGTAAAGGCAACCTCACAGAAGTGCCCATGCTCAGAGGACAGCCACGCAGCCATACATCTCTTACTTCACTGTAAACTGCAAGCCATAACAGATCAGAGCACATGAAGAACCCCAAAATAGTGTTAGGAAAAGTGCTGTCATCATTACGTTCAATCCAGTACAATATATCACGTACAATATATAAAAATCATCTGTTCTCCAGTGAGGTTGACCACATACATGCAGAATACATTAAACAGAAACAGAATTACAACAAAAATAATTTAAAAAAACAGCAAAAAAGTTTAACAATTAGTCCGAAAACTACTAATACTTCACTATGATTATACCATGTTTCACATTTAAAATGTCGAGTATAAATGATTATTTAACAGTGTCACAGAATCCAAGCGAGTACATTAAGTCTGGCCATACATACTGGTTAATGATAGTTAATTTCTGATCTCCCTTAAGCATGTTACCTATAGATAGTAAATTTCCAGATTATATGATTTTCTAAACCATTTTCAAATTTTTTACGTTGGTCACTCTCATTCTACGAAGCATACTGGGTAAGTTTACATAACGTTGTTGAAGTAGTTTTTCAGCTGTGAGCTATTTTCTATTTTCCCTACCGCGATATTTGAAAAATATAAAATGCTCCTTGCAGTGAAATATATTTTTTCATCAGTATCCCATTGTCGTATTAATATTTGAACTCCTATGAAGTAATTCTAGAATGCTTTCTACATTTTGTGCTTTGAATAACAAAATATTAATTATAATCGATAATGCAGATATTACAGCCTAAAAAGTAAACATTGTTGGATTAATAGCACCACTGTAAGTTTTTCATTGAAGCCCAAAATGGATTCTGTAATTTCTTTAGATAGTAATGTAGAGCAATTGTAGCAAGTTTCATGATAAGGTAAAGAAAACTATACTGCATGGGGTTATTTGCATATCGAAAATCGTCGTACTGAGAAAAGAAATTTTATACTAAAAACACTAATGCAGGCTAATGTATCTGCTGTAAAGGATTAAAACTGTCCAGTCCTTAAAAAGGTTACCATATAACGCATTTAAATGTATGACTGACATTATCAGAGCTAATTTTTGCAGAAATAAAAAAATCGAAAATATTGGACACTTGGCTTAAAAAACCTGTGCTAGGTCTCGTGAAAGTGTTCTGGGCCAAACTCTAGTGGGCAGTAGAAATATATGTATGTATTCTTAGTGCTTCAGTAAACATCATCATCATAATCATCAATCATCATCATCATCGAATACATCTGAAACATGAAAACTGTTCGGCAATTATTGTAATATAGTTTCTTAATTAAACGTTTAATGAAGTGGAAACTAATTAGAGGAGAAATCTTAAATTTTGCAGACACATTACTATCAACATGAGAAATAAATACCCAAAATTTGACAGTTCTAACTTTAAAAATGTGGAATTTAAGATTTTCACTCGACTGTCCTCAAATTATTGTCATTATTCTGTTGGTTTTAGTAACAGAGACATTGAAGTGAGGCGAAAGTTTGCAGTGCTTAACAAAGTATGCCATAATTAGGAGGAAAATTAGCAAGTTGACAAATGAATTCCGCACATGATGTGAGGTATTTGGCGAGGTTTAAGTGTGTAGTAAATGAATGTAACCTGAAGAATTCAAGGCTCTTGTCGCATACCTGTAGATGAGTTGCAAACGACGGTTCTTTACAATACTATTTGATGTCTGTCATCGCTTGAGGACACGTCAGCGAGCGAGCTAGCTAGCTCTTGTGAAGGATCCCCACTCTCTGAAGAGGACTAATTAGTGTTTTTCCCCATCCAGAGTTATTTCTTTCATTCGCTCATGTATACAATTGGCTTGCTTCTTCTCAATCCTATTCCGTAGCAATATTCTTTTGTATAGGGGCTTTTGTGCTTTGCATATCATCCTACTTCATGCTTGTTTTCATCTCTTTTGAACGAGTTTCAATATTATTTCGATAAAATCACATGTACTCTAACGTCGAAGTTAATAAGTGCTTATGTATGCAAGGCTTCAAAAAGGTTTTATCGAATAAATTAATTAATCAAATTGAAGCAGAATTCAAAAAGCTATCTAAACGATCTCTATAATGTGATGAATCAAATAAAGAACGCTAAAGAATCATTCATGAGACCGTTGAACCTATTTTCTTATTGGGAAACTTGATCGTTTCCTGGAAATCTTAGCTTATTATTGGTGAAGATAATTTTCATATTGCTCTGTCACTTATTACTTAATTAGTTTTATCCTTTTAGACACAAGTAATGTGCTTTAAAAAGTTGAGAGAAGCGGGAAGTGTGCAACGGTCAAAAATGTAATTCTCTTACATTTTCTGAACAAGAATATACATTGGAAACAGTAGAATGAGACTGAAAAGTTCAGTGCCATAGCCGGGGTTTGAACCACGGATCTTCCGATCTCCATCCGGCTACTTTAACTACTAACCTACCATAGCCAACGTGCCGACACATCAAATTCTCCAACTTACTTGCATTTTCCCTGTAAACTACACAAGGAGGTCTCAAACTCACATGAGTTAATGGCGACTTTACAATATTTCAAAGTCCCGGGCGCCGTGGCCGAGCGGTTAGAGCATTCGCTTACCACTTAGGCGGCCCGGGTTCGATCCTGTGCTCCCGACCCTAGGCACTAGCTTGTAAGCCCCAGAGGTGTAAGTCCTAATAAGGGGAGGGTAATCAGGTAAAGAAGAAGGTCCCAGGCTTCTGTTTAACCAACTACAAGGTTAATCAATACGATTTATTGCATGGTAAGTGTTAAATGATTAAAAGATATTATAATTGGCATTAGACTCTGTTGGAAAAAATCTGATGTGTTGCACTCACATGACTTTCTCTACTTTTGTACTAACCGTTCTTACAAACTCTTATTCCTATATCTTCTTCGTGTTAGTTGAGATAAACATTTGTACAAATTATCTTATTTGTTATTTCCTTGTAGGTGCAAGGGGAATTTTAGAATACAGCAGGCTTTGAGCGATAGTCAAATCTTTTAAAGCTTTGAGATTCCGTTCTCTTTGCACACTTCACATATAAAAAATGAACAACGATGTTCCATTTCACGAAAGCTTTAAGTTTTCCGAAATCACACACATAAGAAAGAATATCTCCGAAATGGCTCAACCTACAAGAAAATATATTGAGACACAAATTGTGTATTTTAGCAAGATCTACATTTTTTGTATAGTATGATTTGGTCTATATCTAACGGTTTACCAGTTATGCAAAAGTCGTCCAGAGTAAATACGACTACAGGGGCTATAGCCAGAAAATTCAAGATATACATTTCGTTTGTCATAAAAATATCTCAAACATACGGCTTTGTAATCGAAATCGTTAGAGCCATTTTCAAGAAAATCAAAATTTTCTAAAAATGTTCCATGTAAAGGGTAGTTTAGAGTGGGGCTATTTTCTTCAAAATCTTCGTGTCGCATCCTTGAAAGACATTAAACTTAAATACCAACTTTGGTTTTTAACCGAGTTTTCGTTTTTGAGTTATGCTGTCCACAGACTGACAGACACACAGACACACAGACAGACACACACACGGACCTTTTTCTAAAAATGCTTTTTTTGGATTGAGGGGGGATCAAAACATATATTTTCGGTGAAATCTCGACATCGAATTTTTGGGTGGAATACAATACTTCCCCTACTTACCAGTAGAGAAAGCAAAAAAATGGGTAAAAAGGACATTTAAACCAAAACATGCCAAAATGCAGAAAAGGACAAATAAAATCTACCATTTTCTAGTCTGTAATGACCCATAATGAACAAGTGTTATGTTGGGCCTCGTCTTCAGACAATAGGAAAGGAAAGGATTTTTCCCCCAACTTCCTAGCCCTAAGCAGAATCTGGCAGTGAACTTAGGATGAAGTGTCCGAGAGCTGTGTACCTACACTTATGATAGGCAAGTACAGAGACTGGCATCTACATCACCTTCCTCATTGTCGTCTTTAAGTTAGTGTACTGCCCTTTCTCGTCACTTACTTTGACCTATCTCCCGATTGTTGCTCCAGCGTGTCGTCTGCTAATGGTAGGAGGTATACCAGACGGTGGTTGCAGTGACGGTGACTGGTTTGCATCTAAAATGGATGAGACCATGAATAATGGAGCTCTTGTGTATGTTGGGGCCCTCTGCTGAGCTTCATTAGCGAGATGGATGGATACGGCACGCAGTCGACTTAAGTCTGACTTAACCAGACACTGCACACTACTTAACTTCCCACACGTTGCTGCTGCTTCTTTTCCAAGTCTTCCAACCATAATATTTGCAAAATATAAGAATCTCTTCAGAGCCTTCGTGCTGCCTCTGCTCTGCCACGGCCATTTAGTACTCTATTCTTGCTACATATCTTCATAGTTTAACTACTCAGTGAGGTTCAGTTAACCATTCATCGCCTGGATCAGAAGAGACAGACCAAAACTTGCTATGCAATAAATGTAGATCTTGTTGAAACACAATTTGTCAAATATTTTTACTGAAGTGAACCATTTCGGAAATATTCCTTATTATTTGTCAGTATTTTGTCAAATGGGAGCTCATTATTCATTTTTTATCCCTTGGTCATGCAAAAGAGAAGGGAATTTGAAAGCCATCACATCCGACCACTCTTAAAGCATTTGAATATCGCGGGCACTCAGAGGTCGATTGACTTCAAAAAATCGATTTTTTGTTTTTAATGTTAAAAAATTATATAATTCTTCAGCTTTAAAATAATATACATAACATTGGTATAGTGTTATTTGTTATAATGATGGCTGCAGTGGTAGACTTATGGTGATGGAAAAAAATGGGTATAAAAGTTAGAATATGAAGGAAGCCTGTATAAAAAAAGATATACGTCGACTCTCAGAGGCAAAAAGGGCAGTTCAGTTGCTTGAAAATAAAGCTAGAACTTAGAAAAGGAAAAGAAAGGATAAGGAAAACTTGAGTGAGCAGAAATATGGAGCAGGCATGTTCTGAAAGCATGTGTAATTTGTTTAGTCTTCAGCTTTGATCGTAATTTCCCGAAACCTTGATTTTTCACACTTCAGGTACACATTTCTCAAAAACTATAAGAGATATTGATATCAAATTTTTAGCGCTTATTTATCCATGTTTGTTGAGTACAGCCGGTTAAAGCTCTTATGAATTAGAGCTATAATGTAGAGAAAAAATTTAATGCTTAAAAATATTACCATATTTTTTCCTATATAGAATTAAATATTTTTTTATGTGCAAAATACAAACTACATAGGATTTATGTTTAACCGGCGATGTCAAACTATACTTTATGTTATTCAGATAAAAATTTGGTGCCTGTAGCTTTAAAATTCTACAAGAAAAGTGTACCTGAAGTATGAAGTGTAACATTTTTTTTTTCAGGATACATAGTGTGCTTTATGCCCCTTTTACATGGAATTCTGTGACTGTAGTTTAATTATTATGTAGTAGTTAAATGAAAAAATTCTTGAACTATAAACACACCAAATTTTTATTTATTCTAATCATTAGTAGCTGCTATATTTAAATTTTAAATATTGGTGTAAGTTAACCTCGTGGTGCTAAAAATAACCTCCCAGTGCCCTTAAAGTTTACTGTATTCCCCTTGAAACTGCAAGAGAATTAACAATAAGATAATCTTTCCAAATATTTAACTCGATTAACATAAGTAGACTAAGAAATATGTCTCTTTGTAAGAATAATTGGTACGAGTAGAGAAAGTCTTGTGAGTGCAACACAGACTTTTTTTCACATTTCCTTGCAGTTACAAAATGAAATAGCAGTAGTCAAATGTTCAAATACCGCTTGCCTTAAAATTCTAAACTCGTTCGATGAAATCACGAGAAATAACTCTAAGTTAACAATACTTAAAAAGCGAGTTAACATATTGGGAAAAGAGGGAAAAGAGAAATACAGATTTCAATGGCATGGGAGCGTCATCATAAGATTTGCAGTCCACGGATTTCATCACCTATTGTGGAAAAAACCACACATTTCCATGAACCAAATGTAGGCTGTGAATGTTCATTATGTGAAAAATTGTGCGAACAAACACAATATGTGAATGTGCGAACATGTAAACAATCAATGTAAGCTATCTGCAATGTATGCAGGTATCGGCAATCATGTACTCAATGAGGCCTCGCAACTATGACGTGTCAGGGGCAGCGCTTACTCTGCCCCCCCCCCCTCTCCCTCCCTCGCAGCCTTAACTGGCACTGCTTACACACCGATCACGGGCGAACTGTCCTCTCGTATTTACCTGCACTTCTAAACATGTCTGTCAAAGTGTAATTTAATACTAAGACTTAAAGATAAATTTCTGCACTTTAGAGCGCATGTAATTATTCCTGGTCTATTAAGTTTGATATCTAGAATAGCACTTTGATTAGTTCTTCTCTCATCATGTAAGGAACGTAAGGTGTTTGTTGTGCTCTAAAGTTAAAAAAGGCACTCATCAATGGAACATCAAGCGGCATTATGATACATGTCATAAGATCACCATACAATTATAGACAAGCATGTATTCATAAATTTATACCACGATTTAAAGTAGAATAACTATGACGTAATGTCTTTTATTCATTTTTTTTCAGGTCTAGATCGGACCAATCAACTGCAACAGCTCAAAGAGCAATATTCAGATAATACACCTAACATTAATTCAAATAGTACAACTGATAAACAACTTCACGCCAGCTATGTTTTTGCTTTGGAGATTACGCAGTCACTGAGGTGTTTTAGTGATGGAGATTTCATAAAAAATGTGAGAGTAAAGTTGCCAACATAATTTTCCCTGAACAATATGATATTTTTAGTAATATTGCATTATGACCACGAACCATACAGAGATGGATATATAAAATAGGATAAATAGCCGAAAAAAAGACTACAAACCGAGGTCCATGAATTTATAGCCGTTTCTCTCGCGTTGGATGAAAGCACTGACAACGTTGACACAGCACAATTGATAATTTTCACTCGTGGAGTCACTAACAACCTCTCGATACAAGAATATATGCTCGAAGTCATTCCACTTAGGAAACATACAACAGGAACATAATTATTTCAAACATTTAAGAAATATGTAGAAGGAAAGAAACTGAATCCAAAAAAATCTCGTATGGCGATTAACAGATGTTAATTTGCGTGCTATACTGAGAGTGGCTACTTGTGACATATCACTAGATTTTCATGGTACATTGCCATTAGAAGTGAATCGAAATATATTGCTCAAATATCTAGGCCTACCTAAAGTATCGTAGACCACTCGTAGCTGGATTCAAGTATGTGTACTATTCCTTATTGTACTCTGTAGCGAGCGAGTCCAGCACTGACACTGAACGAAGGTCAATGCCGTCCCTTGTTCTATATTACGTCATGTGTATTGCGGGTTGCATGTTGAGACGTCATACTCACCCCTCATTAAGTACATGTTTGCCGATGCCTGATGTATGGCTATTTGGCTGCAATTTATGTATATTATAGTTGCTAAAATGGGAAAAAAACTTTAATTCTGCAATCCAGCAATCAGCAGCTCACTTCAAATATCTCATTTATTAGACTCATTAAATTTATGAGCCAACGAAGTGTTGTCTATCTTCACACCCACCCCTGCGTACCCTAGAGAAAAATACCAGGTTACCAATATAACAGCCGACGGGAGATTCCAAGGAGGACCGAAATACCGGAAGTTGAGGCTCTGAGGGTGTCGGTATCAGCTTTTAACTTTTCTTCTTCTGCCCCTCCTCCTTTCTAGATCTTCCTTTCCAATCTATTCTATTTATTCTTTCATTCTTTTCACATCTTTCCACTTCATTCTATTTTCTTGTCTTATTAGTTAACGGAAAAGAGCTGTTTACAACTAGTCTTATTCTTTCATTCCTTGATTTATCCATTTTAGTAGAACCATTCATGAACTTCATATCTGCTGCTTGTATGCGTGATTTTTTACTTTTACTTTCTCTTCCAGTAAGTAGAGGAAGTATTCTATTCAACCCAAAAATTCAATGTCAATTTTCACCGGAAATATGTGTTTTGAGACACCGTGAATTTAAAAAAAAAAAAAAAAAAAAAAAAAAAATAGAATAAGATCCGTGTGTCTGGAAATTTGAATTAAATATTTATAATTAATTAAAGATAATTTTGTTTATTTTATCTTGTGTATCAGAGTGCATTGAAATGAATTATGGATTTTTTTTCTTATCGAATTTTAAAGATTTAATTGAATATATGTGAGCCTGTGGACAGCATAACTCAAAAGCGAAAAGACGGTTAGAAACCAAAGCTGGTATTTGAGTTTAATGTCTTTCAAGGATGCGACACGAAGATTTTGAAGAAAATAGCCCCACCCTAAACTACCCTTTACATGGAAAATTTTTCGAAAATTTTGATTTTCTTGAAAATGGTTCTAACGATTTTTATTAAAATGACATATGTTTAAGATATTTTTATGAAATATGAAATGTATATCTTGAATTTTCTGGCTACAGCCTAAGTAGTCCTGTTAACTCTGGATCACTTTTGAATAACTCGTAAACCGTAAGAGATAGACAAATTCTTACTATACAAAAATGTAGACGTCGCTAAAACACACAATTTATGTCAAAATAAATTTTTTGTAGAGTGAGCAATTTCGGAGATATTCTTTGTTATTTGTTAAAGTTTTGGAGAAATAATTCTGTCAAATGGAACATCGCTATTCATTTTTTTATATTTTAACCGTGCAAAGAGAACGGAGTTTAAAAGCTTTAAAGGATTTGACTATCGCTCAAAGTCCACTGTATTCCCATTGCACGTGCAGGAAAACGAGCAATAAGATAATTTCTGCAAATGTTTATATCGACTAACACGAAGAAGATATAGGAATACAAATTTTTAAGAATGGTTAGTACAAGAGTAGAGAAAGTCATGTGAGTGCAACATATTTTTTTGTTATAATCAATGATTCGAAACCATATAATTATAATAGAGTAAGTATAGCCATAACTTTTTTAAATTTCATTTGTGTTTCTTTTCTAGTTTTTCTTGTGAAGTTCTTCCAATTGTTTCACAAATAGCTTGAAATCGATTATCCTTCTTCTCAATGTCTTTGTCATAATATTTAAAACTATCACAGCCTAGATAATTGAAGTGAGATATTTTCTCATTTATTATTATTATTATTATTTTTGATCTGACCAGATTCATCCCTTTAAAAATCACTGTCTTATTTGTATATATAGTTAAATTATACTGTATTGCATTTTGGCTTAATCGATATATTTCTCTCGTAAATTATCTTTTGTGTCCTGTATAATTATATGGTCATCAGCATATAGCAGAGTATTTAATGGTATATCAAATCCTATTTTAATTTCAAACTGTATTACCTCTTTCCACTCCATAACTAGATCGTCAATGCATAAATTAAATAAAGTGGGCGTTAAACTACGCCCTTGTCGAACACCTAGGTTTATTAACATTTCATCCAACATTTTCGAACCTAAAGTTCAAACTACTTTTGTATTTACATAAGACTCTTCATAGTTTTAATGAGATGATTTGGAAAACGTCTAATTTCTAATATTGTCCATAAAAAACTCATTTTACCTTATCGAAGGCTTTCTCATAATCAAGAAGTGCTAAATGAGTTTCTAAACCGAATTCTCGACCTTTTTTGAATAATTTGTCTTATTATAAGTACATTATTATTACACGAACGTCCCTTCCTGAAGCCTGGCTGTTCTTCTGAGCGTGGCTAACGAAAAAGACAGACTACGGCGTGAACTGTAGTGACGTAATTCTCCTACTTCAGTCATGGCCCAATGAAGTAAACCCACAATCGCCTAATACATCCATGTTCTAGACGGCCAAAAAACTGCTCGTTGAATTCATACAAAATATACAGTTTTATCGTGATGGTATACACTGTTAGCCATGTATCAGACTACGTAACTCCGATTCGCGCCGTAGCCTGTCTTTTTCGTTAGCCACGCTTCTGAGGTTATAACGTCAGTAATAGTTTGCAATCTTAACTTTTCTTTGTCTGAAAATGAACAACTCGCTTAATTTTAGGCATGTTTGAACTTCAGAACTAGGCAGCAACGAATGAGGTTTTCTCCTCGCGGCCACAATCTCCAAGTTAAAAGCTTGGAGCCAAGAGCCTTTCAGTCTCACATCTTTAAGCGGGACGTGATAATTAAATAGAAGCAGCCAATGAGAAACTCTGAGGCAGTCAACAAATGTCAAACATCGCCAGCGCTTAGCACGGCGGTTTTCGCCGTATATCTTCGTCAGCGGTAGAAAAAAGAGGAGCGCTTGGAGGGGAGTCGGCAATAAATGTCCAGCTATTTTTAAAGAACGCATGATGTCATGAAAACCCACGAAATAACCCTGAGGAAAATGTATTGCGCTTGGAGCGTAGAGGTTTCTGATCTCGGTTATGGCTGATCATGTGCTGGAGACCAATATCAGAGAATTGCAACTCAAAAACTGGTTTACAAACACATTAAAACAATCATACAATTGAATCCCGTTAACTCGACTCTCAATAACTCTACATTTCGTATAATTGGACGAAATTTTTATTTTAAACTGACTGTAATAATCTCTATAATCCACTATGCGGTACAAGTAGTATAGGTAAATTTCAATTAGTATATGTACATAACCTACCGCATTCTCCCTCAGAGTAACAAAAGGACTGGCCGCATATTGACCTTCGATATCTAGTCAGAACAGATGAAGCTGGCAGAACATTGTCACGAAAATAAAAGCTTGCTGGTAATAATGTGGATGCATAGCACAAACACTTGTTAGGATGGTTTGAACGTTTACTGTTTTACCCAGTACAAAGGTATTTTTTAGACGTGACCGATTGTGCAGTAGTAAATGATCGAGTTAACTTTTGTATTTATAAGACCATAGGGATGTCAGGTTTTCTTACCAACTTCCATGTAGTACATAAACATCGCGGACCGTGCGTGGTTGAGTACAGTGTCACCCTGCATTATCAGCAGTGTCTTGTTTATTTCAAGGAAGGTAACAGAGACGTTACCCCCAACATTAATTTGCATGTCACTCGTGGAGATCCTAGCAAGGTCATTCGCTGCGTTTAAAAAATACCTCTGTACGTACAACCAATATTTAAGTAAGGAAATAGATCGCTCCGTACTAATTATAGAGGTATAAGTTTTGTTAGTATTCTCGTACAAAAATTCGCTAAAATAATAACCCGACGTTTAAATGTTATACTCGATTCCTTGCTCTTAGAAAGTCAAAATGGATTTCATAAAGGTAGGTCAAATAATAGATAAAAGACGAGAACATCATTTGGAAACACATATATTATTAATAGATTACAAAAAGGCCTTCAACTGTGCACATTGGAATGATTTGTGGGATATAATGGAAAAGAAAATAGTACCAGCACATTTAGTAAGAAACAACAAAGGAAATTAAAAATAAATCAAGGAATTAAACAAGGCAGTGCATTGTCCCCAGTTATATTTAATCTCTATAACCGATGCCATCAGTAACTGGCAGAATAGGTGTAGTATTAATGGACAAGCAGTGGACACTATTATACACTGACGACCAAGTGCTTATTGCAGAATCAGAAGATGCCCTACAAATTAAAGTATACATAATAAGTAAAATATTAGAATCTTACAATTTAAAAAATTCTGAAATAAAATCAGAGTTTTAACATTTAAAGGCAAGGATAATGTCAGAATAAATAAGAAAACTATACAGTGGCGGCAACATTTAACTCTGTATTAGAAGAAAACGGGTTAGAAAGAAGGAAAATCAGAAGAGAAACGCAGATTAAATTTCATAAGACAGTGGCAGTCCCTGTATTACTGTATGAAGCATGGGCATTAAACAGAAGACAAAAAAGAAAAATTAAATCACCATAAATGAGGTTTTTAAGATCAGTGGCTGTATACTCTATACTAGAAGAATTAAACATAGTTAACTTAACAGAAAGATTAAACAGAATCAAGAAAACTGGATAGATAAGTTCCCTAGAATAGTTGCTGACTACGTTGGAATCAGTAGAAGAAACCTAGGAAAACCGAGGAAGAGATGGAGAGATGATATTGATTGATGGGGATGGAACGGATCCATGGATCCAAACCCTGAATGATGAAGGTGCTGACGAACACACTAAATGGTCTTACACTTAGAGACGTTATTATTAACGCGAACGCATAAATGTATAACAACTGTGCAAGATTCGGCCTGCTACTCACAATGACAACGAAACGTCAGCATCAAAACAAGACAATTAAAGCGGTTAAAAATGTGGTTCGCTGTTTAAGGGACATTGGTACTGAATCTTCCAAATTTTTACTTTCTCTTCCGCATACTTACAATAAGTAGACAAAATAGCGTAGTTCATAAATTCAGTACTGAGATTTTACCGGAAAGCCCCTTTTGGTATTCCCTAAATAGAATTTCTTTTACTTCATCTACTACGTATAAGTAGAAGAAGTATTGTAAATGAAATCCGGAATGATAAAGATGGGAAATTAAGTAACAACAGGGAATTCTCTAATGGAAGAAGCAGAATTGAAGAGCATAAAGGAAGAAGTGAAGGCAGAATGGAAAAGATGAAGATAGAAATGTCCGAGATGAAGATGGAACTGCTAGCGACTGAGGGGGAACCGGTCGGCGGGAACGAAGATGTGGAAGAACTCGGCGGAAAGGAGACCTCTTCCAGCGCATGGACATCGTGGAGAACGCCGGGGAACGTCTTAAGGTCCTGGAAGAGAGGACGAGTTGATGGAAGCGTAAGGTATCTGGGTGCCAGGGATGGACGAGATAGCGCGCACCTAGTGGCCGAGGTGACAGTTGCGCCGTTCTCGCAGAACAGAAGTGTGCGAGATGAGGAAGACAGTAGACAGTAAACAGTAGACTGTAGACTGTTTTAATGGCAGAAGAAAACTGGGTATTTGTGATAACACTTTAGAAGACAGTAACGTGATGGTAAAGTAACCCTACTGGACTTTGTCGGTTTTGCCACATTAATAAAGAGTTGGGAAATACCCCTGTCACTTAGCTTTATCGGTCACTTTTACTTTTGGCAGGTATAGTTACACGAAAGTCATTATATAGTGACCATTCTTAAAACATATGACTGTCGCTTAAAGCTTACTGTATTCCCCTTGCATCTACAAGAACATTAGTAATAATTTCTATAAATGTTTATTTCTATTAACATAAAGTAGATATAGGAATAAGCGTTTGTAAGAATAGCTTGTGCAAGAGTAGAAAAAGCCATGTGAGCAAACACATCTGACTTTTAATAGCTTTCTCCCTATATGTTTCTATTATTTTGCTATATTTCTATAGATTATCGGCTATAACTATTTTTGTTGCTTGTTTGGCTAATTTATCAGTTATTTCAGTTCCGAATGCACCATGATGTGTTTTTATCCATTTTTGTGTATGTAGGTACTTAGGCAAAATATGTATTATAAAATATAGTTTATATTGTTGGAAATTTGGTAATTAACTCACATACTAAATAGGCATCCTGTCCCTAGTGATCATCTATTTTATTACACTTGTGCGATTAAGTTTTAAAGTAATATGATAAACACTTTACTGCACTGGTAGTAAATTTTATATAATTTGAAATTATATCACGAAAGTAGGTACTTCAAATTTAAGCATTATTTATTCTGTTTAAATTATTTTCCAACTGATTCTTCCAGTTACTGAAGCTAAACAACCAATACTATTATTTTTTTTATTTTTTTCTAATCACATTTACCTAACCTTCTGGAACTGGACTATCTGCCCAACTCCGTAATCTCTTCAACTGCTGCGTTGGGCATAAAAAAGCTTTGAATATTTGGAACCAGTAATCTATGAAAGTTCCTAGACTTACTGCAATAAGAACCAGTGCATTTCGGACTTACACCAAAAGTTGGAAAGTAGAATTAAACTTGAAAATTATTTCCCTGTCCGAAGTAGGACCACGTGCCAACGCTAACATGGCCAAATAACTATTGGGAATTATACAGTGCGTTCGTAGATCGGCCGGACTTCCCCGCGGTGGCACCGGACCGGTCGGGTCAGAATGGTTTTCGGAGATATAGGAAACGTGTTCGTGTTGAAGGTCATCAATTTCAACATCTGTTGTGATGCAGGTAAGCCTAATGTAAGTTGTTACTTTACCAGTCGTTTTAGTGTAACTCTGGCGGATGGTACACCGGTCCTCGGTCGGTTCGGTACCGCCGCGACGCGATCCGGCTGATCTACGTTCTATAGCGGTTAAATATCCCGAAGATATGGGTTTCGATTCCCGTCCGTGGTACTGAGCTTTTCAAATCGAATTCACCTTTCTAACTTAATGCCTACGCAAGGCTAGCGTGAAGAAATAGTAATAGCACATCTCAAAAGTGTTTACACTCACTTGTTCTGATGTATATTTATCCAATTCAAAGGTTGCGTTTGGAGGGTTAAGGAAATTTCACTGAAACGATACGTTTTGATGTCCATAAAAATGGAAACAAAAAAGGACAAAACTTTTCATTTTTCTATACCACGTACCACCCAAAACTTCCACGATACAGAGGTTATATATATTAATTTTTGTTTACAAAAGTTAAGCATGCGTGCCTGTGAACATGATAACTCAAAAAGGAAATGTCTGGTAAATACCCAACTTGGTATTTCGGTTCAGTACCTTCTATCTGGGACAATGGTAGAGAAAATGGAAAATGAGCTTCAAAGAACAATAACTGGGGAATATTTTGGAGTTGAAAATTTATTCTAACGGAAAAAAAGATTAGCCTCGTAACAGAATTTGAATTTCTGCAAAGTTGTATCATCTCAATACTCCTCTATGGCACTCAGACTTGGACATTTACAAGAAAACAGACTGAAATGATACAGGTCTGCCAGCGGAAAATGGAAAGGAAGATATTGGAGATCAAACTCATGGACAATGTAAGACATGAGGACGTAAGAAGAAAGAGTGGAATGGAGAATGGAGCCACCAGAACAAGAACCCTTAAATGGCGATGTGGAGGACACGTGGCCAGGATGGGCCTATGCCACAAGGACGTGGGATCCTAGGCTTGGAAAACAATGCAGAGGACGTCCACGACAGAGATGGTCCCAAAAACGTAATGAAGTGAGTGAAGTGTTTGGAGATCATTGGACGAGGGCTGCATGAGATAGAATGAGGTGAAAACAAACTGTGTTAAATTAAATTAATTTTAAACTAACCTCTGGTTTCTAAGCAAGTTTTTAAAGATTTAGAATTTAGTGAAGAGTAAGAAGTGAACTGTAAACAAAACTATGGAACATTTTAAGTATTCTGTAATGTGCAAAGAAATAGAATTTAATATGCAGGAAAATGAACTTACAGGCAATAGCTCAGCCTGTGAGTACCATTGAGCTAGCCCTTGCCCCATGGGATATTAGAGCCATCTTTATCTTTACCTTCTAAACATGTGACACCTTCCAAACTACGCATTAAGCGGAATAGTTTTCGAAATTTTTGAGTTTTGCAATATGATATAATCATAGATAGTAAATGTTAAATGGAGAATTGTTTGTGATAATATTAATTGGTTTAATTTTTAAAAGAGAAAAAATAATACAGAAAAAATCTAATGAAACACAATGAATGACAAATATATCATAACGTAAGATAATTCGCAAAACTTGCTGACGATTTTGTTTAAAATATCGCATATTTAAGAAATTTACACAGGATATGTCAAATAAAATGTATATCTTAAATTATAGTAGTACATTTTGTGTGCGTGTATTTTCGTATCGATATTTTGTGTGGAATGCAATACTTCTACTTACTGCAAGTGAAAACTGTTGAAAGACAAGGTAGGAGAATGCAGAGGAGAGACAAGCTTATAGGGCAGTCTCTACGTGACAAATACCTACACTTTTCGCCCATTTTCACTACCCACAAAGACACTGGGCTATGCCAACAGAAACCACGCTAATTCAAGATCCTTTTGCATCTGCAGGAGATAGGCAAAGAAGCGAGCGAGGGAGAAAGACGACGAATTTTTTTGGCTGTACTCCCATCGTCCAAGACAGAATGCTGTTTCCTCTAGCAGTTTTATTTTATTTTTTTATTTTTCTTTTCTTTAGCAGTTGTTTCCCTTTTCTTTTAAGATTAAAAATGGCTGCAAGACATCTTCCTTGCCCCAGTTGTGGGGCTGCAGTCTCTGTGAGCTGAAATAATGTTCTGTGTTCAGAGAGACAGTGTAGTCAATAATGTATCTGTCCCAACTGTTTAACAGTGACACAATCAACATGTTCGATAATGTTTTTCAAAACCTATCTCTTGGCTGAGATGAAATAATATGAACACGCGTTCAAGTTACCTTCACAAAGGTGATTTATCTGAATACTGTAGTTAAATACAGGATGTCAGAGATGTAGAATGTAGGATATAATAGAACATTATTCAGTGGATTAATTATCTGCACAGTTTGGCAACAGAGCAGGAATGAAGAGACGAATGGTTTGTTTTCTAACATAGCTACTGCTGTCAAGCATACGTGCACACCTACGACAAGTGAAAATTCGAACCTGTTCAGGGCTCGTAAGCTGGTTTCATGTGTCTGTGTGTTTGTGTGAACTACTCCAATTAATGAGGGCAGGAGAAAGTGCGCTTTCAAGCTTTCCGAGCTGTATTCAGGAGACTTGAGTAGTGTCAACATTCCTGACCTTCCGCTTTGCGCAATTGCCAAACCTATGCCCATAAATTTATTACAATGGACGCGCTTATTTGATATCATTTTGTGGCTAAACAACTCATTTTAGCAACAAATGGGAAAGACACAAATAACTCATCCTTTAAAGTTCCATTTCTTTTTAATAACACTACCCAATAAAATTTTACTTTTTTATGTAACTGGCATGATCTAATCTTTGTTTTCAGTTGTGTGAAAATACGAAAATGCTTGATTAGCTCCCGTTTGAAGTTATAACTGTACTTTATAAGCCTTTGTAGCATTTACCTTGTGTTCTCTGATCAGATTCATTTTTGGGTGAATGCAAAATTTTCAAGACCTCATCTGTGGTCTGATGGTTATCATGCTTGCTTCCAAATCCAGAGGTTCCAGGTTTGATTCCCAGCTGAAGAATGGGAATTATCATTTAACCAAGATTACTCCCCATCCTTGCTGGTCTAGAAGTATAAATGGGTAAATATGTGTGTGTAAATTCAATATTTATAAAGGAACGCTAACATAAACAAACCCAAAGTTACACAGATTGTAAACAAGTGGATATCATTGCTGTTGAGCAATTAGGCCAATTAAAAGCGTCGACAAGACCTTAGATATTACAGCATATAAATGGAGCGCGAGAAAAAAAATGATTATAATTAGCAAACTATTACAGCAAAACGAAGGAACTACACGACAATGAACTCTCATATCATTGGCGGTCAAATACAAATTTCATTTATTTTAGAAACATGTTAGTCTAAAAACTTTCACTACTGCACGTAACAGGCTGTTTGTGTGTGTCCCTGGGGGGGGGGGGTGAGTTATATTTATTCGTATGGTACACTCCAGAATATTTATTGCAGACTGAATCGTTTAAGATATTCCTTCTGATTTTTTAGATGTTCCAATACTTTACTGTTTTCAAGCAGGAAGTTGCTTGGTTTTTATATCTTGGCCATGCAAAGAGAATGTAATTTCCAAGCCATCATATAGCGACTAGCCCTTAAACGATATGACTGTCACTTAAAGCCTCGCGAAGAAGGCGTCGTAATTAATGCATTTAATGTGGCTATTGTTTAAGTTTTGATACAAAGAAAAATTTTCCCACAGGATACTCGTACAAAATATGCTCAATTGTTACAAATGAGCTCGCCAGTGATGTTACTCACATTTTTAATATAAATAGGAAATGTATTATTTTCAATTAGTAGCTAGATATCTTCACTGTTTATTGCCCTCAACAATATTTTTTTACATTTATTAGCGTTTATTTATAATCATCAACAGTGGTTCCGCGCCGCAACGTTAGCATGAGATAAGGAAGAAAGATAATATGGGTTATACATTAAATATCTACACTGATGATAGCAAAGGAGACACCGGAGTTGCAGCAGGAGCAGGGATTGTTGTATGCAAAATCAAGGAAGTAATTTGCCAACTCATACAGGCCGAATGTTCCTACAACCAAGTCGAACAAATGGCGATTTTTAAAGAACTAGAACTATTAATAACATTTCGAGAACTTCCTGAGGGTCAAAGAATAGTAGCTAAATCACTTCGGACCCAATAGATAATTCAACGAAACATAACACCTAATAGAGTCAATAAGAGAACAAATAGACTGGAAGATGAGAATTGGATTATACATTTCACCTATAAGGGATTACCAGAAATGCTAAATTAAGTGAACTACAAGATATCCGTGTTAAAGAAAAGTTAAAAGTCAATATACCTAACATTATCAGGGAATGTTACAACATTTCTAACTGATCTTGGTAGAGTCAACGTGTACTAATATATATTTAAAATCAAGAACACCTCCATGTTTGCATGCGGAGTAACAGAACACTGTCGCATCTCCTATTTGAATGTTCTAAGCTAGTAATTACACAGAATAAATGAATTAAATTTACGACAGATTTACCCTGATCGTTGCGTTCTAGATCTACTGCACAAAGTGGCATTGGTTGTGTTACTTTCAAACCTGGATAATTCATTTCCTGCCATTCTGATGTTATTTAATCATCAAAAATGGAACAAGAAACATTTCTGATGATAACAGAGAACCTGAACAGAGAACAGAGGAAACTTCTTCAGCAGCACTATGTTAAGGAAATATGGAAAATAGACATTCAATTAACAAAAGCTAGTGAGTGAATACACGAATGATTTTATAGACTACATAAAAGCGATTCGTCTACACAGGCTTTAAAAGCTAAGGATATAATTAGTTAAAATCCAAGAATCTAATCAAGACATTCTATCCAAAGACAAATATTACACATAACTAGACCAATAAGCCATCGTTTAAAACACTAAACTGTAGCTAATGTTAGAAACATGTTACAGGACATGTAGTATTGCTCCACTGTAATGCAACTTGCCATATTAAACATTGATCATAAAAATCTGATGTGTTGCACTCACATGATTTTCTCTACTCTTGTAATAACAACACCGGCCTGCGAATTTAAACTTTTTTTCTGCCGCACGGGGTTTATTAGCTTTCTAAACCTAATTTTCGTATGCTGAATTCAAATCTTACGAAAAAGTCTAATGTGTTGCACTCACATGACTTTCTCTACTCTTCTACTAACCATTCTTAAAAACTCTTATTCCTATATCTTCTTCGTGTTAGTTAAGATAAGCATTTGTACAAATTATCTTATTGCTTATTTCCTTGTAGGTGCAAGGGGAATGTTAGAATACAGTAGGCTTTGAGCGGTAGTCAAATCGTTTAAAACTTTGATATTCCGTTCTCTTTGCACAGTTAACATATAAAAAATGAACAACAATGTTCTATTTCACGAAAGTTTTGTTTTCCGAAACTCACACACATAACAAGGAATATCTCCGAAATGGTTCACCCTACCAGAAAATTTATTCAGACATAAATTGTGTATTTTCGCAAGATCTACATTTTTGCAGAGTATGATTTGGTCTATTTCTATAGATTTTCCAGTTATGCAAAAGTCGTCCAGAGTGAATACGACTACAGGGGCTATAGCCAGAAAATTCAAGATATGCATTTCATTTGTTATCAAAATATCTCAAACATATGACATTTTAATCAAAATCGTTAGAGCCATTTTCAAGAAAATAAACTTTTTCAAAATTTTTTCCATGAATCATAATGTCGCATCCTTGAAAGACATTAAACTTAAATACCAACTTTGGTTTTTAACCTAGTTTTCATTTTTGAGTTATGCTGTCCACAGACTGACACACACGGACCTTTTTCTAAAAGTGCTTTTTTTTTTGGATTCAGGGGGTCTGACATATTTCCGGAGAAATCTCGACATCGAATTTTTGGGCAGAATACAATACTTCCTTCTACGTCTCAGTAGAGAAAGTAAAAATGAAAATTTTTTCGTACCACGTACTTTTTTTTTTTTTTTTTTAATACCACGGAGAGAGGAAATGTGTAATGTTAGAGTTTGTTTCTGGTTTATAAGCAAAATTTAAAATGTATGAAATCATTCTAAAAAAAAAAAAAAAAAGTAGTTACTGAACTAGAAAATTTCAAACATACCTTATGAGTTATTTGCTCCTCCGCTTTGCTGTAGAAGAACGCTGAGTTAACTTTGTGGTTCTGACGAATGCAGAAAATGCAATTTTAACCTCGCATTGCACCCGAGTGCCTTTAACTTTCCGAGCATGGTTTTAACAATGTGTTCTTATATTGGTCATCTTTAACATAGCCCAAATACTTGTTTATAACTTCACTGAATGTGTCCCAAGCTTGAACCTCTATGTCTCATGATATTTCTAAACTGAAAGTCCTTTATGAGTTTGCGAATCTGCCATTATAAATGCCTTCTTTCGCTTTTTATTCAGACAACATTGGAAATTTCTGACTGAGATATTGGAAATAACAACCACCTTTGTCCAACACTTTGACAAATTGCTTCATTATCCCTAATTTGATATGCAACATGGGCAGCAAAACCTTGTGTGAGTCAATCAGCGGGCAATTTATTACATTTTCTGTCCCTGGCACTAAATATTTTCTTTTTGGACAATTAGTTTCACTCCAGTGACTTTCTCTGGCTCTGGAGCCCCATTCATACAAAAAGCACGGACATTTTGTGTACTCTGCTTGTTGGCCCAATTAAATACAGCACACCTTAAGATCACAGCACTTGTGTTCATTATATTTAACTTTTTCCAGGAGAGTATACAAATTTTGGTACGTTTCTTTAAGCTATTGAAACCGAAGCAAACATATTACTGTTGTGCAGCAGGACATCTTTTGCACTTGTCTTCCTTGAATCTTTAAACATACGCCAATCTTTTGCTTCGTAAGCTGCTCCAAGACGTCTATCAAGTTAGGGATATCACAACAATACACTAGTTCTCCTTCTCTCCCAATACACATACCAAATCATTTAATTTGGATTTGGATTGGTATCTTCTAACTCTGGGGACAAATTTATTTCATCTTCTACACCGTACTTTCTGGCAGTACGGTAGTTGGTGATGGACTAGGAACATCAGGTCCATCAGGCACAGGCCTAATTGCTGATTGCAAGTTTGGATATATAATAATACCTGCTTTGTTTTTCCTGTTGAATCCAGATATACTACACAGACAAAAATAACAGTCATTAATATGATTTTGTTGTTCGCACCGTACCATAGGGACACCAAAGGGTGTTGAACGTACTGCGTTGTGCCATTGTCTCAGATTTTCTACATAACTTTTACACACAATATGAGGAGCAATTTTCTAGTCTTTATCTCCTAATTTTATTTCAAAATAGGCCAAATATAAACTCTTACAAATGTGGTAAAGTTTCGTTTCTGTTGCTTTATCACATAACATCTACATACATAACAGAAATTGTTAGGATTGTTCACACAGTCCCTCCTAGATGTATCACTCGAGCTTGCAATTTTTTCACAGCACAACATGATTTCAAAAGAGACCACCTGAGAAGTTTAATAGTGGACTGTGAATTCCAAGGTAGACTTTAGTACAATATTACGTCATATGATTTAGCACGTTATTGTTATTGTTATTGTTATTGTTGTTATTGTTATTATTATTATTATTACTATTATTATTATTTTCGAAATCAGAGCATCCGAATTGCCATTATGATGTAAAATATTCCGTGCCGCAAGATCTTCGCAGGCAGGTGTAATTTTTAAAAGCTCTTATTCCTATATCTTCTTCGTGTTAGATGAGGTAAACATTTCCAAATATAATCTTAATGTTTATCTTCTTGTGGGTGCAAGGAGTATATGGGAATACAATGGACTTTGAACGATAGTAAAATCTTTTAAAGTTTTCAAATTCCGTTTTCCTTGCAGGTTAACATATAAAGGAATGAATGTGCTCCATTTGACAGAAGTGTTCTCCAAAACTCATACAAATAACAAGGAATATCTACGAAATGGTTCACTCTACAAAAAAAAAAAAAAAAAAAAAAAAAAAAAAAAAAAAAAAAAAAAAAAAACACAACTTATTCTAACATAAAATGTGTGTTTAGCAAGATCTACATTTTTTGTAAGTAAGATTTTGTGTATCTCTTACGATTTACGAGTTATTCAAAAAGTCACCCAGAGTAAACAGGACTACATAGGCTATAGATGTAAAATTCAAAATATACATTTCATTTGTCATACAAATGTCTCAAAAATATGTTAGTTTAATCAAAATCGTTACAGCCATTTTCAACAAAATCGAAATTTTCGAAAAATTTTCGATGTAAACAGTAGTTTAGGTTGGAGCAATTTTCTTCAAAATTTTAGTGTCGCATCCTTAGAAGATGTTAAACTTAAATACCAACTTTGGTTTTTAACTGACTTCGTTTTTTAGTTATGCTGTCCACAGACTAACCTATCCGACACACACACACACGCGCGCAGAACTTTTTCTAAACTGCTTTTTTTTTGGGGGGGATTCAGGGAAGCTCAAAACATATTTCCGGTGAAATCTCGACATCTAATTTTTATGTGGAATACAATACTTCCTCTGCTTACTAGTAAAGAAAGTAAAACGAAACACATAGGTGCGTAAATCATCGCAAATACTATAGCTCGTGTGTTTTACGGTTTTTGACTACAGGTTAATGAAGTAATATTATCTTATTGCAAAGTTCCAACATGCACCGCCGCCCCTCTCCACCCGCCCCTGAAAAATGTCTACTGGCGTTCATATGAACTAGATACAAGAATAAGCGTTTGTAAGAATAGTTTGTACAAGAGTGAGTAGAGAGATCATGTGAGGTAGCTCATCAAACTTTTTTTTTTTCGAAATTAATGTGAAAACCCGTGATCTCTAGGTATTATTCGTGACTTTACAGCTGATAGAAAAGCAATCTAGCAGAGCACAGAGAGTGCTTTGTTATAGGAATATTAATTCACCTTGTACTGCGTGGACTCACTTGATGAACGCGCCAGTCACTTATTTACTGGTCTCTTTATCTTCCACAATTGCTGCTGTTCTACTTTTTTACACGTTTCTCGGGACTTTTATTGTTAGCAACAAACTCTACTTTGTCTTATTCATCTCCTTAACCTTTGTAACACATTACCGTATTTTTTGTGTTTTTAGAGCCAGCAGCGACGCCGATAGTTAAGTTTTCCATTAATGGAACAGGGGTTACTGTTAATGATCTCACATCCGGTGGTAGAACATGGCGATCATAAAAAGTAATACAAACGAAGTCCTTGTCTGTCTCGACATATAACCTCTGTGCCACGTGAAGAAGGTTTTCTACCTATCAGGAACAAAGGATGCCTCAGAAGCTGCTCTGTGATTCATTCCTCTCTCTCTCTCTCTCCCTTAGTTTTTTTGTAGCGTTAAGGCCAAAGATCGGCTGCTGTCTGAGTTACCCAGGTCTGTCATTGGTCCAGATATATTTCAGCTTGTTACAAGTCTGTCTGACCTTTATTTTTTGTGAGGGCGCTTATACCAGTACAGGCCTCCTCTGTTTGTACAGCAGTATAGGTACACCGATTAAATTTATCAGGTAATACAGGGATCCCTTCATTTCAAAACAAAAAATCTCATGTGTTGCACTCATATAACTTTCTCTACTCTTGTACTAACTATTCTTACAAACTCCTATTCCTCTATCCTCATGTTAGTCGCGATAAACATTTGTAGAAATTACCTTATTATTCATTTTCTTGTGGTTGCAAGAGAAATACCGGAATACAGTAGGCTTTGAGCGATAGTCAAATATTTCAAAGCTGCTCCTTATATAAAGCCTTTAAAATTCCGTTCTCTTTGTACGGAAAAGAGATAAAAAAGTGAGTAACGACCTTCCATTAGAGAAAAGTATAACTATTGCACAGATTACAAGGAGTATCCCCTTGTCCCGAACTTTTGTATCTGGAGCTGGAGTACAAAAAGATTTCTCCAGAAACTGCTTACATGCCTGTCTACATAATTCGGTTTTTATGTAAATATGTATTGGCACAAAGATTATTTCTTCAAGATTGAATTTTTCGGTAGGCATTTCAACAAAGGATAATTTAGTTTAATTCACACACAACACGATGTCTTGTATAATCCTTCACTTTTGAGATGCTCAAACTAGGTCTTACAGCTGGAACTGAAGACAGCGTCTGATACTATACAACACAGCTGATAAATGTAGCGTGTCATTCACCGCTGGTGCGCTGCGGAAAAATACTGCAGTCGGGGCAGTGAAGGTGAACTACGCATATATGCCATTTATGGACTGGTTGTAAACGGAACCCATGGTATAACTTTTGTCCAGCTGCCTAAAATATACATATACCTAATTTTCATCGCAAGAAAGAGGTGATAAAAATGGAGTGCTGCAAAATGTTTATCCAAGTTTTATAAACTTCAATTTATAGTATGATTGTCTCGTGTTAAAAGAACATCTATTTGATTTCTGTGCCCTTAAAAGCCTATAGTTTGTGAGAGTATGCTTCTGATGTAGAGGAAGTTCGGGTATTATAGAATACCAATTTTGATTTTCGCCATATTTGGCTATGTTTTAGTAATTAAATTGAACATCTTTAAAGACTTCTTATAACTCACTTTGAACAAAATATTATAATTTGTTATTAATTTTCCATATAAAGTGTCCAGTTGTTTGTTGTAGGTAATGCTACATACATTTTCCAATTAATATTTTTTCAGGTAAAAGCTCTACATAAGAGCTTATTTATTTATTTCTTGCTAAAATTATTTCTCACATAATACTGCACTGAATTCGTTTACAATAGTATGATCATAAGCTACAAAATATATCTAGTGCTAGTTTTATTTTGCATAGAAAAGTTTATTTGCAGAAATCACAAATATAATCAAATTTTTCCGCTCCTACACACTCATAATGTGCCCACATGTTACACATTAGGCACTGGACCCAAACTTTCCCTTTTTTACCTTCTGAAAACTTGCCACTGCAGAAAATTCATTCTGCATCTCCACCCGAGGGAATATATTTTCCCCATTGCTGTGGAGTTTCTTTACCATTTCTCTAGAGAAGATGTTTAATGTATTATAAAAACTTCTAAAGTTATCTTCTTCTTTTCCTGATTATCCTCCCTTACACCCCCTACGACTTACAAGCCAGTGCCTAGGGCCAGACCTGTCGGGGAGCAGAGGAACCTCTGGACCGGACAGAGTGAAGACCTGGAAGCAGGTGGTCAGCCAAGCACCAGGTGTGAGAGTGAGGAAGATGATGATATGAAATGCAGGCGAAATCGATGATTGGAAGGGTGATAATGGAGCAATTGCTGAAATGAGTGGCGGGAGAAATCAAAGAACCTGGAGAAAACCCGCCCAGACGTCGCTCCGTCCATCACGAATACCACATGCGGGTCCCTGGGATCGAACCCGGGCCGTTTCGGTGGTAGGCGGGCGATCTAACCATCGGCCACGGCGCTGCCAACAAACGGTGTCACTGCATGAAAATAAAATAAAAACGAAAGATCTATGCAGCACGAATGTTTCAAGCTTTGTTATAATCATAACATTACTTTACATCTATAATATACAATCAAATATTTTGTGCGAAACGTTTTACATGATAGAAATCACATAACCAACAACCATGTGGCCCAAATCAGGTTTGCTGAAAGTAACCTCTGATGTATTTGTGGTTGACACCGTTGGATATCAGCAGCAAACAAGCAAGTAACTTGAGTATTCCGTAATATTACCCAAAATCCTCCAAGCTATGTCAGTGAGAAATAATTGTTAGAATTTGAAGAAATTTATTCTCCTCTTTCTTGAAATATTTTCCGCACCCCTCACCATTATTTACAGCCAAGCCGTTCAAATATCATATGAAGTTAATTTAGGAAGTTCTCATATGCCGAGCCCAAGTAAACAATCGAGAAAGAAAATAATCTTCCCCGGATGTTTAAATTTGAAAGGAAACAAACGAGGAGATGCCTGGCCCCAAACGATTCCAATTTAAATCTGAGAATTGTGATCGATTATTTTATTATATGACTTCCCTCATTTCTCAGATCGTTCTCTGCCCGCAGTAGCATCTATGTTTGCAGTCTCTCTCCCTTCTCTGCAAACCTAAACTGAAGTTAATTCGCGACTCTCCATCGTTCATTCCCTCCCCCTCCCTCCCCCAACCTTGGTTACAATTTACCTTCATCTCTGCATTGATTCACCTCCAAATGAAAATGGCTAACGTCATCTTTCCCTCCATCTTTGTGTTTCTGTCTCCTTCTCTCTCTACCAGTGGCATACCACCTTTATCCTACCCTTAACTCCACCACAAGTAATAGTCAGATATGAAGTTGTTAAAGCGAAATGACTTCAAATGGGTCTCAATTACCTGCCCTAAAAGGGGAAGAGGGAAGAGGAGAGCGGGAAAGGTAATGGCATCGCTCCTACTTAGAAACGAAAGGGGTGGAGGAGGAATGGAGGGGGTCTTAATTGAAATCCCTCTCCCACCTGAACTTGGGATGCAGGCAAGGGGATGTTAGGGCTAAAACGCTTGCTACTTGCCGGGCTTACGACGCGACGCGACGCGACTGACGCCACGGCAGAAATTCGTCACCTCAGCGTTCTCTGGCATTACGTGTAAAGTGCAATTTCACTGCCACCTTCCACAACCGCTTGCTTGCGTTTATGTTCCACAAAGAAGACTTTCTTTCTACTCCAAAATAACTTCACAACGATATCATTTCTCTGAAAACACGCTTTATTAAACACAAGAAGCGACAGTTTTATTAAATGTTCATCGAAAAAGACAAGCAACGAAATATTTAGCTCTGAAGCATTATTTTTACACTTGGCTACAGAAAAAACACCTATAAATACAAATCTATTATCATTTTCCTAGCGGAGTCTACACCTTTTTACTCTCTCTACTGGTAAGTAGGGGAAGAGTGTATTCCACCCAAAAATTCGATGTCGAGATTTCACCGGAAATATATGTTTTGAGGCCCCCTGAATTCAAAAGAAGCATTTTTAGAAAAAGGTCCGTGTGTGTGTGTGTCTGTGTGTCAGTCTGTGGACAGCATAACTCAAAAACGAAAAGTCGGTTAAAAACCAAAGTTGGTATTTAAGTTTAATATCTTTCAAGGATGCGACACGAATATTCTGAAGAAAATAGCCTCACCCTAAACTACCCTTTACATGAAAAATTTTTCGAAAATTTTGATTTTCTTGAAAATGGCTCTAACGATTTTGATTAAAATGTCATATGTTTGAGATGTTTTGATGACAAATGAAATGTATATCTTGAATTTTCTGACTATAGCCCCTGTAGTCGTATTTACTCTGGACGACTTTTGCATAACTGATAAACCGTTAGAGATAGACCAAAACATACTGTACAAAAAATGTAGATCTTGCTAAAATACATAATTTATGTCTCAATAAATTTTCTTGTAGGTTGAACCATTTCGGAGATATTCCTTTTTATGTGTGAGAGTTTCGGAAAACAGAACTTTCGTGAAATGGATCATCGTTGTTAAGTTTTTTTATATGTTAAGTGTGCAAAGACAACAGAATCTCAAACATTTGACTATTGCACAAAGCCTACTGTATTCTAACATTCCCCTTGCACCTACAAGGAAATAAGCAATAAGTTGTACAAATGTTTATCTCAACTAACAAGAAAGAAGATATAGGAATAAGAGTTTGTAAGAATGGTTAGTACAAGAGTAGAGTAAGTCATGTGAGTGCAACACATCACATTTTTACTTTCTCTGTTACGTATCTACAGTAGGGGAAGTGTTCTATTCGACCCAAAAAATTCCATATCGAGATTTCATCGCAAATACACCATGTTTTGATCCCCCCCTGAATCCCAAAATAAGCATTTTCAGAAAAATGTCCGCGCGTGTGTGAACATCACAGCTCAAAAGTTGGTATTTAACTTCAACATGTTTCAAGGATGCGAAATGAAGATTTTGAAGAAAGTTCCTCTATCCTAAACTACCCTTTACATGGAAAATGTTCCGAAAATTTTTATTTTCTCAAAAATGGCTCTAACGATTTTGATTAAAATGCCGTATGTTTAAGATATTTTTATGGCAAATCAAATACATATTTTGAATTTTTTGGCTGTAGCTCATATAGTCATATTTATTGGTGCCTTGCAGTACTAGTATACTGTAAGACATAAACCAAATTTTACTGTACAAAAAGCACACAATGTATGCCCTTTTTGTGGACTGAACCATTTGTGTGAGTTCTGTGAATTTTCCAAAACATTTGACTATCGACCAAAGACTACTATATTCTCATAGTCCCATATTTATCCTCAGATTTTTTTACTTTTGCTATTACGTACTCACGTAACTAGAGGAACTGTTGTTTTCCAATAAAAAATTAATTACCGAGAATTTCACCAGAAATACGTGCTTTAAACCTCCCTGGATTTCCCTTCCCAAAAAGGAATTTATGTTAATTGAAATAAATATTTACAGAAATTATCTATTGCTAATTTTGTTAAAGGTTCGAGAGCAATATTGGACCACAATGGGCTTTCTTTGCTAGTTAAATGTTTTAGAAATGGTCGCAATGTGATGACTTTAAAATTCCGTTCTCTTTACACATTCGGAATATAAAAAACGAATAATAACTTCCCATTTGAGAAAACTTACGTATTAGAAAATTCAAACGGATAACAAGAAATATCTCTGAAATGGTTCACCCCACAAAAAATACACTTGGGTATAAGTTGTATGTTTTAACGAGATTTGAATTTTTGTGCAGTAATATTTTGTCTATCTCCTACGATTATGCAAAAGCCATCCAGAATGAATATTTCTGAGGAAATTCCTAGAAAACTAGGATAGATATACATTTCACTTGTCTGAAATATGGGATTTCAATCAAAATGGTTCGAGTTATTTTTGATAGGATAAAAGGGCACTCTTGGGTAGAGGGATTTTCCACGAAAATCCTAGTTCGAGTGGGGACATTTTCTTGAAAATGTTGGTGTTGCATCCTTAGAAAATGCTGAATTAATCCAAATGTTGTATTTAACCGACGTTTCGTTTTTGAGTTACGCTGTTCAAGATGGACACACAGACACAATGAGACATTTTTCTAAAACTTGCTCTTTATAGGTTCAGGGGATCTGGTGAAATTTTGATAAAAATGTTTATGTGGAATGCATTGCTTCCCCTGTTTACTATACTAGCAGAGAAAGTAAAAAGTCCATGTGTGTGTGTGTGCTGGCTTGTGCGTGTGTGTGTGTATGTGTGTGTGTCTGTGCATGCATCTGTCTGTGAGCAGCATAACACAAAAATGAAATGTCATACCTATTAGTGCTCAAGTTGGTATTTAAGTACAGTACCTTACAAAGATACAACACGAAGATTCTCAGTTAAATATCCCCAACCAAACTGCCTTTCAGGTCTAACATTTTTCGAGTTTCTGATTGTCTCAAAAATGGCTCACAACGGTTTTGATAAAAGTAACTAACCTAGCCTGAAACTACGTAGTAGGTATGTCTGCCTCAGATTTAAGAGGTCCCGAGATCGAATCTCGGTTAGATGAGTTATCCGGATAAGGTTTTCTTCCAAGGTTTTCCCTTATCCCAAGAAGCGAATGTTGGGCAACTGTGTGGAACTCGGACTCATTTGCGCATAATTTCATTATTCATCCTCCAATATGCCATTACGTTGGAGGACATTAGTACTTATACAAAATCTGATGTGTTGCACTCACATGACCTTCTCTACTCTTGTACTAACCATTCTTAAAAACTCTTATTCCTATATCTTCTTCATGTTAGTTGAGATAAACATTTGCAGACATTATCTTATTGCTATTACTCTGGAGGTGCAAGGGAAATATTGGAATACAATCGACTTCGAGCGATAGTCAAATATTTTAAAGTTTTGAGATTCCGTTCTCTTTGCACGGCTGACATAAAAAATGAATAACGATGTTCCATTTGACAAAAGCTTAAGTGTTCCAAAGCTCACACAAATAACAAGGGATGTCTCCTAAATGGTTCACTCAACAAAAAATTTGTTTGGACATAAACTGTGTGTTGTAACAAGATCTACATTTTTATAGTAAGATTTGATCTATCTCTTATGGTTTATCAGTTATGCAAAAGTCATCCGGAGTAAACAGGACTACATAGGCTATAGCCAGAAAATCCAAAATATAGATTTCATTTGTGATAAAAATATCTGAAATATATGGCATTTTAATAAAAAATTGTTAGTGCCATTTTCGAGCTTTACAGATGGTTGTGATGATGATGTGATGGCTTTGAAATTGAAATTTATATATTGGGCAACCCTGTCTTGCATTTATTAATTCTGTTTTCATAGTGTTAATACTTTATCTATACTGATGGTAGGGTCTTCGTACATCTATCGTATCGTAGTGTAACAGTGGGTCGTACAACAATGTACGGACGAGAGGGCAATAGCTGGGTGGCCTGTGTGCGTGGCCGTGGTGGCGCGATAACAACAAATGGGGCCGAGAAGCTTCTCGTTGATTCTCGCTGAGTCATTGCACATGTGTACATGGAAAAATCTTGAAAGGTCACGTGACATCGGCTCCAGTATAAATAGGACCATAGACAGTACGGGCAGTCAGTAGTTTCTAGTTTTCAGTCAGTTTGAGTTGAGTTGTTGTAAGTCCTCGTGTACACTCAGTTTTTAATCATGAGAGTGAGTCGGCCAGCCTGTTAGTGTGTATGTATGTGTCGTCGAGTGATTGTATCATAACAGTCAAGATACAAAAGACAGAGAAACCGGAGTAAGTCATTGAAAGCCTGAGAAAGAATATCAGAAGAACAGTTGTGAATTGCAATAACAGAATAGACCATAAACTGTGTGAAGAACAAGAAGTAAATTGTGCGTTTGTAGTAAAATCTAGAGGACAATAAAGTGATGGAAAAGGGATTTTAGATTTTGGCGTTTAGAAATTAAGTGTCATTTATTTATCATTATTTCCCATAATGTTTGTCAAAGGCCTTTATGTAATCAGTAAATGCTAAGTGTGTTTCTAAGTTACGTCCTCTTCGTTTCTCTATTATCTATGTACTATAAATATACAATCCGTACAGGATCTCCCTCTTCGCTGTTCTTCGCTTACTAGAATTTCACTTAAATTACCTAACCGTTTGCATATAGCTTTATACTATTAATACAAATACCTAAGCTAGACAAACTAACAGTAAATCCAACAGTTGAAACTGCACGTGAGGATCAGAAGGTGCCTGGAAACAGTAATTATTTGCGCGCTATCAATTTCCGGAGCACCCACTTTCAACTTAACGACACCTTTTATCTGGCCAATTTGCGCCGTTTGCTATCTGCAGAAAATAGCACGATAATTGCAATTAACCGACGGGACTGCAGGAAATAGCACAGGTTTCATAAACTGACCTTCAGCCATAATTAGGGGACACATCTCTGTTGCAATTAGCTTTTGTACTCTCAACAGATGACTTAATTTCTGTGCTTAGTGGGTACAGAAAGTATTGCATTTCACTCAAAAATTCAATACATGTTTTGCGGTCCCCTGAATAAAAATTCATATTTATAAAAAGGTTCCAGTGTGTGTGTGTGTGTGTGTGTGTGTGTGCGTGTGCGTGTGCGTGTGCGTGCGTGCGTGTGTTTGTGTGTGTCCTTTAGAGGTTGAACGGGCTGACATTCTTCGGTCCTACCTCAACCAAGCTCGAGCCCGGCCCGAACCCGCGAATGCGACACAAAAACTTTTTAAAAAATCCTCTCACCACAGACTACCCTTTACATGGAACGTTTTGGAACATTTTGATTTTGTCAAAATTGTTTTTCTTTTTTATTAAAATAGCACATATTTAAGATATTTTTATGATATATCTTTACTTTCTCTACTATGTAAAGTAGAGGAAGTATTGTATTCCGTCCGAAATTTCGACGTCCAGATTTCACATGAAAATGTTTTGAGGCCTCCTGAATTAAAGAAAAAGCAATAAAATGTCCGTTTATGTGTGTGTGTATGTGCGCGTGTGTGTGCGTGTGATTTAACATAGCTCTAAAACAAAAGGTCTGTTAAACACCACACTTGGTATTTAAGTTCAGCACTTTTTAAGGATGGATCTTGAAGGATACACCCCCACCTCAGGCTGCACTTTATACAAAAGTTTGATTTTTATCAAAAATGGCTATAACAATTTTGATTAATATACTACATGTTTGTGTTATTTTCATGCCAAATTAATATATAGCTTGAACTTGCTGAAAATATGCTTAGAAGTTATCTTTATTCTGAACGATTTTTGCATAAGTGGTAAACCGTTAGAGATAGACCAAATCATACTCTACAAAAAATGTAGATCTTGCTAAAATACACAATTTATGTCTGAATAAATTTTCTTGTAGGTTGAACCATTTCGGAGATATTCCTTGTTGTGTGTGTCAGTTTCGTAAACTTAAAACTTTCGCGAAATGGAACATCGTTGTTCATTTTTTTATATGCTAAGTGTGCTAAGAGAACGGAATCTCAAAGCTTTAAAAGATTTCACTATCGCACAAAATCTACTGGATTGTAATATTCCCCTTGCACCTACAAGGAAATAGGCAAAGAGATAATTTGTAGAAATGCTTATCTTAACTAACACGAAGATATAGGAATAAGGGTTTGTAAGAATGGTTAGTACAAGAGTAGAGAAATTTATGTGAGTGCAACTCATCAGATTTTTTGTGTAGTAAACCATTTCAGGGATATTCTTTGTTGTATGTCTCAATTTTCCATTACTTATGATTTTCTCAAATGGGGAGTCATTATTCGCTTTTATGCAAAGAACATTAGATATGAAAGCTTTCACATAATGATCAGCTCTTAAAACATGTGACACCTTAAGAACTATTGTATCCCCATATTCCCCTTACACCTAGTGAAAAATTAGCAACAAGATAATTTCTGGAAATGTTTATCTCAATGAACACGAAGAAGATGGAAGAATAAGCGTTTGTAAGAATACTGAAGTAGAGAAAGTCATTTTGATTCAATCCATTTCCGAGGCTAATATGGACACTACAGTCTTCCTACAGAAGAATTATTGAAAGCTTTAAAAGAATCTAAAAATCGGAAGGCACCGGTCTCAATGGAATAAACCCAGACCTAACAAACTATGCAGCTCCGCCTTCTTCACCTGCATAATATGTACTGGAAACTCGGACAAATTCCAAAAGAATGGTACCAGGCGAGAGAAATATCACTTTATAAGAAAAGTGATAAATCAAGCCCAAATAATTATAGAAAGATAAACCTGCAAGACACCTCTTACAAGATATATACAAGAATGTTAAATGAAAGATTGAATATAATAGCTGACCAATTAATATCAGAGGAGCTATTAAGATTCAGGAAAGGAAGGTTGTGTATTGATGCAGTTTTCACACTCAAAAGAATAATAGAAGAAAGAAGAGAGTTTAACGTGAAACACATTTAACCTTTATAGATATGGAAAAGGCTAACAATATAGATAGAAAGTTATTATGGAAAATGCTTATAGGGAGAGGATATCCAAAACACCTCCTAGAGGTCATTAAATCTCTTTATGAAGAAACTGGTATATACCTTTTTATAAGAGGAAACCTGACAGAAGAAATTTGCACTAATAAAGGAGTAAGACAGGGCTGTAATATCTCGCCGACACTGTCTAATATTTATATTGAGGACATGTTCAGAACATGGAAATCTTATGTTGACCCAGGAATGTTTTTAAATAGCAATACCTTCTTAAATTCCCTTTTATATGCCGATTATATAGTAATCATCCAAGACAGTGAAGATAAATTACAGGAATCAATTATGTCTTAAGTAAAATAGCAAAAGAATATGGTTTTAAAATTGCAGCTCTAGAAACGAGAACAATGGCATTTAAAGGACAACAACTTAAATAGTAATTGATGAAATAATCATAGAACAGGTTAAGTAATTTAAGTATCTAGGATGTTATCTTTCATATGACACATAGGTATAGATTTACATAAAAAACTTAATAGTTTTAGAAATGTTTGTGGTAAATCCATAGATCCATAGAACACGAAAAGATACGCGGATAAAAAAGTTTAATATGGTTGCTGTACCCTTACTAACTTATAAGTGAAGCCAGAACAGACAGAAAAAGATAAATCAAAAGTCCAGGCAGCCGAAATGAAATTCATGAGAATGCACTTACACAATAGTAGATAAAAAAGGAAAACAGATATCCAGGAGAAACTTGGGGTGGTACCATTGCTGGAGAAGCTAAAGAGAAACAACAGAAAATGGTGTGAATATCTAAAGAATGTCGAACTACAGACTACCAACTTTAGCAACCAAAAGGAAAACGAGATGCTGGAAGACCAAGGGTGAAATGGGCACCGGAACAGGTTCAATATGCACCTAATCCTTGAAGTGAACAAGAAGAAAGTTATGCGAATGCTGCAATTACATACTTACAAATCGATACCTCAATAACGTGCTAGTTTCGTTGCTAGAAATATCGATTCGTTTCGTTGAAATGTTTCATTTTGAGCCGGAAGGTTAGTTCTGGCCACGTGGAGAAGAAGTAAAGTTAGTAGCAGGCAGTTGGGTATAAACATAGCCAACTAATTTAGTTTAATCTTTACCTTCTGCAAATTCGCTTCCGCTAAATAAAACAGAATTGAAAAAGACAAGGGAAGGAAACCAGGCAAGAGTTGGGGAGGAAGGAAGGGAAGGTAAGGCAATGAAGATGAAGGGATGGGATAATCCTATCTTAATGTTATAATGAGACTGCAGTACTGACGTAAATTAGGCCTCTAATTTTAATAAGATAGTCGTTTAATGCTTCGCGCTGCGCTCCGAGAGGTAGGTAGGTAGGTAGGTAGGTAGACAGACGCGCTACCTTCTTTCCTAGTCTCCTGCAAGGAGAGAAAAAAAGGTCTTAGTTTGGAACACGAGTGATTTTCTTAATTGCTTGGCTCTGGCGTTCTGCACCACTTTTTATGTTCTCAGTTTTGTGTAAGAGAATACATTTCCTGCACGTCAGGCAATTTCGTAAATTTTACCAAGAACTCATAAAAAGAAGCTTCTTTCGTGTGCGGTTGGTTCCCTTGCTGTTAGAAAAGTAGCAAATGAGAAAATGTTACCTGTTCACGACTTGCTCTAATAGGGTAAAGGCGGGGCAAACAGACACACTAAGGGCATTTTTCAAAATGAAAGCCATACTAGTTGCAAAACCAAGAAAATGTTTTTAACGGAAGCACTGAGCATTAATTTGAACAAATTGAAAATTAATTTATTCTTCTGGAGTAAGATACAACAGAAAAAAATCTGATGTTATGCAGTCAGATGGCTTTCCTTACTCTCGTACTAACTATTCTTACAAACTCTTATTTCCCTATCTTCTTCGTGTTAGTCGAGATAAACATTTCCCGAAATTATCTTATTGCTAATTTCCTTGTAGCAGCAAGGGGAATATAGGAATACAGTAGGCTTTGCGCGATAGTGAAATATTTTAAAGTTTTGACATTCCGTTCTCTTTACACGGCCAAGAGATAAAAAAGTGAATAGGAACAACCTTTCATTTGAGAAAAGCATTGCAAAACTCACACGAATAACAAGGAATCTCTCCAAAATGACACTGCACCAAAAAAAAAAAAAAGCATTTGAATATAAATTATGTTTGAATAATATCTACATTGTTTGTGTAGTAAAATTTGGTCTATCTCTTACGGAACATCATCAAGAATAAACATGGATTATAGCCAGAAAATTCAGTTTATAAATTTCATTTGCGATAAAAGAATCATAAACATTTGGCATTTTAATCAAAATCGTTTGAGGCATTTCTGAGAAAATAAAATTTTCGAAAAATTTTCCATGTAAAGTGTAGTTTGTGGCGGAGGAATTTTCTTCAAAATCTTCGCATGGCATTCTTGAAAGTTATTAAACTTAAATAACACCTTTGTTTTTTAGCCGACTTTTCGTTTTTGACATAATGCTGTTCACAGGTGCGCGCGCGCACACACACACAGACACACAGACACAGACACACACGCGCGCGCACCTTTTTCTAAAAATGCTTATTTCGGATTCAAGAGGCCTCAAAACATATAATTCCAGTGAAATCTCGACATTGAAATTTTGGGTCGAATACAATACTTCTAACATAGTAGCGAAAGTAAACATATTTTATGCATTTTCCAATGTCAATATTTTTAGTCACTTTCATCACTTTGACACAAAATATGGACACTTCAAGTCTCTACATATTTAACATGGTACCAGCTTATTCCTTCCTTGCAACACTTGGCATTCCTTGCAGATATTCTTAAATATAAAAGCTTCTTGTAAATTTCCGGGCTTTCCTGCTACTGCCTTTTCCTTTTCAGCGCAGGAAATTCTCCTAACTTTGAGATCACTCTACAGTCTGGGCTTGTTATAATTTCATATTTTCGGATTTCCTCTTAATTGCTGGTTTACTTTTAATATATAGGGAAGTTGGAGGAGGACTTATTTCTTCGAAGACTGTCGAGGTTGTAGTAGCTTGAGTCTGACCTTGTGTTGTTGTGTTCCTATTATTGGGATTGCCGTCTGAAGATTCTCCACGGCACTTGATTTTAAGATTAATGAGTTTTCAACACCAGTACTCTATTTTCATGTATACATCAACACAATGCTGGATTTAACTTCAATAAACATGATACGCATCATTATTTAAATGTAATTCAGGTCTATATAAGGTATAAAAGTTGTAATGAATTAACTGCGAAGCGAAAAAGTGCCCTGTCATTTTGCCCTAAGCGAGCCGTATCCGTCTGTCCCACTGTGCTGTCAAATAGAAAATAACTCCAAATATAGATAGGCTGGAAAGATTACCCCTAATAAGCTTCGTCTCCGATAGATGGATCCCAGCTGTCAGCACGTGAGCATCCAGAACATTCTTTTAAGCCTCATTTTCCATAATACGTTATGTGCAATTTTACAGTTCAGATAACTAAATGACAAATAGTATGTTTGGTTTCTGTTGCTGGATTGTAGGTATGTCTTAATCATTACAGTCCTTTCTTGAATATGTCGACATATGTACCTCTAACGTATGCGGGGATTCTCAATATCCAGAGATACAACATTGGTAGCAAAATTATGCTAAATTATGTCTGCAAGTGTCCGTCTGTCCCCATGTCGGTTTGCGCTATCCTACAACTTGCGGAGGGGGACTTAGCACTCTGAGTGAAAGGCGATCTTTTGTGCCTATAGCCATGATGGACCACCCCCCGGGAGGATGGATGAGGTGAATGGATTCTAAGGGCGGCCGGAACTTTGCCACGACAGAGCAGTGGCAGGGTCCCCACAGTTTCCCAGTTAGAAGCACCCCGGCGGAGGTTAGCTAAACTCCACTCCCTCCCTCGGGCTTCGACTATCCCATGGTGGGCCCGGAAACCAGTAGGCTCGCCTTCCAATCCGGGGGACAAGATTTCTAGAGCGCATTTATTCACCCTGTCGTACCGCTGTAGCGACGCTAGCTGACGCTTTCAACCCTGAAAGAAACCTAAAGGGATGAAGGGTGAAATAAAATGAGTAATGTAACAAAATGGAGGGACAGGTTAGTCGGATGATATGGAAATTCTTATGAGCATTCGCCTGGCAACCCAGGGAAAACTCCGAAGAAAACCCCTCAGCAAGGTCGGCCACGTTGATCGAACCCCGCGACCTCCCGAATGCGGGCCACAGACGTTACCCCCTGAGCCATTCCGCTTGGTGAGAAGTAGCTTTAAGGGGAACACGCTACAGGCCATTCCAAAATAGCTGCCCCTAGGCAGCAAAATTATAATTCAAGATAATTTTACTAGCCATTAAATAAATTCTGTTAAATATTCATTCTATAGTGTCTTGT